>CAXITT010000258.1:36872-58181 GCA_964033795.1 Lymnaea stagnalis | reverse complement strand
TAGAGTTCAGGGGCGTGGGGAAATGTGCGGTGGGACCTTGTAATGTTATTAGAGTTCAGGGGCGTGGGGAAATGTGCGGTGGGACCTTGTAATGTTATTAGAGTTCAGGGGCGTGGGGAAATGTGCGGTGGGACCTTGTAATGTTATTAGAGTTCAGGGGCGTGGGGAAAGGTGGGGTGGGACCTTGGTGGGGAGGGGGAGCACTCATTGCGATTCTTATCAAGTGTGTTACTTGATATGTGTGTTACTTGATATGTGTGTTACTTGATATGTGTGTTACTTGATATGTGTGTTACTTGATATGTGTGTTACTTGATAAGTGTGTTACTTGATATGTGTGTTACTTGATATGTGTGTTACTTGATATGTGTGTTACTTGATAAGTGTGTTACTTGATATGTGTGTTACTTGATAAGTGTGTTACTTGATAAGTGTGTTACTTGATATGTGTGTTACTTGATATGTGTGTTACTTGATATGTGTGTTACTTGATATGTGTGTTACTTGATATGTGTGTTACTTGATATGTGTGTTACTTGATAAGTGTGTTACTTGATATGTGTGTTACTTGATATGTGTGTTACTTGATATGTGTGTTACTTGATATGTGTGTTACTTGATATGTGTGTTACTTGATATGTGTGTTACTTGATATGTGTGTTACTTGATATGTGTGTTACTTGATATTGTGTCAAATTGTCTGTGCCACCGCCATTGCTCGCTCTTCTATTTGATAAAGGATTGATACGACAAACTTGATGTTAGTAGGGGGTGGTCAATTCTCTTCCTGGTTTACAAATAGACCTTGCCTTATATACAGTCGTGTGCTCCCATCTAAGATAAGATAGGATTCTGTATTATCCAAATAAGTATAAATGTTTTATTGAGTACATTGTACAGTTTCATTTTCATTCCAGAAATAATGCCATGTCTTTAGGCAAGACATTTTCAAATTATAATGATTAAAACACGAGACATCTGAAGTATGTCTCTAGTCTACAAATCAGCCTTCAGTGAACTCCTTTAGTGACGAGACTGACTTAATGAGTGATCATTTAGCTTTGGTCACCGCTGGGCAGTCGCGCTGCTAAATGTGTACAGACCTGGGAACAGAAGAATGAGCCTATCTTTCGGTCCTCACTTTTAGAGAAATAATTCGCCCGGATCTTAGGTGTCTGTGATGGAGAGGGTGGGAGGTAGGAGGGTGGGATGTATCACACAAAATATGTTGTAGTTTGACGACATTCCAATAGTTCCTCACGTCAAAGATGTTTATGTGTTGTAACCAGCCTTTTTTTTTATTTGCCTCTTTCTCCGCGTTAGGTAATATTGAAGTTGAGTAGGCTTCCAACCGGTGCACTGTAGAATAAGTTGATAGATTGTTAGCTTAGGCCGACATTGTCGCAATGGCCAACTGGTGCACATATAGCTACATTTGGCCTGTGTCGCCATATGGCAAAATGGTGCACATGTAGCTACATTTAGCATGTGTCGCCATATGGTAAAATGATGCACATAGAGCTACATTTAGCCTGTGTCGCCATATGGCAAAATGGTGCACATGTAGCTATATTTAGCATGTGTGCACATGTAGCTATATTTAGCATGTGTTGCCATATGGCAAAATGGTGCACATGTAGCTATATTTAGCATGTGTTGCCATATGGCAAAATGGTGCAGATGTAGCTACATTCAGCATGTGTCGCCATATGGTAAAATGATGCACATAGAGCTACATTTAGCCTGTGTCGCCATGTGGCAAAATGGTGCACATGTAGCTATATTTAGCATGTGTTGCCATATGGCAAAATGGTGCAGATGTAGCTACATTCAGCATGTGTCGCCATATGGTAAAATGATGCACATAGAGCTACATTTAGCCTGTGTCGCCATGTGGCAAAATGGTGCACATGTAGCTACATTTAGCATGTGTCGCCATGTGGCAAAATGGTGCACATATAGCTACATTTTAGCGTGTGTCGCCATATGCCAAAATGGTGCACATATAGCTACATGTGCACCAGACCACACATGACAAGTGTAGCGCTATGTGTACCATGTTGTCATTGCCATAAAGATCAGTAAAAACAGAATGAATTGAGGTCTATGACAAGTTGAAGTCTATTTTATTTCAACTATCAGACTCCTGGGGCTGTTCTATGGTGTGACCAAGCTGTTTCATGGTGTTACCAAGCTGTTTCATGGTGTTACCTAGCTGTTTCATGGTGTTACCTAGCTGTTTCATGGTGTTACCAAGCTATTTCACGGTGTTACCTAGCTGTTTCACGGTGTTACCTAGCTGTTTCATGGTGTTACCAAGCTGTTTCATGGTGTTACCTAGCTGTTTCACGGTGTTACCAAGCTGTTTCACGGTGTTACCTAGCTGTTTCATGGTGTTACCAAGCTGTTTCATGGTGTTACCAAGCTGTTTCATGGTGTTACCTAGCTGTTTCATGGTGTTACCAAGCTATTTCACGGTGTTACCTAGCTGTTTCATGGTGTTACCTAGCTGTTTCATGGTGTTACCAAGCTGTTTCATGGTGTTACCTAGCTGTTTCATGGTGTTACCAAGCTGTTTCATGGTGTGACCAAGCTGTTTCACGGTGTTACCTAGCTGTTTCATGGTGTTACCAAGCTGTTTCATGGTGTTACCTAGCTGTTTCATGGTGTTACCAAGCTGTTTCACGGTGTTACCTAGCTGTTTCATGGTGTTACCTAGCTGTTTCACGGTGTTACCAAGCTGTTTCACGGTGTTACCTAGCTGTTTCATGGTGTTACCAAGCTGTTTCATGGTGTTACCTAGCTGTTTCATGGTGTGACCAAGCTGTTTCATGGTGTGACCAAGCTGTTTCATGGTGTTACCTAGCTGTTTCATGGTGTTACCTAGCTGTTTCATGGTGTTACCAAGCTGTTTAATGGTATTACCAAGCTGTTTCATGGTGTTACCAAGCTGTTTCACGGTGTTACCTAGCTGTTTCATGGTGTGACCAAGCTGTTTCATGGTGTTACCAAGCTGTTTCATGGTGTTACCTAGCTGTTTCATGGTGTTACCAAGCTGTTTAATGGTGTTACCAAGCTGTTTCATGGTGTTACCAAGCTGTTTCACGGTGTTACCTAACTGTTTCATGGTGTTACCAAGCTGTTTCATGGTGTTACCAAGCTGTTTCATGGTGTTACCTAGCTGTTTCATGGTGTTACCAAGCTGTTTAATGGTATTACCAAGCTGTTTCATGGTGTTACCAAGCTGTTTCACGGTGTTACCTAACTGTTTCATGGTGTGACCAAGCTGTTTCATGGTGTTACCAAGCTGTTTCATGGTGTTACCTAGCTGTTTCATGGTGTTACCAAGCTGTTTAATGGTATTACCAAGCTGTTTCATGGTGTTACCAAGCTGTTTCACGGTGTTACCAAGCTGTTTCATGGTGTGACCAAGCTGTTTCATGGTGTTACCAAGCTGTTTCATGGTGTTACCAAGCTGTTTCATGGTGTTACCAAGCTGTTTCATGGTGTTACCAAGCTGTGTGACCAAGCTGTGACCAAGCAGTTTCATGGTGTGACCAAGCTGTTTCATGGTGTTACCAAGCTGTTTCATGGTGTTACCAAGCTGTTTCATGGTGTTACCAAGCTGTTTCATGGTGTTACCAAGCTGTTTCATGGTGTTACCAAGCTGTGTGACCATGCTGTGACCAAGCTGTTTCACGGTGTTACCAAGCTGTTTCATGGTGTTACCAAGCTGTTTCATGGTGTTACCAAGCTGTTTCATGGTGTTACCAAGCTGTTTCATGGTGTTACCAAGCTGTTTCATGGTGTTACCAAGCTGTGTGACCAAGCTGTGACCAAGCTGTTTCATGGTGTGACCAAGCTGTTTCATGGTGTCACCAAGCTGTTTCACGGTGTCACCAAGCTGTTTCCACGGTGTCACCAAGCTGTTTCACGGTGTCACCAAGCTGTTTCACGGTGTTACCAAGCTGTTTCACGGTGTTACCAAGCTGTTTCATGGTGTGACCAAGCTGTTTTATGGTGTGACCAAGCTGTTTCATGGTGTTACCAAGCTGTTTCATGGTGTTACAAGCTGTGTGACCAAGCTGTTTCATGGTGTGACCAAGCTGTTTCATGGTGTGACCAAGGTGTTTCATGGTGTGACCAAACTGTTTCACGGTGTCACCAAGCTTTTTCCACGGTGTCACCAAGCTGTTTCACGGTGTCACCAAGCTGTTTCACGGTGTTACCAAGCTGTTTCACGGTGTTACCAAGCTGTCTCACGGTGTTACCAAGCTGTTTCATGGTGTTACCAAGCTGTTTCATGGTCTTAATATGTTGTTTCATGGTGTTACCAAGCTATTTCATGGTGTTACCAAGCTGTTTCATTGTGTTACAAGCTGTGTGACCAAGCTGTGACCAAGCTGTTTCATGGTGTGACCAAGCTGTTTCATGGTGTGACCAAGCTGTTTCATGGTGTGACCAAGCTGTTTCACGGTGTTACCAAGCTGTTTCACGGTGTTACCAAGCTGTCTCACGGTGTTACCAAGCTGTCTCACGGTGTTACCAAGCTGTTTCATGGTGTTACCAAGCTGTTTCATGGTGTTAATATGTTGTTTCATGGTGTTACCAAGCTATTTCATGGTGTTACCAAGCTGTTTCACGGTGTTACTAAGCTGTTTCATGGTGTTACCGATACTCATTTAAAAGTCTTAGATATCCTTGGGAAGGAAATTGACTGTATGACCTGCTTCTCCATAAATCTATTTCAATATAAATAGGTTGTGTTTTTGCTTTGTGGAAATGTTGGACAACACCAAAGATGAATATAGAGAGGAAACAATCATAAATGCAATATCACCATACAGATATTTTTTTTATTATTTAAAAACACAACATTTTGACAGCAATAGTTTTGAGTGTGTTATCAGTTTTAAGTGTAGTTGATTGTCGGTGAACTGTCAGAATCAAGAAATCTTGATTTTAAGTGAACTGTCAGTATCAAGATATCTTGATTGTCAGTGAACTGTAAGAATCAAGAAATCTTGATTGTCAGTGAACTGTCAGTATCAAGAAATCTTGATTGTCAAAGAACTGTCAGAACCAAGAAATATTGATTGACGGTGAACTGTCAGTATCAATAAATCTTGATTGACGGTGAACTGTCAGTATCAAGAAATCTTGATAGTCGGTGAACTGTCAGTATCAAGAAATCTTGATTGTTGGTGAACTGTCAGTATCAAGATATATTGACTGACGGTGAACTGTCAGAATCAAGAAATCTTTATTGACGGTGAACTGTCAGAATCAAGAAATCTTTATTGACTGTGAACTGTCGGAATCAAGCAATCTTTATTGACTGTGAACTGTCAGAATCAAGAAATCTTTACTGTCGGTGAACTGTCAGTATCAAGAAATTCATAACACTGTTACTGCAGAGAGTGGCCAGTGTTTAGCCATGACAGACACTTTCTTTAGTCATAGACGATGACGTCTGACATGTCATCAGAATTAGACAATCTGTCACTGGAGCTTGTCTTGTCAAGATTCAGGTTTTAACATGGTGACTTTGCTGTGTCTAAAATTTTCTGCTTTTCTGACAGATTTCAGTTGAATAGATTTCAGTTGACCCGATTTCAGTTATGCCAGATTTGAGTTGACCCGATTTCAGTTGACCAGATTTCAGTTAAGCCTGATTTCAATTCTGCCCGATTTCAGTTCTGCCAGATTTCAATTCAGCCATAATTATGTGTATGTGTGGATGTGTACACTGGATGATATGAGTTATGTTACCACCAGTGGATTAACACGGATGGATCAGCCATTAATGTTAGCAGTCATCCCCCCCCCCCCATGTCGCTGTTTGCCACCCCCGAGCAGGGGTGACGACGCCCCCTTTCTGGCTACCACGTGACTGATGACACATTCGTGCTTGTGTGGATGTGTACACTGGATTGTATGAGTTATGTTTCCCCCAGTGGATTAACACGGATGGATCAGCCATTAATGTTAGCAGTCATCCCCCCCCCCCCCATGTCGCTGTTTGCCACCCCCGAGCAGGGGTGACGACGCCCCCTTTCTGGCTACCACGTGACTGATGACACATTCGTGCAGCCATCTTTCAACCTGTCACCTGTCCACATTGTAGGCGCGTGTTGGCACTACAGCCATCTTTCAACCTGTCACCTGTCCACATTATAGGTGCGTGTTGGCACCGGCCACTTCTCATCAAAAGGAATCCAAGGCTGAAAATAAATGAATAGATACATGTTTCTTAGTTTTGCATTCTGAACAGTTGATGGCGGCCTCAATTCGAATTAAGTTACCAAGTTAAAGTTGGACTACATAATTGTAATGGGCCCAGTGAAACACCGCATAATAGGATGAAGCAGTGTCACGTGGGAAGAAAGTAAGAATGTGAGATAGTGAGATATAGTAAGAATCAGTGAAATACACTGAAGAAGAAGAAGAAACACTGAGATATGGGAAGAGACAGTGAGATACTGGAAAAACAGTGAGATGTGGGAAGAAACAGTGAGATATGGAAGAAACAGTGAGATATGGAAGAAACAGTGAGATATGTTTGCTAATTAGTGTGGAAAATTCAGGGTTAAATTCTTTGTAGGTTTATTATTTAAAACATTTAATTTATTTAAAAAAATGTCTTTTTCTTCTGTATCTGCATCTGAACAGCAAAGGGGACAGTTAGGACAACTAACGCATACAGGATCATTCTTGGATTGTGGATCTTACTCGGTCTGTCTTGGGGGGCGTTGGTCCTCAGCGAGATCGGATCTATGCTTCAGGTAAACCAGGAAGATTCCAAAAATAAACTATTTTGTCTTCTCCTCTGCATCGTTTGTTTTCAATGAAATGTCTGTGACCTGGTTCAACAAAAGTTCTGTTTACAATGCCGCTTAAATTTAATATTAAACTCGGAATTTTTTGCTTCTGTAATAGGGTTATGCTATTGATACTATAGTCATGGTACAAAGGGAAAGAACTGAATAAAAATTTGTGTGATCTTAAGAAATGACTACTTTCCCCCTATGTTTTATTTAAGGGGGGGGGGCAGGGGGGGGGTGTAAAAGAAGCCAACAGAGAATTGCAACTATTGCATAAGCATTTCATAAAATGACCAACATAAAAACATTTCCAAACTTTTCCAACATTTTAAAAAAAATTCAAAAATTTTAAAATATTTCCAAACATTTCCAAACTTTTCCAAACATTTCCAAACTTTTAAAAACTTTTAAAAACTTTTCCCACATTTTAAAAAAAATCAAAAATTTTAAAAACATTTCCAAACTTTTCCAAACTTTTCCAAACATTTAAAAACATTTCCAAACTTTTCCAAAATTAAAAAAAAAAATTCCAAACTTTTCCCCATTAAAAAAAAAATTTAAAAGTAATTCCAAACATTTCCAGACTTTCAAAAACTTTTCCAAACATTTCCAAACTTTTCCAAACATTTCCAAACATTTCCAAACTTTTAAAAACGTTTCCAAACTTTTCCACATAATTAAAGATACTTTAAAACACATTTCAAAACATTTCCAAAATTTAAAAAAAACATTTCCAAACTTTTCCAAACTTTTCCAAACATTTCCAAACTTTTCCAAACATTTCCAAACTTTTAAAAAGAATTCCGAACTTTTCAAAATTTTAAAAACATTTCTATATAGCTTAAAATGCTTTAAAACAAATTTCAAAACATTTCCAAAATTTAAAAAAAATTTTCCAAACTTTTCCAAACATTTCCAAACTTTTAAAAACGTTTCCAAACTTTTCCACATAATTAAAGATACTTTAAAACACATTTCAAAAACATTTCCAAAATTAAAAAAAAAATTTCCAAACTTTTCCAAACTTTTCCAAACATTTCCAAACTTTTCCAAACTTTTCCAAACATTTCCAAACTTTTAAAAACATTTCCAAACTTTTCGCAACTTTTAAAAGCTTTTCTACATAGCTTAAGATACTTTAAAACAAATTTCAAAACATTTCCAAAATTTAAAAAACTTTTCCAAATATTTCCAAACTTTTCCAAACTTTTCCAAACTTTTCCAAACATTTCCAAACATTTCCAAACTTTTAAAAACTTTTCCACATAATTTAAGATACTTTAAAACACATTTCAAAAACATTTCCAAACTTTTCCAAACTTTTCCAAACATTTCCAAACTTTTCCAAACATTTCCAAACTTTTCCAAACTTTTAAAAACTTTTAAAAACTTTTCCAAACTTTTCCACATAATTAAAGATACTTTAAAACACATTTCAAAAACATTTCCAAAATTTAAAAAAAACATTTCCAAACTTTTCCAAACTTTTCCAAACTTTTCCAAACATTTCCAAACTTTTAAAAACATTTCCAGACTTTTCGCAACTTTTAAAAGCTTCTACATAGCTTAAGATACTTTAAAACAAATTTCAAAACATTTCCAAACTTTAAAAAACTTTTCCAAACTTTTCCAAACTTTTCCAAAATTTTCCAAACTTTTCCAAACATTTCCTAACTTTTAAAACTTTTCCAAACTTTTCCACATAATTAAAGATACTTTAAAACACATTTCAAAAACATTTCCAAACTTTTCCAAACTTTTCCAAACTTTTCCAAACATTTCCAAACTTTTCCAAACATTTCCAAACTTTTCCAAACTTTTCCAAACATTTCCAAACATTTCCAAACTTTTAAAAACTTTTCCAAACTTTTCCACATAATTAAAGATACTTTAAAACACGTTTCAAAAACATTTCCAAAATTTAAAAAAAACATTTCCAAACTTTTCCAAACTTTTCCAAACATTTCCAAACTTTTCCAAACTTTTCCAAACATTTCCAAACTTTTAAAAACATTTCCAAACTTTTCGCAACTTTTAAAAGCTTTTCTACATAGCTTATGATACTTTAAAACAAATTTCAAAACATTTCCAAACTTTAAAAAACTTTTCCAAATATTTCCAAACTTTTCCAAACTTTTCCAAACATTTCGAAACATTTCCAAACTTTTAAAAACTTTTCCAAACTTTTCCACATAATTAAAGATACTTTAAAACACATTTCAAAAACATTTCCAAACTTTTCCAAACTTTTCCAAACATTTCCAAACTTTTCCAAACATTTCCAAACTTTTCCAAACTTTTCCAAACATTTCCAAACTTTTAAAAACTTTTAAAAACTTTTCCAAACTTTTCCACATAATTAAAGATACTTTAAAACACATTTCAAAAACATTTCCAAAATTTAAAAAAAACATTTCCAAACTTTTCCAAACTTTTCCAAACATTTCCAAACATTTCCAAACTTTTAAAAACAATTCCAAACTTTTCAAAACTTTTACAAACTTTTCTACATAGCTTAAAATACTTTAAAACAAATTTCAAAACATTTCCAAAATTTAAAAAAATTTTCCAAACTTTTCCAAACTTTTCCAAACATTTCCAAACTTTTAAAAACATTTCAAAACTTTTCGCAACTTATAAAAACTTTTCTACATAGCTTAAGATACTTTAAAACAAATTTCAAAACATTTCCAAACTTTAAAAACTTTTCCAAACATTTCCAAACTTTTCCAAACATTTCCAAACTTTTCCAAACCTTTCCAAACATTTCCAAACTTTCCAAACTTTTCCACATAATTAAAGATACTTTAAAACACATTTCAAAAACATTTCCAAAATTTTAAAAAAACATTTCCAAACTTTTCCAAACATTTCCAAACTTTGAAAAAACAATTCCAAACATTTCAAAACTTTTAAAAACTTTTCTACATAGCTTAAAATACTTTAAAACAAATTTCAAAACATTTCCAAAATTTAAAAAAAACTTTTCCAAACTTTTCCAAACATTTCCAAACTTTTAAAAACTTTTCCAAACATTTCCACATAATTAAAGATACTTTAAAACACATTTCAAAACATTTCCAAAATTTAAAAAAAAAAATATCCAAACTTTTCCAAACTTTTCCAAACTTTTCCAAACTTTTCCAAACTTTTCCAAACTTTTCCAAACTTTTCCAAACTTTCCCAAACATTTCCAAACTTTTAAAAACATTTCCAAACTCAAACTTTTAAAAACTTTTCTAAATAGCTTAAGATACTTTAAAACAAATTTAAAAACATTTCCAAAATTTAAAAATATTTTCCAAACTTTTCCAAACATTTCCAAACTTTAAAAACATTTCCAAACTTTTCGCAACTTTTAAAAACTTTTCTACATAGCTAAAGATACTTTAAAACAAATTTCAAAACATTTCCAAAATTCAAAAAACTTTTACAAACATTTCCAAACTTTTCTAAACATTTCCAAATTTTTCGAATCATTTCCAAACTTTTCCAAACATTTCCAAACATTTCCAAACTTTTAAAAACTTTTCCAAACTTTTTCCACATAATTAAAGATACTTTAAAACACATTTCAAAAACATTTCCAAAATTAAAAAAAAAACATTTCAAAAATTAAAAAAAAAACATTTCCAAACTTTTCCAATTTTTCCAAACATTTCCAAACTTTTAAAAACATTTCCAATCTTTTCTAAACTTTTAAAAACTTTTCCACATAGCTTAAGATACTTCAAAACACATTTCAAAACATTTCCAAAATTTAAAAAAAAAAGTTTTTCAAACATTTCCAAACTTTTCCAAACATTTCAAAACTTTCCAAAACATTTCCAAACTTTTCCAAACATTTCCAAACTTTTCCAAACATTTCCAAATATTTCCAAACTTTTAAAAATTCTCCAAACTTTTTCACGTAATTAAAGATTTTTTAAAAAACTTTTCCAAACATTTCCAAACTTTTAAAAACTTAAAAAAACATTTCCAAATTGTTCCAAACTTTTAAAAACTTTTCCCCATAGTTAAAGGTACTTTAAAACACATTTCAAAACATTTCCAGAATTTAATAGAACATTTCCAAACTTTTCCAAACTTTTCCGCATAGTTCAAGATACCTTAAAACATTTCCAAAATTTAAAAGAAAAACATTTAAAAACTTTTCCAAACTTTTCCAAACTTTTCCCCATAGTTAAAGGTACTTTAAAACACATTTCAAAATATTTCCAGAATTTAAAAAAAACATTTCCAAACTTTTCCAAATTTCGAAAAACATGGAACATGTCCAAACTTTTCCACATATTTCAAGATATTTTAAAACACATTTCAAAACATTTCCAAAATGTAAAAAAAAAACATTTACAATTTTTCCAAACATTTCCAAACTTTTCCAAAATTTTAAAAACTTTTCCAACCTTTTCCACATAATTAAAGATACTTTTAAACACATTTCAAAACATTTCTAAAATTTAAAAAAAACATTTCCAAACCTTTCCAACATTTTCAAAACATTTCCAAAATTTATAACAACATTTCCAAACATTTCCAAACTTTTCCAAAATTTTAAAATATTTTCCAAACTTTTAAAAACGTTTCCAATATTTCAAAATACATTTCAAAACTCTTCCAAAAATTTCTAAACTCTTCCACATATTTCAAAATACTTTTAAAAACATTTAAAAACATTTCCAAAATTTTCAAAACATTTACCTGAGTATTTCCACATTTAAAAAATGTAATTACCCATATATTTTTGAAAAATAAATCATTGTCACTGTCAAAATGTTATAAATATTTGTCATGATCAGACTAGAATAACAACAGCCGCCAGCCAAACTCAAAACAAACTGAGCCACCTGGAAGGCATTGTCAAGAAAAAGGCTAAAGCAACGAAAGACAAAATTATTAAGAAGGTGAGTTCAGATATTTAACACCAAATGGCATGTCTTAAGGTGAGCTGAAATAATGATAGGTCAACACTAAAATATATTGAGAAAAATAGAAGCTACTATTATTTTTTTTTCAAACCATTTATTCTCTAGTGAGACTGGCCAGTCGGACGATATATCGGAAAATATTTGACATATTATTGTTTATATCTGGTTATCAATGAACATCGAGATAAAATGTTCCAAAATGGGTTGTTCATGTTATACGTCTGTTGTTCAGGATAAAGAAAAGGATGGCCTCACAACAAATGGAGATAAAAATGGGTCACCGCAAGTTGAACTTACCGTCCCTGACTCTGCAGACTGGGATGACACAGATGATTATAATCCAACCAACTCTGACAATGAATTAAATGTTGCTCTCACCTAGAAGATCCCATTTCTCAGAATTGAGACCCAATTAACTTTTTTAGTTTATTATTTGAGATTTTTCAGGGTAAATCCATACCAATCTTTGGTTGTCAATTTGATGAGGCTATTGAATGAACGTCTTCATTGAAAGTTATGTCCCTTTGCATCAGAAGTTTCTGTTTAAGTTTAGCTCTCTTAATTAATACCATTCTGAAATCGAAAAAAAAAAATAAAAAAATAAAAATTAAGTTATTAGAAAAAACTAAAAGAATGTCTGTAATGTAACACCTTAGGACAACCTTAATCAGGACTCCATAATAAAATGTAACAATAAGTAACATGGAGTGAAGAAGAAAAAATATATGTAACCATTGTTAATGAATTCTTATCCTTCTTAAAATATTTTTATTCAAGTCACCAACAATTTGTGTTTGTAATTTTTAAGTCCATAGAATAGCCAAGGTTTCAATTATACAAATGACTAGTCCAGACGTTGTGGCAAAATGTTTTCATCAGTAAATAATACAGTTACATAAATTTAAATGAAACTTTACAACAAGTAGGCCTAAAGGCCTACATTGACTACATTGCCTATCGTGAATAAAAAGTGAAAGGATTGATGTGATTGAATTAATAAAAAAGGTTTCTTTTTTCTGTGTGCGTGTTAGGTGAACAGTTGACTGCCAATATTATTTCCAAATACCTTGTATTATCAGATTTGGAAAATTGCTCTTCTGAATTTATTTTTACAGCGCTAGTTTTAATTTTTCTTTACACAATGCTGTGATACCCCCCCCCCCCCCCCCCCGTGCTGCCTTAATGTGGTGATTGCCCCTCATCGTATACATATTTTTGGTTGGTTCGTTAGAGTTATTGGAATCAGATGCTTTTTAAGTTGTGTTTGTCTTCCTTGTGCCATGAACAATGTCTTTAGTTTATAAAAATTCTTCCTTTGTTTTGTGTATTCACAATTAAAATAATTAGTTATTGAAAAGTTAGTTATTTAAACAGCTATTGAAACATTAGTTATTGAAACGTTAAGAAAAATTAGTTATTGAAACATTATTTATGTAAATAGCAAGAATATATGAAACTATTTTGGGAATAACATTACAGTGAAATATATTTGATTACAGCCGATGAAAAAGATAGATGAATTGTTCAACTGTAACTGTTGTTTAGTAAAAATTTTGGAAAATAATTATTCTGGTGTAAATTTCAAATTACATGAAATTTTAAAAAATTCATCTTTTAATATATTCATGAACTATTTTTGTTTTAAATCTGTGAAATTAATAATTGAGGTTGGGTTGAAATTAGTGCTGGGAACAACAAGCTGACATATCGGGAGCTTTTTTAATGTTTTTTTAAATGGGATAATGAAAGATATAGGCCCTATGTATTTCAGAGACACTTGTAATAATATGTTTATGTAATTCTATGTTCGCAGGTTTTACCCGTATGATTTTTTAAAATATTAATGAGCGGTGTTCACAGGTTTTCTTTTATGAGAAAAAAAAGATATGTTTGTAACGCAAATATTTGAATATTCCAGACCAAATCGAATGAATGCGAGATCACCTCTTTTCAAAAATACTGAAAGTCATGGGAAATGAACTTAGGTATAAATTGTGTTGATGGATTGTTGCTGGTATCTTGTCGCTTTTCAAGTCAATATTTGTGTTCGCTTTCTCTATGTATTTTTTCATTTTCCTCATATTTGTTGCCTGTAATTTAAATTTCCAATTTATAAAAAGATTACCCTGGTAATCAAATAATAACTCATGCTATTTTTCCTAATGCACAATACATCACTCAAATTTGCCTTTGGTTAAAAGAGAAAAATTCCTTTTTATCAAAAAATCATTGTTTTCCTTAGCTGCCTGAATGCCTCTGATTTCAGACTGACATGCATTTCATCTTAAGACCTGTTGCCTTACATTTATTGGATGTGATACATTCGATCCTTTTAAAATGTATTTGTGTGTTTTAACTTTGCATACTCGTTACAAACCGAAAGATTGGAAGGTTTAGAGGCTAAGGTTAGCCTTTTTTTAAAAGTGTTTTTGTGCCTCTGTTCATTACACAAATAAAAAGGCTCCACAAAGAAATGGATTCATCAAAAGTTTTCTTTTTAAAAAATTGAATGAGCAAAGTTTGTGTAACTAGAATTATGATAGGGTATTTGTGTGGTTTGAAGATTGTTTAAACAGTAGAGTTGAATGTGTTTTTTTTTCTAACTTAAATTAAAAATAAAAACATTAAAAGGCAAAGATACTGCACAACAAAGTTAAAGGGGGTTAGGCTTGATACTTATCAAAAAGTAAATTTAAAAAATATTTTAAAAATCTCATGAATTACATTTTTAAAATATGAAACATTAAAAAATATGTCAGCATTTTAAGTGAAATCACGACATCTCATTGTTAAAAAAATAAAAATATTTCAACTTATTAAAATTCAACTATTTAAAAAAAAAGTATATTCAATCTTTTCTTAGCCAATACATTATATTCCTTAAGAAAAGATTGTGGAGGATACAATTTTAAATCATAATTTGTCTTTTGGACAAGGTTTGAAAAATATTTCATTGAAGATGTAATTGCAAATTCCCCTTTATAAAACATATGTAAATACTGTATAAATTACTTTTACAATAGGTTTTAGAATTGGCTGTCTTTATATAAGGGGAAGGCTTTCTATTTTCTTAGCTTAGGCAAATGGTGGGAGGGATCAATGATTTTAAAATTAGTTGAATTTGTCTTGCATCAAGATAGAAACAAAACAATCTTAAAGAGAATTATCTTGAACTTAAACAGAGGGAGGCTACTCAAATGATTTTTACACCATAGAAATGATAACTCACCACGCATTAATCTGTAAGTGTTAAAATGTTTTAATCCAAAATATATGTCTTAATGCTTGTATTGGAAATTGCTTCACTTTTATTGATTAGTCTTAAGATTTTTCTACAGATTAATTTCTCTTTTTCCATCTTAAGTTCAGCATTACAAGGTGAAAATATAGAAATTTTCTCACCTTGAATGTCTTTGAAGTGGACAACACAATAAGAAAGATTTCATTTAGATTAAAGAAATAACTTAATTTTAAAATGTAATGATAAATTATAATTTTTCAAAAAAATATAAAGGTAGAAAAATAAAATAATTAATTTTGATAAGTTTATGTTGGTAAGTTTATGTGTAAGTGAGATTTAAGAATGCTCAAAGGTTACAGTTTAGATAATGTTTGTGTCATATAAAACTCAATCCATATTTCATGTATAAAAAAACAAACAATGTTGGTGCTGCTATTGTATTGATGTACTGAATTTTTTTCTTCTGTATCTGAAAGCTTATACTATAAATCTTTACACATGTACAATATTCAACCGTATCAATTGCGCATTTTAAACAATTTAAGCCAAAATATGTTATTTATATATTCACTATGTTTTAATTATTGCTTTGTATTTTTAAAAAAAACAACCTATAATGTTATAGTTAATGGAATAAAGTAATACCTTAAGCAGTGGCGACGCCTTCAAATTTAACATGGCGGGTCCCTTGCAGGTCTTAAAAAAATTTGGCGGGTCCCAAATAAGCAATGTCAATAATTAATTTGGCTGCGACTATTGGTAGCCGGGTACCAGAACTTCATAACTTTATCGCTAAGGNGGGGGGGTTTACTGAAAAAGTACGCCATGCAACAAGGGGGAGGGGGGTTGAAATTAGCGATATTTTTGCGTACGTAATATATGGATGGCCTCTTACAAGTTAAAAACTTAAATTTTATATATATTACATTTTATGACGTTATATTGACTTTTGTTGTTGATAAAAATTTAAACCTATAAAGGCATTTAAAATGGCAGTTCTCTTACACGTAATGTAGTTTACGCTTAATGAGCATATCTACAATATATTAGTAACTAATAAAACTTGACCAGGTCATTTGCCAGGTCCCAAGTTTTTTTACCAGGTCCTGGGACCCGGCGGGACCTGGTGTAGCGTCACCACTGACCTTAAGTCTTAAATTTGAGAAATCACAACTTGAAAAATGTATATTAAAAAATCAACAACAACATTGGTTTTGATTTTGGTAAAAAATGTGTGCACTGCACTGCACAAAAAGTTGTAGTTTAATCTAAGATATTTTAACAAATATTTTGTTAAAACTTTTTAATTAGTTTTCATATGGGAGTGCACACGATAGATCAAGAAATGTAACTGATAATTTAAAAGTATTTGCTATTCTGTTTAAGACAACACTGACTAATTTTGTCCAAGATTTGTGTGTGTGTGTTTAAGTTGGGTTGAAGATCAATATTTAAAGCATGCTGTTACATTATTAGGTTTAACATTTAGGATATAGAAAGTCAGCATAATAAGTATCTTTACAATATTCATGATAAATATTCATGAATTAGTATAAATATACCTATTTAAAACAATTTTAAAAAATTGTGACAGGTGGATAGAAGCTAAAACCTGTCTGGTCTGTACAAGAGTTGCTTTGCTGTCTGAGAACAGTCAGCATTTGAGCTGTGTATGTTGTATGTTTGGCTTTAGATGCATTAGCAGCTGTTGGAGAACAGTCAGCATTTGAGCTGTGTATGTTGTATGTTTGGCTTTAGATGCATTAGCAGCTGTTGGAGAACAGTCAGCATTTGAGCTGTGTATGTTGTATGTTTGGCTTTAGATGCACCAGCAGCTCATAGTCATCATAGTCATGAAGATGTTTGGTTGGTGTGATATCCAATTTTTGGTTGGTGTGCCACAGGTGTGGTGAATTCTTACACTGTTTACCTGTATACCTTTTAGGGCACCTTCATAAATGACGTGGCATGGCATATATTTATATATATATAAAGGTTTGAGTGAGAGGGGTGTCATTATACTAATGAAATGAAGGACAGTGGACATTTTTAGAGACTTAATGTTGCAACATAATGTTTGCAGCTGACTTGATTGGATGACGTCATTTTTTGGAGATGCTCTTACTGGATATAAATTAAAATGAATATTTATTTTTAAAAATACTATGTTGATTGTTGTTTTTTTCCCTTTTGATTGTGTTGTTTTATAAGAAAATAAGAGAATACACAAACATTAATGTGGATCAACTCAAGATTTCTTTTTAAATGAGAGGAATAAAAAATAAATATATTTTGTTAATCAAGTTGTTTACATGACAGAGATATCATTGATACAACTTAAAAAAGTGAAATAAAATATTATGCTGTGATGACGTCATTTACAAACTTTGTTTATTAGGTCGTTCAAACGAAGGGAGAAAAAGTCATTTTTAGTAGTTAAAAGAAATAAAATAATTAGTAATTAACCCATGTTAGTAGGGTTGCATGAATAAAATTATGGAAATACAATTCGTATCCCTTGTCTGGCAAAATGTGTTACCTACCTTTGTGTTCGTTTCATGTGTTGGAAAGAGGGTTTTTCAAACTCTACTTCATTAGTTCGTGGCCCTTCAAGCAAAGAATGTCAAAGGGAACTAACGCAGCGAGTGAGTTTAGACTGTGCATTCACATGAATTACTTCCCTCTTATTCCTAAAATTGTGGTGAAAGATTACCAAGGGAACAAGGGAAACCCCCGAGCGAAGTGACGCAAGCAGTAGCACATTTCGCTAGGAAAGAAAACCCAGTGAAAGTCTCGCTCCCCACAGCGTCCTCTGTACAGTACCAAAAAGCAGTGGTGTAACTATGGGGGGTGCGGACCGGACCGGGTGACACCAACCCTAGCTAGGCCACTGCCAAAAATCTGTGTTATTCTAGGATTTCGAATAAAAACCAGTTTAAAATAACTAAGAAGAGTGTAACATAATGTTACAGCCGGACACGTTTGTGCCTTCGGTCATGGCAATGACTGCTTTAGACTATTTTATTTCCTCAAAATTTTAGTTTAGATTTGAAGGGTAATTCAATAAAATTGAGTTAAGTAAATATAAGATTGACCAAGTGTAAATGTGCAGCCCTTTCTTTGGCTATCATTGGGTCATAAGCTCCTTGAGCCCATGAAAGGATAGTTGAATATTAATGATGAAAAGAAAGTTCTTGAAGTTGCAAAATGACCCGTTTTGTTGGGTTGAACTTGTTAAACAAAGTTCATCAAATAAAGATATCAAATCATGAGCACACTGATTTTTTTTTTTAAAAAAAAGTTACTCTTTGAAAATTTTTCGACTGTGTAAATTAAAATAACAAATTGTGAAACCTTTTTAGTCTCTGACATCGTGTTGATGCCCTCGTAATATTAAACATGGGTTGGAAGCGAAGAAGCGTTACGAGTAGCTGACGATAAAACTCTTTTACACAGGGATGTTTAGAGAAATAAATTTGAGAACCACTGTCCTAAACCAGAAGCCAAAAATAATAAATAAATCAAGAGCAAGTAATAACAAATAGTAACATTGAAAGGAAATAACGTATTTCCAATAGCCAAGATGTGAACTTCAAATCTTATTTGGAACGTAACATCTTCGGTTTCAACATGTCACGTGATCTGCCTAATAGGTCACGCCCAGCGCACGACCAACCTATCAAAGGAAGACCGCCAAGTGAATTGAGTGATAGATCAAGCTCTCAGGAGTTGTCTGTCCCCATTTGCGAGCAACGCCTCACATACCGTACTCTCGACACCAGCATCTCACACCGCATTCCCGACACCAGCACCTCACACCGTACTCTCGACACCAGCATCTCGCACCTTACTCTCGACACCAGCATCTCACACCACACTCTCGACACCAGCATCTCACACCACACTCTCGACACCAGCATCTCGCACCACACTCTCGACACCAGCATCTCACACCGTACTCTCGACACCAGCATCTCGAACCTTACTCTCGACACCAGCATCTCACACCGTACTCTCGACACCAGCATCTCACACCACACTCTCGACACCAGCATCTCACACCACACTCTCGACACCAGCATCTCACACCACACTCTCGACACCAGCATCTCACACCGTACTCTCGACACCAGCATCTCACACCGTACTCTCGACACCAGCATCTCACACCGTACTCTCGACACCAGCATCTCACATCGTACTCTCGACACCAGCATCTCACACCTTACTCTCGACACCAGCATCTCACACCGTACTCTCGACACCAGCACCACGCACCCCTGTCGCACCGTGTGTTCATAATGGAAACCAGGCCTGCACAACATACGGCCCGCGGGTCACGTTGCCCACTAACATCCACTTTGTGGCCCGCCAGGTAACAAAATATTCTTTTTTATTATTATTTTCTTTAATAGCTCTCCCCACTGTCCTATTTTCTTTAATAGCACTCCCCACTGTCCTATTTTCTTTCGGCCTGCACGAGTTTTCCATAAAAGAATACAGCGCGGCCCGCCTTACACTTTGAGTTGGACTGGACTGTTGTAAACAACTCAAGTTAAGGATGTGGAGAGAAATTCAGAGTGAAGGCCAGAATTGGACCATGAGACAGGCTCAGAGTGAAGGCCAGAATTGGACCATGAGACAGGCTCAGAGTGAATGCCAGAATTGGACCATGAGACAGGCTCAGAGTGAATGCCAAAATTGGACCATGAGACAGGCTCAGATCGAATGCCAGAATTTGACCATGAGACAGGCTCAGATTGAATGCCAGAATTGGACCATGAGACAGGCTCAGAGTGAATACCAGAATTTGACCACGAGACAGGCTCAGAGTGAATGCCAGAATTGGACCATGAGACAGGCTCAGAGTGAATACCAGAATTTGACCACGAGACAGGCTCAGAGGGAATGCCAGAAATGTACCATGAGACAGGCTCAGAGTGAATGCCAGAATTGGACCATGAGACAGGCTCAGAGTAAATGCCAAGCATGGACAAGGGTCGTGGAGAACAAAGCCTGAATTTTGGAGCCCTCTTCCCAAACAAGTAGCCTACATTTTGATGCAGAGATTATGAATGGAAAGTGACAACTGTTGCTTCATGAGAAGATGGCACCAGTTAGCTCAGATAGTCCTCCGTGTGACGTCACGAATGACTTTTCCTTTGAAGCGGGATTTAAAAAAACAACAACAAAAAAAAAACGAAAAACAAATACACTTTACATTTACACGGGGGCGTAGCAAGGGTTAGTATACCCCTGGGCGCCGCAAAGTCTTTTGACGCCATCCTTCCACGGAAAAAACCCTCTGCAGTTGGTCACAAAATGCCGCCCTTTCATATTAAGAAGAAAGTGGTGCCTGGGGTGAAGTACACCCCCCACCCCCCACCCCCCCATAATCTACGCCACTGTGTTTACAAAATGTCAAGTTGAACTGAAATCAGTCAGTTGAACACGTATCAAGCATTTGGTTGTGAAGAAGGTACGGCATGTTAAGATAAGACTACCAACCAATAGGATTTCTTTGTGGACCTAAACACATGAAATTTTGTTTGATTAAATAATTGCATTGGTACATAACCGTCACTGTTCAGCAGACGTCATAACTACACAGACGGTGGACATTTGAAAGCGGTCCTCAAACCATATTCTGTTATGTTAACACTGACCTGTGACCAACCCACCCACCCACCCTTGTTTTCAAAAATCCACCACATGGATAACATGTAGTTGTCAATTTAGTTAAATACAAACTACATGTGGGTGTCCTCAAGCATATGTGGGTGTCCTCAAGCATATGTGGGTGTCCTCAAGCATATGTGGGTGTCCTCAAGCATATGTGGGTGTCCTCAAGCATATGTGGGTGTCCTCAAGCATATGTGAGTGTCCTCAAGCATATGTGGGTGTCCTCAAGCATATGTGTGTGTCCTCAAGCATATGTGGGTGTCCTCAAGCATATGTGGGTGTCCTCAAGCATATGTGTGTGTCCTCAAGCATATGTGTGTGTCCTCAAGCATATGTGGGTGTCCTCAAGCATATGTGGGTGTCCTCAAGCATATGTGTGTGTCCTCAAGCATATGTGTGTGTCCTCAAGCATATGTGAGTGTCCTCAAGCATATGTGGGTGTCCTCAAGCATATGTGGGTGTCCTCAAGCATATGTGTGTGTCCTCAAGCATATGTGTGTGTCCTCAAGCATATTTGAGTGTCCTCAAGCATATGTGGGTGTCCTCAAGCATATGTGGGTGTCCTCAAGCATATGTGGGTGTCCTCAAGCATAATGGGTGTCCTCAAGCATATGTGGGTGTCCTCAAGCATATG
>CAXITT010000258.1:15522-27844 GCA_964033795.1 Lymnaea stagnalis | reverse complement strand
GTGGAATAAACAACAAAAAAAAAAAAACTATAAACTTTGAATGGGGGAGGCAAAATCGATTTTTTAGGGGGGCGGGGTGTGGGATGGGGGTGAGTGGGATAAAAAAAATTCGCTTCCGCTGTTTTTAAACGCTTCCTGTCTGGTCATAGCTTTAATGCAATTGACAGCTGCCTTGAACATTGGCTCAGGATACAGTATTCTTTGGGGGAAAAAAATCAAACATTTGAGCCGTCCTTTGCCCGAAGTTTCTCATCATTGCTGTAAAGTCTCCTCAGTCTCAGCCAGTTGAGAAGAGGGAATGCACTGTAAAGTCTCCTCAGTCTCAGCCAGTTGAGAAGAGGGAATGCACTGTAAAGTCTCCTCAGTCTCAGCCAGTTGAGAAGAGGGAATGCACTGTAAAGTCTCTTCAGTCTCAACCAGTTGAGAAGAGGGAATGCACTGTAAAGTCTCCTCAGTCTCAGCCAGTTGAGAAGAGGGAATGCACTGTAAAGTCTCCTCAGTCTCAGCCAGTTGAGAAGAGGGAATGCATTTTTGACACGAATGATGATATTTTTATTTTCATTGTTATGCTTTTGATTATGTATAATAATAAGATGTCATTCAGCCAGTTGAGACGGCAGACGCCCTCCGAGTTAAAGGTCTGACCATAACGGATTCGTGTCAAGCAAATCATTCTGGCAGGATTGGTTTTAAATCAGGTCAGTTTCTCATCCACACACACACACACACAACCTTGTGGCTCGTTCTCAAAAACCTGTCCCACCTCATTTCAAACCCAGTCACTAAATACTTTTTTTAAAACTCCACTTTTTTATTTATTTTCGGGGGGACAAGAGCCTTATGGACATGCTTGTTAGAAGCCGCTTCCCTGCTATTAGAGCACACAAGAGCCTTATGGACATCATTTGTCAGTGACATCGCATGGGTACCCAGCTTTGGCCTGACCCCCAATGCCAAGTTGTGTCATTTGTAAGTGACATCGCATGGGTACACAACTTTGGCCTGACCCCTAATGCCAAGTTGTGTCATTTGTAAGTGACATAGTATGGGTACACAACTTTGGCCTGACCCCCAATGCCAAGTTGTGTCATTTGTAAGTGACATAGTATGGGTACACAACTTTGGCCTGACCCCCAATGCCAAGTTGTGTCATTTGTAAGTGACATAGTATGGGTACACAACTTTGGCCTGACCCCCAATGCCAAGTTGTGTCATTTGTCAGTGACATAGTATGGGTATCCAGCTTTGGCCTGACCCCCAATGCCAAGTTGCGTCAATGACATCGCATGGATAAAATTAGATGCGCCTGTTCACAGAGGCCCCCCCCCCCCGCTCGGTCCAATACTTCAGAGTAGGTAGGTTTTTGTTTAAGTCTCAAGATGTGTTTCATGCCCCATACACTGCGCGTGTAGTGTCAGTAATAAGTTTTTAGAAATGGCAGATTAAAGTAATAAAAGGCAGATTGAGATCACCTACATTCTGTTATGAAAGACCATGAGACCATAAACAATAGTTGCTACCGTTGTAGCAATGACGTGTGGCAGTTTTCACTGAGCTCGTTTGTTACGGAAATATTTATTTATTCAACTACCTACAAAAATTCATTAGAATTTTTTTTTTTTAAATTCAAAGACTGACGATTACCTCTTTGAACATAGCCTCACAAAAAATTAATTGTTCACATCCTTGTAAAAAGATAATATTTTATTGAAAATATAATTTTGGCATTTTTAACGCAATATTCTCTAAATTTCAACATATTGAATTATCGATCTTCACCGAGAAGACTACGCCACCTAACTAACATTTAGAACTTAAATTTAGAACTAACATTTTTTTAATATCATGATTACATGTGAAGTTTTTGACAGAGTTCGCCAAGACATAATTTAATATTCAGGAATGCTTTTAAAAATGTCTATCTTAAACAACAAAATATACAGTTTTTAGGACAAGGATCATGTGAAAAATCTGAATGTATTGAAATCATTTCAAAGAGCCTAGATAAACATGTCCTGTGTTAGAGTACGGCCAGGAGCATAAATCTGGAATTGCTGGAAGTTGGCGAGAAGCCAAAACTGTTGATGGTTGATGCCGTCTAAAAAATAGTTTAAAATATCGGGGTTGGGGGGTGGGTGGATGAAACATACGAAGTGTTTATGATCTTGGAGGGAGGGGAGGGGGGGGGGTAGGGTTTAAAACAAACGCGTTTCTTTGCGTTCATCAACCCAGGAGCTGTAACGCGCATCTGAAGCGGCAAAATCTATGAAAGGTGTCGACTATTGCCTAGGGCTGATAACACGTGTGCGTTGCTAGGTCCAGATCAAAAGGTTTGCTTGTGTTGATATGGAGGGGCGTTACTAGGACCAGATCAAAAGGTTTGCTTGTGTTGATATGGAGGGGCGTTACTAGGACCAGATCAAAAGGTTTGCTTGTGTTGATATGGAGGGGCGTTACTAGGACCAGATCAAAAGGTTTGCTTGTGTTGATATGGAGGGGCGTTACTAGGACCAGATCAAAAGGTTTGCTTGTGTTGATATGGAGGGGCGTTACTAGGACCAGATCAAAAGGTTTGCTTGTGTTGATATGGAGGGGCGCTCATGTTGAGAAACAAAAAACATACGACTTTTAGAAAGTGGAAGAGGTGAGCAAGCAAATGAACAGTGCTTACTCTTACATAAGTGTGTAATAACAGAATAATTATCAAACTTATCCAACATTAATTGACTTTACTAATTTTGCATTCTTTACATATCCAGCATCCTCTACGAGTTATTTGACCAGTCTCACACCATCTTTCAATTGTTGTACCTGGCCTCACACCACCTTTCAACTGTTGTACCTAGTCGCACACCACCTTTCAACTGTTGTACCTAGTCTCACACCACCTTTCAATTGTTGTACCTGGTCTTAAACAACCTTTCAATTGTTGTACCTGGTCTAACACCACCTTTAGATTCTTGTTCCTAGTCTCACACTACGTTCAATTGTTGTTCCTGGTCTCACACCACCTTTCAAGTGTTTTACCTGGTCACACACCACATTTCAATTGTTGTACGTGGCCTCACACTACCTTTCAATTTTTGTACCTAGTCTTAAACCGCCTTTCAACTGTTGTACCAGGTCTCACACCATCTTTCAATTGTTGTACCTGGCCTCACACTACCTTTCAATTGTTGTAATAAGTCTCACACCACCTTTCAATTGTTGTAATAAGTCTCACACCACCTTTCAATTGTTGTAATAAGTCTCACACCACCTTTCAATTGTTGTAATAAGTCTCACACCACCTTTCAATTCTTGTACCTGGTCTCACACCACCTTTCAATTGTTGTACCTGGTCTCACACCACCTTTTAACTGTTGTACCTGGTCTCACACCACCTTTTAACTGTTGTACCTAGTCTCACACCACCTTTTAACTGTTGTACCTAGTCTCACACCACCTTTTAACTGTTGTACCTGGTCTCACACCACCTTTCAACTGTTGTACCTAGTCTCACACCACCTTTCAACTGTTGTACCTAGTCTCACACCACCTTTCAACTGTTGTACCTAGTCTCACACCACCTTTCAACTGTTGTACCTAGTCTCACACCACCTTTCAACTGTTGTACCTAGTCTCACACCACCTTTCAGCTGTTGTACCTAGTCGCACACCACCTTTCAACTGTTGTACCTAGTCTCACACCACCTTTCAATTGTTGTACCTGGTCTTAAACAACCTTTCAATTGTTGTACCTGGTCTAACACCACCTTTAGATTCCTGTTGTACCTAGTCGCACACCACCTTTCAACTGTTGTACCTAGTCTCACACCACCTTTCAATTGTTGTACCTGGTCTTAAACAACCTTTCAATTGTTGTACCTGGTCTAACACCACCTTTAGATTCTTGTTCCTAGTCTCACACTACGTTCAATTGTTGTTCCTGGTCTCACACCACGTTTCAATTGTTGTACCTGGTCTCACACCACCTTTCAACTGTTGTACCAGGTCTCACACCACCTTTCAACTTTTGTACCAGGTCTCACACCACCTTTCAATTGTTGTACCTAGTCTCACATCACCTTTCAATTGTTGTACCTGGTCTCAAACCACCTTTAAACTGTTGTACCTCGTCTTACACCATCTTTCAATTGTTGTACCTGATTTCAAACCACCTTTCAAGTGTTGTACCTGGTCTCACACCACCTTTCAATTGTTGTACCTAGTCTCACACCACCTTTCAACTGTTGTACCTGGCCTCACACCATCTCTCAATTGTTTTTTTCTCATTTTTTTCATTGAACTTTCAAGAGAACTTAGAACTTGTGTCTGAAAGTCAAGTGTTCACTTACTTAAGGTCAAGACTTAAAATATAACATCCTTTTCCTCGCGCACTTTGAAATCCCCCTCCCCACCCCATAGAGATAAAACATGCGGGCCTCCAGCCAGTCCCCAATACCTTTACACCATCCCATTCATTACCGAAACTACGATGCCTTGTAAAGGATTAAAGTCTGCATGTTTATTGGCAGACAGGTAATGCGAATCTAAAGAATGCACCATACTCTCGTTTGATGCGGTGAGCACTAGATTGGCAGCATCAAGTTTTTGATAGCGCCATCAACCCTGAATGGCACATCTTTAATGTGTGTGCATGGTGCACCAGGACACATGTGTAATGTGTGTGCATGGTGCACCAGGACACATCCCGCTGACCCCCATAGTTTCCCGTCATGCAAGATAAAGTTTCAAAAAAAAAGAGAGAGAGAGGGCGGGAGGGGAGGGAGGGAGGGAGGGAGGGAGGGAGAAAGAGAGAGAGAGAGAGATCGTGTAGCAGAGATTCTTCCTTCTCATTTAGATAAGACATGCACAATGCCCGTATGTTTAACCACACAGATGTTTAACCACACAATGTATATATGTTTAACCACAAGTTTTATAAATGTTTAAGAACACAAAAATTATTATTAGTTTTGCTTTGTCTTGTTTAACGGAAATTGTCTCAATGTCAATCTGCTGTTACAAATCTTCGGTGTAAAAGTGGGTGGGACATTAGAAGAATAATATATTTCAGGGGCGTGGTCAAGTGTTCGGTGGGGGAACGGCCGGGGGGGTGGAAGGGGCGGTGGAGGTAGAAGGGGCAGTGGGGTAGAAGGGGCAGTGGGGTAGAAGGGGCAGTGAGGGTAGAAGGGGCAGTGGGTGGTGTAAAAGTGGGTGGGACATTAGAAGAATAATATATTTCAGGGGCGTGGTCAAGTGTTCGGTTGTGGAACGGCCGGGGGGGGGGGGAGGGGGTTAGCAGCACTAATGGGAATCTTATTAAGTGCGTTACTTCAGTTCAAGATTTGTCGAGTAACTTTAGTTCACGCATTGCTGCCACCATTATTTGCCATGCTGTTACTAGTCTGTTCCATTCATCACATCATTCCTATTTTCGTTACGACCTCCCATTATTGATTTTACGTTAGTTGACCTTATTCTGGTATCTAACAGAGGCACAAAGACTTATCCTGGCGCCTCCAGAGTAGACCCCTCTGAGAGATGTCAGGAACTGGGCAGCGCGTTGACTCATGTCTTCTGTCAGACAAATCGAAAAATACTTTCTTGGTCACAATTCTGTGGAGGAAACAGAACTTCCGGTCTACATCTAACAAAAGGCCGCCACCACACACACAAAAAAAAAAATCACTTTTGATATTTGTAATTTCTAATAATTTTGAGAGAAAGCGTCTATCTCGGATTAGTGGAACCTATTTTTCGGGGGGTTGAATTCTGGCCAAATTGTTCCCCAGGTACGCATCCTGCTGGTCATGTCTCTGAGAATGGATATGTTTCACACTGTTCATGGCAGCACAACGATCGATTGGAAATGAAACATTACAGAGACGGTTTTGTGCCGCAGTAGAGCTTTCGTGATGATAGCACCGTTGTGTACGATGAATGTACAAAACACATTTCCATTTATTTGAATGAATAAAAATATCTTTTCTTATTAATAATAACACAAATTAATAATAACTATGATATTAATAATAATGATACAATTATGACAATAATAATAATAATAATAATAATAATAATCACACATAATAATTTTTCAGGTATGGGGCACGTCCAAATGTTTGTAAAACAGAGTAGCTTCCCCACTAGAAGCCCACTTTTTCTAAATAGGTTGTTGAATTCTATTTCCGGTTTCAAAGAGGGTTTTCTGTGAACAGATATATTCTCTCGAGCCTTAAGTTAAAATAAGTTACACAAGCGATCGTACTAGTTAGGCGAATTATAAATCAGAAGAATGTCTCCTTATTGACACCACAGTTCTGCAATCATAAGAATGTCTCCTTATTGACACCACAGTTCTGAAATCATAAGAATGTCTCCTTATTGACACCACAGTTCTGCAATCATAAGAATGTCTCCTTATTGACACCACAGTTCTGCAATCATAAGAATGTCTCCTTATTGACACCACAGTTCTGGAATCATAAAAATGTCTCCTTATTGACACCACAGTTCTGCTGCTCCTCTATTTACTAGGCATAAGCGCAATGAGTCTCAAATAAAACGTGTCTCGATGAGAATGTGTCTTGATTTAATAATAATAATTAGTGGCCTTATATAGCGCGGCACACCAGCCTAGGGCTGGGCTCACCGCGCTGTACATACAAATATTATCAAAAGAGACCTTATCATGCCATTACAATAAAAGACATTGATGACACAATGCCAGGTGCTGTGAGACTGGTCAAATGACTCGTACAGGATGAAACAATGCCAGGTGCTGTGAGACTGGTCAAATAACTCGTACAGGATGAAACAATGCCAGGTGCTGTGAGACTAAATAACTTGTACAGGATGAAACAATGCCAGGTGCTGTGAGACTGGTCAAATAACTCGTACAGGATGAAACAATGCCAGGTGCTGTGAGACTGGTGAAATAACTCGTACAGGATGAAACAATGCCAGGTGCTGTGAGACTGGTCAAATAACTCGTACAGGATGAAACAATGCCAGGTGCTGTGAGACTGGTCAAATAACTCGTACAGGATGAAACAATGCCAGGTGCTGTGAGACTGGTCAAATAACTCGTACAGGATGAAACAATGCCAGGTGCTGTGAGACTGGTCAAATAACTCGTACAGGATGAAACAATGCCAGGTGCTGTGAGACTGGTCAAATAACTCGTACAGGATGAAACAATGCCAGGTGCTGTGAGACTGGTCAAATAACTCGTACAGGATGAAACAATGCCAGGTGCTGTGAGACTGGTCAAATAACTCGTACAGGATGAAACAATGCCAGGTGCTGTGAGACTGGTCAAATAACTCGTACAGGATGAAACAATGCCAGGTGCTGTGAGACTGGTCAAATAACTCGTACAGGATGAAACAATGCCAGGTGCTGTGAGACTGGTCAAATAACTCGTACAGGATGAAACAATGCCAGGTGCTGTGAGACTGGTCAAATAACTCGTACAGGATGAAACAATGCCAGGTGCTGTGAGACTGGTCAAATAACTCGTACAGGATGAAACAATGCCAGGTGCTGTGAGACTGGTCAAATAACTCGTACAGGATGAAACAATGCCAGGTGCTGTGAGACTGGTCAAATAACTCGTACAGGATGAAACAATGCCAGGTGCTGTGAGACTGGTCAAATAACTCGTACAGGATGAAACAATGCCAGGTGCTGTGAGACTGGTCAAATAACTCGTACAGGATGAAACAATGCCAGGTGCTGTGAGACTGGTCAAATAACTCGAACAGGATGAAACAATGCCAGGTGCTGTGAGACTGGTCAAATAACTCGTACAGGATGAAACAATGCCAGGTGCTGTGAGACTGGTCAAATAACTCGTACAGGATGAAACAATGCCAGGTGCTGTGAGACTGGTCAAATAACTTGTACAGGATGAAACAATGCCAGGTGCTGTGAGACTGGTCAAATAACTCGTACAGGATGAAACAATGCCAGGTGCTGTGAGACTGGTCAAATAACTCGTACAGGATGCTAGGTATACATAGCATGTAACCAAAACACAAAACAAAAAACTATTAAATTTAAAAAAAAAATGTATATTTACCCACCCCACCCCAGAACTTTTACATGGCAAACCATGGACGGCAACCAGCAGGATCGTTTATCGGTCAGAGGAGGGGAATCAGTCAGGGCAGTATAGTTTAAAGAGATGTGTTTTGGGTGCAGTTTTGAAGGCCTGGGTGGTTGGTATATTGCTTATGTGTAGTGGCAAAGAATTCCATTGTTTGGGTGCGCAGAAAGAGAAAGATCGTTCACCATATGTTTTAGTATGTGTCTTGGGAACGGACACAATACGCTTGTCTGCGGAGGAGCGAAGCTGTCCAAGGTGTGAATAGACAGAAAGAAGTTTGGTTAGTTAGGAAGGGCAGGAATCCGAGAAAAAGTTGTGACAGAGAACAGACAACTTGTAGTCAATGGTTGTCTGTATAGGGAGCCAAGAAGGGAGTGGAGTAGTGGAGTGAAATGATCAGGTTTTTTTTGCTTTAGAACTAGCCTAGCAGCTGAGTTTTGAACTTTCTGCAGTTTTTCTATGCAGTGCTTTGGTAAACCTGACAGAAGAGAGTTGCAATAGTCAAGACGAGAGAGAACAAGAGCACAGACTAGAGTTTTTGTAGCGCTAACTGTGAGGTAGTGGCGGATGGAGCTGATCTGACGGATAGTGGTGTATGCTAATGTGAGAGATAAGTTTATCGAGAGACATGTTCTTAGAAAGAATATAAACAAGATTCCTTGCAGGGGGTGTAAACCATATGTCGGAGTTACCTACTTGAAATGAGGTGGGAAGAGTTGAGGTAGAGGATGATGTGTGATTGTGTATGAGGAGTGCTTCCATTTTGTCATCATTTAGCTTCAACTTTCTGAGTGTCATCCATGACTTGACATCATCATGCACCCCAGCAAAGCCTGGACAGCGGAATCGACAAGAGAGAGAGAGAGAGAGAGATGGGTATGCTTGTATAGCTGCGTGTCATCTGCAAATGACTGGCTCTCAACAGCATGCCTCCCAAGCAAGAGGAGCAGTAGTCTGGTATACAATGTGAATAGAATCGGGCCTAAAACAGACCCTTGTGGTACTCCGTACACCAAATCAGCACTGCCTGAGAGACAGCCATCGACAGAGACTGCTAGCGTTCTATCAGAGAGGTAGGACCTAAACCAAGCCAAAACTGATTCCAAAATTCAAAAGTAATTTTCAAGGGTTTTGAAAAGGATTTCATGGTCAACAGTGTCAAAGGCCACACTGAGGTCTAAGAGCATCAGGATGGAGATATCACCGCTGTCCAATGCGAGCAAGAGGTCATTACTGACTGTCAAAAGAACCGTCTCTGAGCTGTGGGAATGTTTATAGGCCGACTGATTAGAACTGAGAAGAGAGTGGTCAATTAAATAAGCAAAAAGTTGTTTTAGAACTAGTTTTTGGATTACTTTAGATAAAATGATAAGTTAGATACAGGTCTATAATTTTTTAAAATTATTTTCATCCAGATTCTTAAGCAATGGTTTGATGACAGCTGATTTACAAAGAGGGGGAACAGTGCCAGAACACAAGCTTTTATTGATTATGTGGGTGTAACGTTGGGAGTAAATGATCTAATGACTCAACCAACAGGAGGGTGGGGATGGGATCCAAATAACATGACGTAGGTTTAGATTTTAAAATTATACTTTTGACCTCAAGTTCTGAAACAGGTTTAAAAATATAGAAATGTGAAGTAAGACAAGGAAAAAGACGCCAATCAAGGGGTGGTGAATCAAGACGATCAAGCTCAGCGCAAATGCCAGCAACTTTGCTTTAAAAAAAAAAAAATCACAGAAAATATTTATTTATTTAGGCATTTTTGTATATAGCGCTTACCATAAAGCTCTAAGCGCTTTACAATTATTAAAAACATATAAACTAAGTAAAATAAAAAATGGGACACTAGGATAGTAACTACTATACTATAGAAACAATTAAAATGGCTATAAAACGAGGACACTTTGGCACGTTTTGGCCTATACTTCAGGATCAACCCGAGACAGAAAATGAGGCAGGGCAAGGAGGGTGTATCACAGGTCTTAGGCGGACCTAAACAGGTGGGTTTTAAGGGACTTTTTAAAAGTGGACGAGGTTTCACAATGACGGATATGGAAGGGGAGCTGGTTCCAGAACGTGGACCCATGGAAGCAGAAGGAGCGTTCACCGATGGTCTTAGTTTTAGTTCTTGGGATTGAGAGGGTTCTACTGTCAATGGAAGAGCGTAGTTGTCTTGTGGGGATGTAAGGAAGCAACAGTTCAGAGAGATAGACAGGAAAGTGAGGGTCAGTGAACGAGTTGAAGCATAGATTGGCAGACTTGTATTTGATGCGAGAGGATATTGGAAGCCAGTGGAGTTGTGTGGTTGAATGTGGCCATGTTTCTTTGATTTAAAAATGAGTCTGCATGCTGAGTTCTGTGCCTTCTGAAGTTTGTCTATGTGGTGTTGAGGAATGCCTGCGCGAAGAGTAGTCAAATTTTGAAAGAATGAGTGAAGAGACGAGAGTTTTTGTGGCATCAAAGGAGAGGAGGTGTCTAATGGTACTGATTTTTCTAATTTCGTTATAGGCTGATTTACATATATTCGTGACATGTTTGTCCATGGAGAGTGTGTCTGTAAGCGTGACTCCAAGGTTTCTGGCAGAGGAAGAGAGTGTGATGTCAGAGTTCTTCTTCTTCTTCTTCTATATCTTAAGGGCCCACGATCAATTTATTGATCATTTTGGCTCCTATGCATGTAGAGCTTCTAGAGCTTTGACGATGATCACATGTTGTACAATTTCAAATCAATATTTCAAAAGAGTCCATACCATAGCAAATTAAGAACAGATGTGATGCTAGTTATTATGTACTGGTAGTAAATTATGAACAAATGTAATGCTAGTTGACCAGCCTTGACCCATTAACCTAAAAGCGTTAATATTTTTAAAAAAATAATCTTTTCTTCTCGTAATTTTACAAGTAAGATCTGGCCACTAAGACCAGAGGAGCCAACTAAAATTGATTTGCTTATTAAAACTTTTCAGATAATTTCAGGATCAATGCTTGACCCTTCATCATATTCTCACAGGGTTCTGTTCAAGTACAAATAAATGCAGGCATCCGAAAATACATAGGTTTTTTCAATTAACATTTAATGAATAGACGAAGTCATACACAATACTAAAATTTAATGATTAAATTAATTTGCTCTTGCAATACTTCATGCTGAAAATCATGTGCTCAAAAAAAAAAGTCTAACCAGGTAACAAAAAATGTGAATTGACACACCATTTATGCACTAAATAAAACAATAAGAAAGGGGTGAAATAAAAAAAAAAAAACCTTAACTTTCATGTATCTTGTTCTTCTTTCATTTATCTTGTTCTTCTTTCATTTATCTTGTTCTTCTTTCATTTATCTTGTTCTTCTTTCATTTATCTTGTTCTTCTTTCATTTATCTTGTTCAGCTTTCATTTATCTTGTTCTTCTTTCATTTATCTTGTTCTTCTTTCATTTATCTTGTTCTTCTTTCATTTATCTTGTTCTTCTTTCATTTATCTTGTTCTTCTTTCATTTATCTTGTTCTTCTTTCATTTATCTTGTTCTTCTTTCATTTATCTTGTTCTTCTTTCATTTATCTTGTTCTTCTTTCATTTATCTTGTTCTTCTTTCATTTATCTTGTTCTTCTTTCATTTATCTTGTTCTTCTTTCATTTATCTTGTTCTTCTTTCATTTATCTTGTTCTTCTTTCATTTATCTTGTTCTTCTTTCATTTATCTTGTTCTTCTTTCATTTATCTTGTTCAGCTTTCATTTATCTTGTTCTTCTTTCATTTATCTTGTTCTTCTTTCATTTATCTTGTTCTTCTTTCATTTATCTTGTTCTTCTTTCATTTATCTTGTTCTTCTTTCATTTATCTTGTTCAGCTTACACATGCGCCTAGTGTATTGCACTACAAATCTTGAAATAAATAGCGCTGTAACTCGGAGTTCAAATTATCCAGATTTTTTAAAAAAAATGATTCTCTACAGTGTCCAATTGCACCTCTAAATGTCATCAAAAAAAGCTGAGAATTCGTTCAAAATAGTTTTTTTTAAAACTTGACTTAATTTTTGTCTCCCTAAATATTTATGTACAGCAATTTGACCAGCCTTCACAATGTCAAATATAGGCCCATGCTCTTCAGTAAGAGAGAAAAAAATCAATCAATATAATATACTATGGTTAAAATAATTCTTTTCAAAATTATTAAGCACACCTAAGCCTATCAAGGAATCAATAATAATGTTTGACTTTTT
>CAXITT010000258.1:0-12282 GCA_964033795.1 Lymnaea stagnalis | reverse complement strand
GGTGCGAGCGGGCCGCGAAGTGGGTGTTAGCGGGCCCCAAAGTGGGTGCTAGTGGGCCCCAAAGTGGGTGCTAGTGGGCCCCAAAGTGGGTGCTAGTGGGCCCCAAAGTGGGTGCTAGCGGGCCGCAAAGTGGGTGCTAGTGGGCTGGAAAGTGTGTGCTAGCGGGCCGTATGCAGTGCAGGCCTGTTCTAAATGCATCTTTTAAACTACTGGTAGGCTTAATAAATTTTTTTAGGAACCTGGATTAATATCTGCGATGATAAGTGCAGTCTCATTTTCGTTTAAACCAGTGATTCTCAACCTTCCTAATGCCTCAGTCCTTAAATACAGTTGTGGTGATCCCCAACTAAAACATTATTTTCATTGCTACTTCAAATAAATGTGTTTTCCGATGGTCTTAAGCGACACCTATGTAAGGTTCTTTCTACCCCAAACACGTCACGACCCACATGTTGAGAACCGCTGGTTTAAAGCAATGCAAGAGTGCGTTAAGAGCATTTTGTATGGAAGCAACGATCCCCAGCCTGGTGATGAAACACCCTTCAGTGGTTCCAAGCGGAACTCCTAAGACAACAAGAAAGTTCAACATTCAAATAATTCAAACTTTTTTTTTCTTTGTGAGATTATTTTTTGTTTTTATTAATGTAGAAACATATTATTGTGAGCTTTTATGGAATTTTATTCAAAGAAAGCTTTTCAAAAGTATTGAATGTTTATTTTTGAAATAAATTATGAAAACAAAAGGCCTTTATTTAGTTTTTAATTGGAACTGATTCAACGATAGTGGGATTTGACTGCGATACAGCTGAAGTATCTTAAAGAAGAATATATTAGAGATATGTGCCACAGCTTAGAGGCAGCTTGGTTGTAGAGATGCATCTGCCACAGCGTAGAGGCAGCCATGTTGTAGAGATACATCTGCCATAGCTTAGAGACAGCTTGGTTGTAGAGATGCATCTGCCACAGCCTAGAGGCAGCTTGGTTGTAGAGATGCATCTGCCACAGCCTAGAGGCAGCTTGGTTGTAGAGATACATCTGCCACAGCCTAGAGGCAGCTTGGTTGTAGAGATACATCTGCCATAGCTTAGAGACAGTTGGTTGTAGAGATGCATCTGCCACAGCCTAGAGGCAGCTTGGTTGTAGAGATACATCTGCCATAGCTTAGAGACAGCTTGGTTGTAGAGATGCATCTGCCACAGCCTAGAGGCAGCTTGGTTGTAGAGATGCATCTGCCACAGCTTAGACGGGATCCGGTCAAAGATGGCTTGCATAGATACACCTGCCCTAGATGAGATGCGAAGGCTGCAATCTTCTGCGTAATGAACTCTCGAGAATTGACGAGACCTTGGCGGGAATCCTGCAAATGAAGGTGTAACGAGATGCCTATTCAACATACGGCACATCTCTAATGTAGTTTCTGGTCATAAATAACATCCCTTTGCACTTGTGTCTCACTTCTCGCGTCACTTTTAGTGTCCAGATCACAAGGCATTATCAAAATTGCGCCCTTAGTTTTCCCATAATTTGTTTCGCTCTTTTCCTTCGAGTAGATTTCAAGTGTTGGGAGCTTAAGTGTGGGAGATCACCCTCATTGAAACAAAAAAAAAAACAACAAACGAAAACTAGTTGAAACCCGTTTGTCTGAAGGCACAACCCAGTAGTGACGTCACTGCATCTGAACAAATTTCGTTCAGAAAATTGGATACAAAAAAAAAACAAAATAAAAAATTAAGAACCAAACCATAATGCAATGTATAGTCAACAATAATTGGAGTGCACATTAACCTGACTGGCATTTTGAATCAAGCTGACGGGTCTATTGGACATGAGAAACAGAATAGATAGGTTTCTGGTCGGTCTTTGAATATCCGGAGAAAGACACGTGATGTGTTTTCAGCGCATGAAATAAACAGAATAATGACGTCATAACTCAATACTTTTTATCAATATTTGATTATACAATTGTGGAACCCTGAAAAGACGAAGGAGTCACGTGACGTAAGGAGGAGTCAAGCGTATATTAACCCATCACAACTCAGACATTAACCCATCACAACTCAGACATTAACCCACCACAACTCAGACATTAACCCATCACAACTCAGACATTAACCCATCACAACTCAGACATTAACCCATCACAACTCAGACATTAGCCCATCACAACTCAGACATTAACCCATCACAACTCAGACATTAACCCATCACAACTCAGACATTAACCCAACACAACTCAGAAATTAACTATCACACCTCAGACATTAACCCATCACACCTCAGACATTAACTATCACACCTCAGACATTAACCCATCACACCTCAGACATTAACCCATCACACCTCAGACATTAACCAATCACACATAAGACATTAACCCATTAACTTCAGACATTAACCCATCACCCCTCAGACATTAACCCATCACAACTCAGACATTAACCCATCACACCTCGCTGTCTCCAGATGCATTCATCAATTTATAATTCCTTCTTCCAAAATTATACACCAACCACTTTTTTTTGGACCCAACCCGCACTACCCAACCACCCGTTTTTGACCCAGAGCTCAGAGTATCACCACCCCCTAAAATTCTATTTTTAAACCGCTCTCTTGACTTCCGATCGCCCGTCTCTGAAGGCGAAATACCGCCATCTTATTTGCCGGGGTGGCTCGGCATAGAAAAAGGCTTGCTGAGTTCCTGTCCAATTCTTGGCCTTGCTCACACGGCATGTTGAAGTAGGACAAGGTGCCGGTTGCTGCGTGTCTATTCCCACAAAACCTGAGCGGAAATACAACACACAAATAGTGGAGGCGCCTAAAATAGCGCTATTTTTTTCTGTTCTCCTTTGCGCCACAGCCGTTCAGTACTTGTGCCGTGTAAGTATCGTCAGGGGAAATCAAGTTTTGGATCGACACTACTCAAATTTGATGGCACTCTAGCTTCTTAGGTAGGTAGCATCTAGGCTTACAGTTATACTATACATAGGAGAATTGGTTTGTTTTTTTTTGTTGTTTTTTACTTTGCATTGCTTGAGTCGGTTTTGTGTTCTTCTGATTGTTAGACTTAAGAGACTTGCTATTTATTTATTTATTTAGGCATTTTTATATAGCGTTTACCTTAAAGCTCTAAGCGCTTTGCAATTATTAAAAACATGTAAACTATTCTGTTTGTTGGACTTAAGAGACTAGTATTCTGTTTGTTAGACTTAAGAGACTTGCTATTCTGTTTTTGTTAGACTTAAGAGACTAGTATTCTGTTTGTTAGACTTAAGAGACTTGCTATTCTGTTTTTGTTAGACTTATGAGACTTGTATTCTGTTTGTTAGACTTAAGAGACTTGCTATTCTGTTTTTGTGAGACTTATGAGACTAGTATTCTGTTTGTTAGACTTAAGAGATTTGCTATTCTGTTTTTGTTAGACTTATGAGACTTGTATTCTGTTTGTTAGACTTAAGAGACTTGCTATTCTGTTTTTGTAAGATTTAAAAGACTAGTATTCTGTTTGTTAGACATAAGAGATTTGCTATTCAGTTTTTGTTAGACTTAAGAGACTAGTTTTCTGTTTGTTACACTTAAGAGACTTGTTATTCTGTTTGTTAGACTAAAGAGATTTGCTATTCTGTTTGTTGGCCTTAAGCGACTTGCTTTGCTGTTTGTTAGACTTAAGAGACTTGATTAGCGATGTACAGTGTTACTGCAGTGTTAGTGAGTGAATCTTGGACTACATAAGGGGCTGTGGTGAATGTTGAGGGGATAGTGGATGGGATAGTGGATGGGATTGTGGAAGGGATGGCGGAGGGACTAGTGGGGGGGATGGTGGAGGGAATAGTGGAGGGGATGGTGGGGGGAATAGTGGAGGGGATAGACAAGGGAATAGTGGAAGGGATATTAGAGGGGATCGTTGAGGGGATAGTGGAGGGGATAGTGGATGGGATATTTGAGGGGATAGTGGAGGTGATAGTGGAGGTGATAGTGGAGAGAATAGTGGAGGGGATAGTGGAGGGGATGGTGGGGGGGGTAGGTGGGGGGGTCGAGAGGGGGAGAGTGGAGGGTGATGGGATTGTGGAGGGGATGGCGGAGGGACTAGGGGGGGGGATGGTGGAGGGAATAGGGGAGGGGATGGTGGGGGGAATAGTGGAGGGGATAGACAAGGGAATAGTGGAAGGTATATTAGAGGGGATCGTTGAGGGGATAGTGGAGGGGATAGTGGATGGGATATTTGAGGGGATAGTGGATGTGATAGTGGAGGTGATAGTGGAGAGAATAGTGGAGGTGATAGTGGAGGGGATGGTGGAGGGGGTAGTTGAGGGGATCACGGAGGGAATAGTGGAGGGGATAGTGGAGGGAATAATGTAGTGGATATTAGAGGGGATAGGGGAGGGGATAGTGGAGGGGATAGTGTAGGTGATAGTGTAGGTGATAGTGTAGGTGATAGTGTAGGTGATAGTGTAGGTGATAGTGTAGGTGATAGTGGAGGTGATAGTGGAGGTGATAGTGGAGGTGATAGTCGAGGGAATAGTGGAGGGGATAGTGGAGGGGATAGTGGAGGGGATAGTAGAGGGGATAGTGGAGGGGATAGTTGAGTGGAGAGTGGAGGGAATATATTAGGGAATAGTGGAGGGGATAGTGGAGGGGATATTTGAGAGGATAGTGGAGGAAATAATGGAGGGAATAGTGGAAGGGATAGTGGAGGGGATAGTCGAGGGGATAGTGGAGGTGGATAGTGGAGGTGGATGGTGGAGGGGATAGTGGAGGGGATAGTTTAGGGGATAGTGGAGGGTTTTGTCTAGGGAATAGTGGAGGGGATAGTGGAGGGAATAGTGAAAGGAATAGTGGAGGGCAAAATGGAGGGGATAGGGGAGGGGATAGTGGAGGGAATAGTGAAAGGGATAGTGGAGGGCAAAATGGAGGGGATAGTGGAGGGGATAGTGGAGGGGATCGCGGAGGGAATAGTGGAGGTTATAATGGAGTGGATAGTGGAGGGAAAAGTGGAGGGGATAGTGGAGGGGATATTTGAGGGGATAGTGGAGGTGATAGTGGAAGGGATAATGGAGGTAATAGTGGAGGGATGAGTGGAGGGGATAGTGGAGAGGATAGTGGAAGGGATAGCGAAGGGGATAGTCGAGGGGATAGTAGAGGGGATAGTGGAGGCAATAATGGAGGGGATAGTGGAGGGAATAGTCAAGGGATTAGTTGAGGGAATATTGGAGGAATGTGGAGAGGGGTATTAGGGTGGTTCCACCAAGGTGAGCACATTTTTATTTATATGGATGGGCCAACCGCAGAGTTCTTTCCGTGGAAGTGGAGCGTGGGGGGGGGGGAGACCAGCCCCATTCCTAGCTACGCCTCTGAAGAGATTTGACAGTAGCGGATATCACCATGTTTGTATGACCTTATTAATGACTTAAGGTTTTAAAGAAAAAGAAATATTTAAAAAAAAAAAAACACAAAGAAAAATCCACAAGGAACGAACAAACAGACAAACAGACCAACAACTAGCCGGGATTGAAGTCAAGCTGCAGCCAAAGTCTAAAGCTACAGAATCTGAGATGTTGTTGTTGAAATGATGAGTGGCTCACGCGAATAGGGAACTGGTGGGGGGGAGGGGGGTTTGTTGGGGGGGGTGGGGAAAGGCGCGCGGGGATAATCAAAAGTGTGCGGGGAGGGTGTAGGGGGTCGTCATTTATATTTGGCCCGCCCCATTTCTGTAAGTTGCGGGAAAGCTAGACACTGAAATAATTAGATTCGGCAAATGCATATTTTTGGTCGGCCGACTGAGCTATTACTGTGCGGACAAGAGAAACTGTTGCTTTCCCATATGATTAGTACTTTTTTTGGACAAGTGAATCAGACGGATTATAAATATATATATATAAGGCAGTGGTTGCCAACCTGTGCTCCGTGGAGCCCTCATGGTCCTGGGTGCCCGTCTCAGTGATTCCCATGGCTGCTCCAGAAAAAATGAAACAAACACCACTACTTAGAGAGACGTTCAGTAAGCTTAAGGGGACCCTCCATGGAAATTGATGGTAAAAAGAGCTCCAAGAGTTAGATAAATTTGAGAGGCACGGACAAGAAATTGTAATCAAAACCGATTAAGTTAAATTTTGTTCATTAAAAAAAAAAAATAATTAATTAACTAATCCTAAAATGTGTGCTGTAAAAATCTATGAATGGAATTTTTATTTTATCTTCGTTACGGTAAAAAGTTGTTTTTTCTTTCGTGTAGCTGTCATTCGAGTCTCATGTTCGTCACCCTAACATTAGAGCTGATAAAGAAGTCATTCCACAAAGGTGCTACAGTAGAGATGAGCAAAAGGCTGATCTTTGGTTCACTTGGCTTTCAGACCTTAAATTCAGGGCCGTCACGGAGGGGGGAGGGTTCATTCCGCCAGTGGAAGCAGAAAGTTTGGATATAAAAGGGGCGGATTGTTGTAATATGAAAGGGGTGGAATGTTGTAATATGAAAGGGGTGGAATGTTGTAATATGAAAGGGGTGGAATGTTGTAATATGAAAGGGGTGGAATGTTGTAATATGAAAGGGGTGGATTGTTGTAATATGAAAGGGGTGGAATGTTGTAATATGAAAGGGGGCGGAATGTTGTAATATGAAAGGGGTGGAATGTTGTAATATGAAAGGGGTGGAATGTTGTAATATGAAAGGGGTGGAATGTTGTAATATGAAAGGAGTGGAATGTTGTAATATGAAAGGGGTGGAATGTTGTAATATGAAAGGGGTGGAATGTTGTAATATGAAAGGGGTGGAATGTTGTAATATGAAAGGGGGCGGAATGTTGTAATATGAAAGGGGTGGAATGTTGTAATATGAAAGGGGTGGAATGTTGTTACATGAAAGGGGTGGAATGTTGTAATATTATAAGGGTGGAATGTTGTAATCTGAAAGGGGTAAAATGTCGTTAAAATAAAAAGGGTGGAATGTTGTAATGATGAAAGGACCTAAATGTTGTAATATGAAAAGGTTGGAATGTTGTAATATGAAAGGGGTAAAATGTTGTTACAATAAAAAGGGTGGAATGTTGTAATGATGAAAGGGGCTAAATGTTGTAATATGAAAAGGGTGGAATGTTGTAATATGAAAAGGGGGTGGAATGTTGTAATATGAAAGGATAAAATGTTGTGATATGAAAGGGGTTGGAAAGTTGTAATATGAAAGGGTTCAAGTGTTGTAATTTGAAAAGGGTTTAATGTTGTAATATGCAAGGGGTAAAAAGTTGTAATTTGAAAAGGGTGGAAATTTGTAATATGAAAGGGGTGGAATGTTGTTATTTGAAAGGGGTAACATTTTTTAATATGAAAGGGGTAAAATTTTGTAATTTGAAAGTGGTAAAATGTTGTAATATGAATGGGGTGGAATGTTGTGATATGAAAGGGGTAAAATGTTGTAATTTGAAAGTGGTAAAATGTTGTAATATGAATGGGGTAGAATATTGTGATATTGAGAACAAAGATCAAATTTGATTACCGATTGCACAAAATCTGAAAGGTGCTGGATGAGGGGGGCCACGTGACGGCTCTGTTCTCCCTCCAACAGTGATCCCACCCCAGTTAAATATTAACGATTTTTTGGGGTAAAAATATCGTTATGTCTTGTATAAAATTGCTAATGGCATCCCTTGCATGCAACAGCGCCCCTTGTATGTAATGGCGCCAACTTGCATGTAATTGCGCCCCTTGCATGCAATAGCGCTCCTTGTATGTAATGACGCCCCTATCATGTAATGGCGCCCCTTGCATGTAATGGCTATCATTGCATGTTTCTTGAACAATAAGGCAATTTAAAGCTAAAAAAGAGCCGAACCGTCCTGGATGGACATCATCATCATCATCATCATCATCATCATCATCATCATCATCATCATGTCCCTTAGTCCTTGGACCAATGGGGCGGCCCAGATGACATGTGAACTATCCTCCTCCATTCGTCTCTGTCTTCTGCACTACGCACAGCATCGCCCAGTGTTAGTCCTGTCCACTCTTTGGTGTTATCCTCCCATCTTTTTCTTTGTCTTCCTCTTCTTCTCCCTCCTCTTGTGGTGCCCTGCAATATTTCTTTGGTAAGCCCTTGTTTCCTTGTTACGTGGCCGTACCATTTTAGTTTGCGTTTTTTCACAGTCACCAGTAGGTCATCGTACTCCCCAATTGCCTGGCGAGCCCTTTCTTTCACTGTATCATTGGAGATATGGTCCCTATAGCAGATGCCAAAAATGCTTCTGAAGCATCTCATCTCCATCGCCTTTATTTTCCTTTCAAGGTAGGCTGTTAATGTCCAGGATTCGCATGCATACAGGAAAATGGAGAGGACTAATGAGCGCAACAGCCTGACTTTGGTGCTGGGGGCTATATTTTTGTCATTCCATATTTTCTTGAGGCGGATGGATGATTCCCCCTCCCCGTTTTGTTTTCACCCGCCATTCCGCTTCCTACGCCCCTGAAACGATTGACAAAGGCGCGCCGATTAATTTACAAACACATTCACCTTTACAGTTCTGTAGGATGTGAGCTAAAAATAACCCTAACTGAATTCCCGTTTACAGCGGGTTATCAAGCGACATCTCCTTGTTGAGTCCAAATTGGAGTGGGCGAAAACAACAGACAGACAGAGAGAAGTAAAGTAAAGTAAAGTGTAACGGAAGTCATTGGAGTAAAATTGTAAAAACCATACAGGAAAAAAGACATGGCAGCTAGGTAACATTGTGCCAATTAAACAGACCAACATTGCCAATTAAATAGGTCAATATTGACAATTAAAAACACGAATATTGCCAATTGACCACTTTTGACAAATAAAAACACGAATATTGCCAGTTGACCACTATTGACAAATAAAAACACGAATATTGCCAATTGACCAATATTGCCAATTAAATAGGTCAATATTGACAATTAAAAACACGAATATTGCCAATTGACCACTTTTGACAAATAAAAACACGAATATTGCCAATTGACCACTATTGACAAATAAAAACACGAATATTGCCAATTGACCAATATTGCCAATTAAATAGATCAATATTGCCATTTAAGTAGACCAATATTGCCAATTAAGTAGACCAATATTGCCAATTAAGTAGACCAATATTGCCAATTAAGTAGACCAATATTGCCAATTAAGTAGACCAATATTGCCAATTAAATAGACCAATATTGCCCATTAAGTAGACCAATATTGCCAATTAAGTAGACCAATATTGCCCATGATATTGCTAAAATATCTCCTAATGTTGTCATCAACCAAAACTCGTCATTCATTTCTATTTCAGGTTCCAGGGGCGCGCGTTGTAGCACAGAGGAAATAACTCGATCAGTTCTACAGAGAAGAATGCATTTCGTTGTTTCCTGACCATCACTGACCAGGCCACTACTGACCAGTTCCCTACTGACCAGGCCACCACTGAACAGTTCCCTACTGACCAGGCCACCACTGACCAGTTCCCTACTGACCAGTTCCCTACTGACGAAGCCACCACTGACCAGTTCCCTACTGACCAGGCCACCACTGACCAGGCCACCACTAACCAGGCCACCAATGAATGAATTAAATTTAGAAACGTGAAAAAAGCTCACGCGGGAAGAATAAATTCAGAAGTGACATCGAGTTCTACCGTGACCCTTGAGGTCTACCATGACGCCAGAGTTCTATTGTGACGCTAGAGTTCTACTGTTACGCAAGAGTTCTACTGTGACGCTAGAGTTCTACTGTGACGCAAGAGTTCTACCGTGACGCAGGAGCTGTACCGTGACGCAGGAGTTCTACTGTGACGCAGGAGTTCTACCGTGACGCAGGAGTTCTACCGTGACGCAGGAGCATACCGTGACGCACGTGGCTTGTGTCAACTATGGAATAAGCTTATGACTTTAATTTTAAAAAAAAGAGACTTTTTTAAACTATAAGGCGGTGAAAGGTTTGAAGAAAAGAAAAGTAGATCTTTTGAAACGCCTGGGTTAGTGTCCAGAAGTCAACGCCAATACAAGTAAAATGGATTACAACCAGTCGTATGCAAATACTACGGGTGAAGCGTTGATAGGACGCACGCTACACTTCTGTCTGTATGTGGATACAGCCATGAGGAATGGCAGGCCGGGCTTTGTCGATAACAACAGAGTGCTCACAAAGGTGGAGGACATCTGCTCACACGTAGACTTTTTCCGTAACTATCCTGTGATTTTCATACTGCTTCTGGGCATTCCCGGAAACATCTTGTCCCTCCTGACCATCCGGACCATGGCCTTGTCCACTGGGACGTTCTACGTGGCGCTTCTGTCCATGGCCGACTTCATCACGTTGTCAATGCATGGGATTTTTCACACTCTGGAGCGTCTCCACGTACTGACAGTTGCTGTCTGTAAACTGAAATACTTCTTGTGGTCATTCACTTCTCTGTATGCCCACTGGACGCTCGTGCTGATCACGTTTGAGCGCTTCCTGGGAGTTCGGTTCCCCCTACAAAAGAGCTACTATTTCACGATTAAAAGAGCCCGGATGAGCGCCTTCGTTATTGGCGTCGTGATGCTCGGCCTGTCTTCTACCCATCTGTGGTCGGCCAGCTTCGACAATGATTTGTGCAGTGTGGATCCAGCCTACACACGCCTTCATAAGTTTGGGCTGTACCTTGAAGTGTTGGCCTACACCATTCTGCCGTTCGCTCTGATCTTCCTCCTGGTCATAGCCATAGCGGTGGAGCTGCGCAAGATTCAGAGCAACAGGAAACTCTTCATGGGGGAGGCGCGCCTAGCCCCCGCTGCTACTTCCGGCGGTGCCAGCTGTACACAGGCAGAGAGACAGTCCAAGATAGAGCACAGCATTACCGTCATGCTTTTCTTCTCGGCCACAGTTTTTCTCATCCTGACCCTTCCAGCGTGCATTGTGGTCCCCAGACATTATACCATCCCTTCGAGAAATACGATCGAGAGGGCAGAGTCCCTTCTGGCCCACGCCATCGTCTCGAGCATCTCCTTGTTTCTGCACGCGTGTAACGTCATCATCTACTTTGTCAGCGCCAACAGGTTCCGCCAACAGTTGATGGTGTTGCTGCATTGCAGGTCGTGCTTTGAGAAACCGGACGTGTCGAGCGATACTGGCAAGGAAGCCGTGCAGTCGATCGAAGATGTACCTACGATTAATGTGTCCGTTGAATAAATTTAACTTTTCAATAAATTAGGTACATTGTCTGAGCATGAGAGGGCATTTCTTTGTTATCTGCTCTGCAGTGGCGGCGTCAGGGTTCCCCATCAAATTTAATCTACGGTCAGACTCAATGGTTTTGAACAGGCCCAAGTATAGCATATCAAAAATAGATTTTCAAAACACATGTCTCATCAGAGAAATAGAAATCAAAGATCAGCTGAATGCATGCCCCCCCCCCCAAAAAAAAAGCGCGTTAAATAGGGCTGTCATTTATAAGACCGGAAATCGTCACAGCACATTACGTAATGTTACTATTTTTAGACGATGTTCTCGTAACGCATAGCCTCTACCAATGTATTCCTGCATATATACAGATGTACCAACTTGTTTGTGAACTAAAGTTGTCAACACGTTGCCGTCTAGGTTAAGACCCACGACGGTGGCTCACGTTAACGTTGAAGTGCCGAACAGCTGGTGAGAGATTGGCCAAACGGAATGCCCGGATGTTTTATCAATGGCTTAATGAGCTTGGCCAGAATGTACGCCCGGATGTTCTATTAATAGATTCCCGCCGTGAAAGGAAAAACCCCATTTTTAGAAAACCAATTTAAAATCAAACAAGTTGTTCCTCTTCTGGGCCAAGGAATTACTTTTTAAGGCCGTTGATAGCCAGCCCAGCAATGCGTGAACTTCGCATCTTCTACTATGACTGGACAAAACATGCATTCAAATAACGCCCTTTATAAGTATCCCAATTTGGGCACCCCACCCCAAATTTAGGCTCGCAACTGGACACTTTTTTTTCACGCCCCTGAACTATATTAATATTATAATGTCCCAAACTTAAAAAAAAACACCAAAACACATCATTTCAAAAGGTGAGATTATTTCCATCACAGAAAAGTCAATATGACGTGCGCCAAACGCGCTTGCGGTATATTTAAGAATCTCATTTAGCGCACTTAATGGGCATGTTATTTGGCACGTTATTGAACTCACCATGACACCACACGTTCTTTCATGCATAGAAAAGTTATATGATTATTGATTGATTTCAAACTATATTAAATGTCTTGTCCTTCGGATGTATTTGTCAACTATGGGTAAATTTGTATACAGAATATATATATATA
>CAXITT010000257.1:1022885-1034027 GCA_964033795.1 Lymnaea stagnalis | reverse complement strand
CAACGGTCCAAGGACTAAGGGACATGAGGAGGATGGTTCACATGTCATCTGTGGCGCCCCAACGGTCCAAGGACTAAGGGACATGAGGAGGATGGTTCACATGTCATCTGTGGCGCCCCAACGGTCCGAGGACTAAGGGACATGAGGAGGATGGTTCACATGTCATCTGTGGCGCCCCAACGGTCCAAGGACTAAGGGAGATGAGGAGGAGGATGAGGAGGATAAGCCGTTAGAGATTTTAAAGGGACTATATAAGTTTAAAATAGGGAGGCGTCATGAATAAATTAGGAGATGGCTAGGTCGATAAGTTGGAAGATCTTATTTAAATAGGAAAATAGGACTGAATGTATCTATTGATATATGTTAAAAAAAGAATTCCATATGACTAAACATAATCCCACATGACTTCAAATAGTACCATATGACTTAAAATAGATCCATATTAGTAAGAATCTCATTTAGCGAAGTTATCGGGAATTTTATGTCCTGAAATCGTATTTCCTTCATGCTCGCCTTGAAAAGATAAAGGTACGTCTTTTGGAGGTTGGGGCTGAACATTTGATCAAATATGTTGACTTCGGAAATGACTCTGTGTGCCAAATGTCACTTGTATTTTCTTAAATTCCAGCCATCCATGCAATAACTCTGTTTGAAACTATATGTGTATTGCTCCTATAAGAAAAAAAAAATTATTTGCGGGCTTGCGCAAAATAATTTACCAAAATTTTATCGCAATTGGTTGAATGGTATAGGAAGGCATACAGAAATAATATTTAGCTCATGACAGGAAAAAAAAATTATGGCCTTGGGCCCAAAACGGAATTGTATTATGTGTGTAATAATTCAGAAAAAGTTAAGGGCGTATGCACAACAACTCACAAAAGTTTTATCGCAATCGGATGAAGGATATGGGAGCGCTTACGGGACACACATGCATTCATTTCTTTGATATGAATAAATATAGTTTACTGAAGAAAAGATACCTTTTGCCCCCTTCTCTTTCTCTGTCACATAAACGACCTACCCGATACAGTAAATTCGCAAGTGCGGCTGTTCGCTGACGTTATCTTATCTGCAGAGAGTTAAACAGCTACGATGACCCCAACCACCTCTAAACAGATTTCAAGTGCCTTATGAATTGGGCAGACAAATGGGGCAAGAAATTTAATGAAACCAAATGCTACAATATGACAATCTCAAGAGAAAAAAACATCAACTCATATTTACTCACTAAACGAGACAATCCTCCAACAAGTAACTAATGGTCCATACCTTGGAATTCTCTTTTCAAATAACCTAAAATGGTCACCCCATATAAACACAATTTCAGAAAAAGCCAACTCCACCCTAGGTTTTATGCGAAGAAATCTGTGCCACAGCCCAACATCCTGCAAACGAAATGCCTATCTCGTCCGTCCACTACTGGAATAAGGTGCGATCATCTTGGATCCACACCTTAAGCAAGACGTGGACAAGATGGAGCGAACTCAACGTAACGCAGTACGTCTTATTGCTCGAGACTACAAATCCACCACTCCTGGCTTCGTCACTGGCCTCTTGAAAAGATCCCTCCCCTTAAAGACAAACGAGTGGGACTCCGCCTGACATCTTATATAAAGTGATCATGGGAGTGGTGCCGGCCATCCCAGCAGCCACGTACCTCACCCCATTGAAGCCGGGTAGACTGATCAGAGCAAAACGCTCACTGAACATGGACTTCACCACTGACATTCCCATAAACAATTACACCAGAAACAATAGCAGTTAATCCACGCACAGTTATAAAATCAAAGAAACTTAGAGCTGTGGCTAAAATAGACAATCGCGCCATGACGTCGTTTGCGTAATTATTTAGACCAAATTAATTCAATTTTTTCCTCATTATTATCAACGGACTAAAATACGCACTAAGAATAACCGATGTTTGGGTTTTCCCGACAAATGTGATTAAGATGCAATTCTTAGATTATAATATTTTGATTATTAATTCTTTCATAACTTTTAAATTCAGATAAAATGCTATAAATAGTTCCTTAGTTGTTTACTTTAAATGTATTTGTAATTTATAATAATAATAATACTTAAACTTTTACTAAAATAAAAGCGAATTTAAATTATTTTTTGAGCGTTTAAATTTATTCGATTTCCGTAAAATAATAGAAAATAGCTATGATTGTTTTTAGGAATCCGAACGTATTTAAATCTTATCGGTTATTTGGCGTTATGTCAGTATGGCTCATTCTTATATGTATATATATATATATATATATATTGGCATCACATTTTATATATGTATGGCATCTTTCCGTCTTCACGAGACGAAGGGGTAGCTTTCGGCACTTGTTTGACCTCGCTCACGAGGCCGATCCTGGAATGAATGTCTCGGCTGCATTTCTCGCACGGGAACCTTGACTCCCGGTTAAATTCGGCCTTCCGTAATATGTCCATACACACCAATTTATTCATATAAATACGTCTACTATTTAACTTGCCCTAGAAATCCATCATTATCCTTAATCAAATACGGGGGGGGGGGAGGGGGGGGAGGGATTGAACTGTTCATTACACTCAGTTTGGCTTTCATGTCATGCTAATACTAACCACAGCTAACTGGCTGATCACAGATACAAAATGTATACAATATTTAATTTCTGGTCAAATTGAAAGAAAATGAAATGATTCATTAAATCTAGCAGCGGTCCCTGGTACAAAAAGAAACTTGTCCACCGGTCTACGTAACTTTAAAAAGTTTGGGGACCACTGTTGTAGGACGCCATTGAACTTTCGGGCATGAGATAACATCCTGGCTCTGAACAAACGTCGGTCATCACCTCACCCAGGTGACTCCCACGCACTCGCGGCTCGTGAAGAAACTTGACCTACAAACTACACCCGTCCTGTACGTTGAGTGGTGCTCTGGAAAGCGCAGACCGGGTTTTGGTGACACTGGGTGACATGACCACCCCCCCCCACCTACCCCCCCCCCCAACCCACCAATCGGTGTCTTCCAATCCTGTTAAAAGAGGCTCAGCTGACGTCATTACTTACTTTATTTCTATCCAACGCGATCAACTTGATCTGAGTCGTTAATTCACACAAAGGATTCGAATCAAGAGGTTGGGGGGCAATAACATTGGATATGATGTTGTCAACTCCCACTGAGAGAGTTTTAGAGAGATTAAGAGAGAGAGATTGAAAGACTGAGATAGAAAGAGAGAGAGATATAGAGATTGAGAGAGATGGAGAGAGATTGAGACAGAAAACGGGATAGAGATTGAGAGAGAGATTGAAAGATTGAGAGAGATTGAGGGAGAGGAGGGAGAGGTATAGAGGTTGAGAGAGATGGAGAGAGAGAGAGAAAGGGGGGGGGAGATTGAGAGAACGATTGAGAGAGGAGGTAGAGATTGGGAGAGAAACGTGGGATGGGGAGAGGTTAATGGAGAGGAAGAGTAATAGAGACTGAGAGAGAGTGAGAAAGAGCGGGAATAAAATTTGAGAGAGAGAGAGACAGAGAGAGACATAGGGAGTGGTAGAGATAGAAAGAGAGAGAAAGGGGGGGAATAAAGGTTGAGAGAGAGGTAAATAGAGTGAAGAGGAGTGGAGATGACACAGATGTTTTTATGGATTGGGTTCAGACGAAGTGTCACTCACAGATCACGTGATAGACGAGAAAAAGTTGTGTACATTCTCTTGCTGGGGAAGGAAAGGGCAGGGCTGTAGTAGAGTGATGACAGACAAGGCTGTAGTAGAGTGATGACAGACAGGGCTGTAGTAGAGTGATGACAGACAGGGCTGTAGTAGAGTGATAACAGACAGGGCTGTAGTAGAGTGATAACAGACAGGGCTGTAGTAGAGTGATAACAGACAGGGTTATAGTAGAGTGATGACAGACAAGGCTGTAGTAGAGTGATAACAGACAGGGCTGTAGTAGAGTGATGACCGACAGGGCTGTAGTAGAATGATAACAGACAGGGCTGTAGTAGAGTGATAACAGACAGGGTTATAGTAGAGTGATGACAGACAAGGCTGTAGTAGAGTGATAACAGACAAGGCTGTAGTAGAGTGATCACAGACAGGGCTGTAGTAGAGTGATGACAGACAGGGCTGTAGTAGAGTGAGTCAGGGCTGTAGTAGAGTGATAACAGACATGGCTGTAGTAGAGTGATGACCGACAGGGCTGTAGTAGAGAGATGACAGACAGGGCTGTAGTAGAGTGATAACACACAGGGCTGTAGTAGATGATGATGGACAGGGCTGTAGTAGAGAGATGACAGACAGGGCTGTAGTAGAGTGAGGACAGACAGTTGTGGATCTTAGGCAGTGGTTCTCAACCTTCCCAATGCTGCCACCCTTTAATACAGTTCCTCATGTTGTGAAAGCCCAACCATAAAATTATTTTCGTTGCTTCCTCATAAATATGTGTTTTCCTACAATCTTAGGCAACCCTTGTGTAAGGGTCCTTCGACAGGTTGAGATTAGCTGATGTAAGGTATCAATCAGGGGCGTCTATACAACCATGAGTGGTGGAGGTCAAACTCCCCCATCCCTATGGACCTTGGTCAATCTGGACTTATCTGTTTGCAGTGTTTCTTTAAGACAATTTTTTCCGGGGGAGGGATGGGGGATGGACAGGCAATTTAGATTGACCCCTGGGGGGGGGTGAGACGTGCGGGCAGTGGCGTAGTAGTGGAAAGGGCGAGAGTGGGGGGGGTGTGGGCAGTGGCGTAGAAGTGGAAAGGGCGTGGTGCAAACTCGTGTCCTGTTTTTTTCAGTGAAGGGGTAGCATTTGAAGATAATCAGGCAATTTAGATTGACCCCTGGGGGGGGGTGAGACGTGCGGGCAGTGGCGTAGAAGTGGAAAGGGCGAGAGTGGGGGGGGTGTGGGCAGTGGCGTAGAAGTGGAAAGGGCGTGGTGCAAACTCGTGTCCTGTTTTTTTCAGTGAAGGGGTAGCATTTGAAGATAACTTTAGAGTTCTTATCGTGGAGAAGGGTTGCAACAATCTTTGCCCACTCCAGGTGGCACTAAACCTTGCTTGCCACCTTTTTGCCGTGCATCTATCAGTTCAAATTTGGGGCATAACGACATGCAGGACCAGATGGTAACCCGCCCTCTCCCCCCCCCCCACGATTAACACAAAAGAAAAAATAAAGTTTGCTGTTTTCCAAAATCATCAGTATAATTTGCGCGTACCCTTAAGCGGTCGCCCAGGGAAGTGCTTAACAGAGTTTTGGAACCGCTGCCTTAGGGTATGGGTTCGGTCTAAGCTAACTGCTGTGGATTTCGTAGTTAAAAAGTGCCGACACTGTCGGGAGATGTAGGACAGACATCAATGTGGCCGCTGGCCCCAAGCAAAAAAAAGTTTAGGTTTTTGGGAGGGCTTAACCCCTAGCCATACTCAAAATCAAGAGGCACATTTTGGCGCACACCTGAATGAAGGTTGTTTTTTCTGAACATTTGAATCATGGACGGGAATGTTCAGGATTTGTGGAAGGGAGCGGCCATGAGGCATTATGGTACCCAGTGCCACACACAAACTGAATCCTGCGTCTGTCTCGTTCAGAGAACGTCGAGAGAAGGATGTGTAAGGGAGTTCAGATTAAAGCTTGGCGTCTCTGGGTCGTGAAAAAGTGTGTGTGTTTGTGAGGTCGGGGGGTTCGGATAAGGAAGGAAAGAGAGGGTAGAAGAGGTGATTTAAAAAAAAAACAACGACCCCCCACTCCCTTCGTTTCCAATAACCGTTTGGCCCCCCCCCCCCTGATTGTAGGACTTTTGGCATGGGGTGTTTCGGTAGGGGCTAGGGGCATACGGCTCGAAGATTCGAATCAATGGACTAGCTTTATGCCTGGGTAAAGATTTAAGTCTAACATGACTCCATTGTTTGCAAGGATAGGATGCGTGTCTTAAAGACGTACGCTTTTCTTTCTCAATCCATAATTTGCAGGTTAAATTTTGTACACTATTAAGTATAGAATTCTTATTTTATTTAAAAATTTAAAAACTTTTCAAACAGACTTTCCATCAAAGAAGAGTTAAAACCCACTGACCAAGGAATATAATTTTAAAATTCTTAGAATTCACTACGCCAAGAAAGTCGGTGCAGAAAATATTTTCAAAAATTAATTCAAAGTCAAACATTTTTAAGCTGCGTTTACATTCAAATTCTTGTCTTCAGAGAGTGTCTTACGACCCTTCTACACAGACTTTTTGTTTTTCTTAATAAATTAGAATATATTTTCCACGATTTCTGCTATTTAGTGCTTTTAACTCAGCCTTAAAAATAAGTCTTTTTGTAGCAAAACTTGTGTTTTTTCCATTTTTTGTGTGGTTATGTTGTGTTGCAAATCTGTGTCTTTGTTGTAAGGAGAAGGAGCCACAGTTCACACGGGAGACGACCCTACAGCTGTGCATTGATACAGCTGTACATTGGTACAGTTGACCTCTTTCTGACCTTTCTTGACCTGCCGAACGGGCGAACCTAACTATAGCGTGTGGTGTGGTAGTTCGACAGTGATTCCCAAACTGTGCATGAACAGATATATATTTTTTACCGAGATGAATCAAGTTGAAAAGCAACAATCAATTCATTCTTTGAAGTTTGTAGAAGAAAATCTTGTGAGTCAGTGAGTCAGAGACCAATCACCACGGAGTCAGTGAGTCAGAGACCAATCACCACGGAGTCAGTGAGTCAGAGACCAATCACCACGGAGTCAGTGAATCAGAGACCAATCACCACGGAGTCAGTGAGTCAGAGACCAATCACCACGGAGTCAGTGAATCAGAGACCAATCACCACGGAGTCAGTGAGTCAGAGACCAATCACCACGGAGTCAGTGAGTCAGAGAGGAGAGGGGGAAGACTACTAAAGTAGCCATTTAATAAGTTAAGACAGACCTTGATATATGAACCATTCTTTTGTCAGAGACCACCAAAAATGACCGCACATAACATTGGAAACTCCAAGAGTTGGAGTGAGTTGGAGTGAATTGGGGTGAGTTGGAGTGAGGGTTACAAAGTCAGTGATGACATCTTAGAGATAGTTGTAAGTAATGCCTAAAAAGATCACCACATTGGTGGTGTAGATAGTTGTAAGTTGCATGATGGGATCACAACTTTGTAGATAGTTGTAAGTTGCATGATGGGATCACAAATTTGTAGATAGTTGTAAGTTGCATGATAGGATTACAACTTTGTAGATAGTTGTAAGTTGCATGATGGGATCACAACTTTGTAGATAGTTGTAAGTTGCATGATGGGATCACAACTTTGTAGATAGTTGTAAGTTGCATGATGGGATCACAACTTTGTAGATAGTTGTAAGTTGCCTGATGGGATCACAGCTTTGTATATAGTTGTAAGTTGCATGATAGGATTACAACTTTGTAGATAATTGGAAGTTGCATGATGGGATGACAAGCTTGTAGATAGATCGAAGAATTGCACGATGGGATACTGTAGAGTTGAAGATAACCTTGTTTCGTCTCTGTTAAACCTTCAATCTGTCTCTCGTATTTCACCAATCAGAAAACTCAGGCGATGGTTATAGTCTTGAACTTTTATTTGTCTTCTTAATCGAATTCACCTTCTCTCTCTCTCTCTGTTTCTCTCTCTCTCTCTCTCTCTCTCTTTCTCTCTTTCTCTCTCTCACTCAACTGTGACTGTCCTCGGTTCTTCTCTCTGTCCACTGACCCCTATCCGTCGGAGCTCTCTCCGACTGTCTGCTGTCCTGTCCGGCTGAGTTCCACCGTGACTGTCCAACGGTCCTTTCTTATAAGTCCCGCGCCCCTAGATATTCCTTCCCAGGGCTTTAATCTTAATCCTACATCTCAGGTACTTAGTTTTTCCCTTGGTCTACATGGTCACAAACCAGCAGCGTAAAATGGTCGTCCTGGGGCAATCTGATACGCTAGACCCTTAGGTCAGTTGGTCGGTCACCGTGCTGTGGGATCTGATACGCTAGACCCTTTGGTCAGTTGGTCGGTCACCCTGCTGTGGGATTCCCCTCACCCCTGTACCCCTGTACCCCCTGACCTGAACACTCCAGAATATTGTAAGACTTGCCTTACATGACCTTCACCTTGTAAATAGAAGATTCACTCTTCAGAACCTTGCCAGAAGAGCTCGATCTTAGGGAGTGGTAGAGGAGTAGGTATTGGTAAAGGTATAGGAAGGTAGAGGAGTAGGTATTGGTAAAGGTATAGGAAGGTAGAGGAGTAGGTATTGGTAAAGGTATAGGAAGGTAGAGGAGTAGGTATTGGTTTTCCATATCCTTCCATGAGGAGTAGGTATTGGTAAAGGTATAGGAAGGTAGAGGAGTAGGTATTGGTAAAGGTATAGGAAGGTAGAGGAGTAGGTATTGGTAAAGGTATAGGAAGGTAGAGGAGTATGTATTGGTAAAGGTATAGGAAGGTAGAGGAGTAGGTATTGGTAAAGGTATAGGAAGGTAGAGGAGTAGGTATTGGTAAAGGTATAGGAAGGTAGAGGAGTAGGTATTGGTAAAGGTATAGGAAGGTAGAGGAAGGGGTGTAGTGGTATGAATAGAGGAAGCGCAATAGGAGGGCAGAGGTATAGGAATATATAGAGACATGTGTATACACACAAACACAAATATACGGGATGGCCTTAGTTCAAACCACTAACTCTCTATGTGACATTCATACACAAGCGGTTGATTTAAACCATTCAGCCTACTGAATTAATTTGGAAAATATTTCAGTCCTTGGGACAGATTTTCTTTTTTGATAGGTGTACCTGCCAACCCCACGGGACAGACACGACTCGTCTTCCAACAAGCTTGACCAGCTTCTGCAATACGACTGTACAAAACTTAAACATACATTGCAATTAGCTTTTAGATCCCCACTGTTTATCCCCATGGATTGACTTTAATACCCCCCTAATGACTTTTCTATGTAATTATTTTTCCTGTAAGAAACATTATAAATACCAAAGCTATAATCATATCCAGTGAGGGGCTATTTCCATAAAGTGCCGTGTCAGTTGTGCCTGACATAGCTGGATAATGATGGATATATAAAAAAAAATCACTATATATACATATATGAGATATGATTTTACCAGTATGAGTTCTAAGTTAGTTGACAGCCCCCCCACCCCCCCCCCCCCATTTTTTTGTTGAGAAAATGTCTGCGGGCACCCATGCTGTGAGTGCACAGAAAGGAATAACTCAATCTGAGAGTCACTGCAAACAGGAATAACTCAATCTGAGAGTCACTGTAGACAGGAATAGCTCAATCTGAGAGTCACTGCAGACAGAAATAATGTTCTTTAAGAGCTTTTTTAACATTTCCCCCTCCCCGAACCCCTTCGACCCAAAATCTCACACATAGATTTCTTTGACGTGTTTAGAAGAAAAAGCTGCGTCATAGTGTACATTTTTTTCAACAGCCTCATATAAGAGGCCGAGTGAACTGCCCGCTAACAGGAAAATAAGTTGGTCGAGTTTGGGAATATCCGGTAACGACTTGTTGACCAAGCTAACATCAAAAACACACCGTCTATCCGTGTAGGAGAGTTGTCTAAACAATTTGAACAGAGAGTACGTACAGTAGATGGAACACAAGTCAAAGGTCAGGATTGTTTATGTTTTTATTTTTTTTTTTAAATTGAATAGCTAGAGTAGTTGCGAGTGTCATACTAACCGAATTTGTATGGCAATTTAACATGGCTAGGTAGTGTCATACTAACAAGGAGTTAATAAAATCAGGAACGTTTCGTGGCATACCTCGCTGGATAATTATGGATTTAGAGTTATAATTAATAAGGTGAGGATGATTGATGATGATTGAATACTTTTATAGCGCTTGTGTCCATGCTATTTTAGCTTGCTCACAGCGCTCTGATGTCCTAAAATCTATTTAAAGGAAAAAGTCTGTAAACTGTTTCTTAAATGACTTTCTATCATATTCAATTTACCTCAAAGATTTAGGCGAAATAGCTTTCAAAAGAGCGCACTCCGTATGACTTCTTTCCGTGTCCATCCACTCTGGGAACTCTCTGTCAAAACTGAGTTAAAGAGCGCAGGTTCTTTAAAGATACATGTTTAGGATTTAGTTTTTGAAGATACTCAGGTGCAGAGACTTCCATACAGCTGTACGCCAGGGACAGAATTATGTGGTCGTGGCGCCCACTCACAGGAAGCCAATGGAGATCCTTAAGAACTGGGGTGATGTGGTCAGATTTCTGTATACACGATAGAGAGAGTGCGTGCTGCAGTAATTTACACCTTCTGGGGTCTCTGGAATAGATTAGTTGCTGTGTGCCTTTAAATGGCGTTGACCCATCTTTATGGCGTATCAGCACAGTCCCGGGGGTCGGTATAAAAATAGTTCGTCCTGAGTTAGAGAGTTCAGAATGTATCAAATACAATTTAAAAAAAAAATTATAATGAGTCGGAAAAAATATGACGTCATCTGGCAGACTGTTCTTGATTTAATGACCAGTTATGACCAGCCAAAGGATGGCGTCGGTCGTGCGTCAACTTCCTATCCGTTAAAGTTACTTGACAAAACATTCACTCAAGTAACGCACTTTATAAGAGTCCCAGTTTGTGCTTCTTCCACCCACCCTCAGGTACACAACTGCACACCTTTTCCACGCCCCTTAACTCTATTTATATTCAAATCCCAATCCCCCCCCCCATCCCCCCAATTGTTATACCGTAAATTTATTACATCGTATTTAAATTGAGACTATTTCCGTAAAACCTAAGAAAATATTACACACCAAATTGTTAATTTTGCGCGCTATTGAACACACGATTGCACCATACTTTCTTTCATATCTAGAGAATTATACTAATTGATTCGCAAAGTTTGACGGACCTAACCTGTTGTTTTTGTGTTGTTTTTTTGCTGAACCACACTCACTGACATATTTGGAAACGGAGATATGAAGTTTAGTTCCGACACAGTTATATACTTCTACTTCTCAGTTCCGGCACAGTTGTATACTGCTACTTCTCAGTTCCGGCATAGTTATTCACTTCTACTTCTCAAATATAACATGTTTTCTTCCATCTTAAAAGCATGACTTGCGTGATTTTGATAAACAAATCCCTTGCACTTCCTGCTACATGCAAGGGCTGGTGCTGTAATGTTTTGGGGGGGGGGGGGTTTTCAATC
>CAXITT010000257.1:917608-986006 GCA_964033795.1 Lymnaea stagnalis | reverse complement strand
TTCCCTTTTGTTCTTGCCATTCTTTGTTTCGCTCATTTCCTTTCACTCTGTTGTACATGTTATACTATTGTTGTACCTTGTTATTGAACATGGCATTTTATTGTTGTGCCTTGTTGTATTCTGGGAAAACCCATTGTTCGGCTACTTAAAAAAAAAAAAAAAAGTACAAATTTTACACAGTTCTTGCCATAACAAACAACAAAGACATTTTGTTCCGACATTTGAAACATTCCAATACAGGCACCTACTATTTTACATGGTATCATTTATATTGATAACTATTATTGTAACTTATCTATTTTTGTCTTTAAAAATGTTTGAATGTAATTAAATGTTAAAATTACAATTCCTGAGCTAATTTATTAAAATGATGACATTTTTATTGAATGAACTACGCGTGTTGTGACTAGTGACCAAATCACAGACTTCATACTTATTTTTTTAAAATTTGAAGCTGGGTCCTCGCTATTTTTATATGCCGCAAAGTTTGAAGTGTTACGTTTCTAAGACACAACACAATTTGATCTCTTGAGACTCAAAGTCTTGGTCGTATTTATGGTTTAAACTCCAGGTCATGTAATTTTTGTCCATGTGTCAACCCCTTAGTGTAATATATAACAAGCAGAGCCGTTCTTAGGAGTTTGGGGGCCCTAAGCATGGAGCGTAGGTTGGGGGCCAGGAAGGGGGGGGGGTTCGGGGGTGGAGCTCCCTCGAGCTGAGGAGAAAAACATCACCCACCACTGCGGCACCTCTATTCTGCCAATTTCCTGTCTGCCACCCCCAAAGCTCCCCTTGCTGCTTCCCTTCCCCTGCCTCCGATTTCAACTCAGAGTGATACATTTCAGGATGAGGAAGGTAACGTGAGTGACACTGACGGCTGCAGTGCCAGTTAAAAAAAAATAATAAAAAAAACGGATCGAGGGCGCCTCACGGGGGCCCCCCTCACGTTCGGGGCCCTACACGGATGCGTAGTTAGCGTATGCCTAAGAACGGGCCTGTAAACAGAGTCTGCAACCTTTGGTAATATTGTGCTACAGTTGGATTCCTCATTCATTCTATGTATTTACAATCTAAAAGTCTGCCTTATATGAAGCATTGCTAAACATTTCATTTCTTATTGTGTTTGATCTATCGGATGCCAATTGTCATTGAAATTCAATTTGCGTGCCTATTCTGGCACTTTTGGTGCCAGGTCAGGCACATGTGGTGCCAAGTCTAGCACGTGCGGGGCCACGTCTGGCACGTGTGTTGAAGACCTTGCTTTATAACATCTTGTTAATTTACAACAAAATGTGTAAATGTGTATTTCATAAAAAAAAATTACAGCTGACACAGCAAAAAAAGAAAAAGAAAAAAAAGTGCCCGCCCCCCCAAACCAGACCAAAATAATAATTTAAAAAATTCCTACATTCTATGTAAACCAATGTTTTTTTTGGTTATTTTTTTTTATTTTGAAACTTTAAAAAAAAAAACTTGTTGTCGTAACTATTTTTATGAACTATTTAACACTTGCATGTAACTTTGTGTTCAATAAGAGTGTACAAATGCTAAAGGTTTTATCAATGTTTACATTCCTAAAGATTGTATTAATGTGTACATTCCTAAAGATTGTATTAATGTGTACATTTCTAAAGATTGTATTAATGGGTACATTCCTAATTTTCTTAATTAATGTGTATATAATAACATTTAAATTAAAAAAAAAAATATTAAAAAACAAACCTTAATATTCTTTTTGTTAATAAATATGTATACAATAAAATAAAAAAAAATAGTGACTTTAATGCTTTGTGTCAGGGACATGATGTTAGTTAAAATATTGACTTCATTATGTGTGTTGGGAACATGATGTTAGTTCAAATATTGACTTCATTATGTGTGTTGGGAACATGATGTTAGTTAAAATATTGACTTCATTATGTGTGTTGGGAACATGATGTTAGTTAAAATATTGACTTCATTATGTGTGTTGGGAACATGATGTTAGTTAAAATATTGACTTCATTATGTGTGTTGGGAACATGATGTTAGTTAAAATATTGACTTCATTATGTGTGTTGGGAACATGATGTTAGTTAAAATATTGACTTCATTATGTGTGTTGGGAACATGATGTTAGTTAAAATATTGACTTCATTATGTGTGTTGGGAACATGATGTTAGTTAAAATATTGACTTCATTATGTGCGTTGGGAACATGATGTTAGTTCAAATATTGACTTCATCATGTGTGTTGGGAACATGATGTTAGTTCAAATATTGACTTCATTATGTGCGTTGGGAACATAATGTTTTCCAAGGCGGCGATGCGGTCCTCTGGTATTTTGTAAATCTACGATTCAATTTTAATGAAAGTATTCACATCAGCTTAACACAGGCGTCAATGTGTCATTTAATGACAGAGGCTGATAGAGCCACTCTTGTCAATGTATCATTTAATGACAGAGGCTGATAGAGCCACTCTTTTTCTTGAGGCCTGGAGTAACACGTCTGATCTGACAGGCAGTTGGGGCGCAGATTCCAAAAATGGCATCGGATTTATCCTGGCAGCTCTAGTTTTTAAGATATTGTCGACTTTAACTTTAAGCATAAATTTGCTCTCTATAAGCCTTATAAGACATCTCTTGCTGAATAAGAATGGCAATTTAAAAAAAAACAAAAAAAAACAACATTATCTGCCCATTGGCAAATAAGTTTATTTGAAGTACCACCATTTTGTGTGTTTATAAAGTACGAACATTTTGTGTGTAAATAAAGTAGAATGATTTTGTGAGTATTTAAGTGCCGGTACAACCATTTTGTGTGTATTTAAAGTACCACCATTTTGTGTGTATTTAAAGTACCACCATTTTGTGTGTATTTAAAGTACCACCATTTTGTGTGTATTTAAAGTACCACCATTTTGTGTGTATTTAAAGTACCACCATTTTGTGTGTATTTAAAGTACCACCATTTTGTGTGTATTTAAAGTACCACCATTTTGTGTGTATTTAAAGTACCACCATTTTGTGTGTATTTAAAGTACCACTATTTTGTGTGTATTCAAAGTACCACCATTTTGTGTGTATTTAAAGTACCACCATTTTGTGTGTATGTAAAGATTTTTGTCTATTTTCTTTTTAGAATAGGCACTGGCATACAATAATCATTAAACTCAAATGACAAAATCAGCCCACTTCTGCTTTATTATCTCATTATGTGCCAAATATTGAGATAGAAAATCATGATTTATAGACAAATATATAGATAGCAAATTCCGATTCATAAGACAGAAATATAGATAGTAAATGACGATTCATTAGACAAATATTTAGATAGCAAATCACGATTTATTAGACATATATTTTCATTTCCAAAACTTCACAGATTGATCTGTCAAAAAAAAAAAACGGCTATACATATATTTTATTTCAACATATGCAGAAATCTGAGTTTAAAAAAAAAAATTCATCATGCATATGTTATTCAGCACCAAGCTTGGAGCTCAAGACATTCTTTGATCTCAACATTATGGTACGCAAAACTGCAACACTCGTATAGATCATTTGCTCCAGTCAACGTATCCTTACCTCCAGTCTGAAGAAAAAAGGATGAACTTCAGCTTGGAGCAAACATTCAGTTCCTATGGAAGGAGAGAACGATGACCTGTCAGCTTTACCAAAACGTAAGTCGCATCAGAAACGTTTGGCAGAACATCGGTCTCTCAGAAAAAAATTTGTGTCTCAGACGAACATTGGTCTCTCAGAAGAATATTGTTGTCTCAAAAAAAAACATTGTGTCTCAGAAGAATATTGGTCTCTCAGAAGAATATGGTCTCTCATAAGAACATTGGTCTCTAAGAAGAATATTGGTGTCTCAGAAAAACATTGTGTCTCAGAAGAACATTGGTCTCTCAGAAGAACATTCGTCTCTCAGAAAAACATTGGTCTCTTAGAAAACATTGGTGTCTCAGAAGAACATTGGTCTCTCAGACGAACATTCTCTCAGAAGAACATTTGTCTCTCAAAACAACATTGGTCTCTCAGAAGAACATTGGTGTCTCAGAGGAACATTGGTCTCTCAGAAGAACATTCGTCTCTCAGAATACAACCCAAGTGTGTGGCTTCATTTCCTCGACAGTCTAAATATAGTTTGAAAAACCTTCTACTAATAAATGGAAACAAAAGGATTCGTTTCGAATCGGTCAATCTCCAGTATGGAAAAATGATTTAAGTATAAGGTGAACTCTTCAGTCTTAGAAAAGATAATTTAATTTTTTGTTAAAATGTGGGGTTATTTTCCTGGACTTGAAAATGATTTTTAAAGTGGCTACACGGATATCCTTGCTTCTCAAGTGGCTACACGGATATCCTTGCTTCTCATGTGGCTACACATATCCCATCTTCTCAAGTGGCTACACTTATATCCTTGCTTCTCATGTAGCTACACATATCCCATCTTCTCAAGTTGCTACACGGATATCCTTGCTTCTCAAGTTGCTACAGGGATATCTTTAATCTTTTGCCTCTTGTGCTTCTTGAGCCAAATAAGAAAATTTAGCACAAAAAAAAGATTTTCCTTAGAGGGAAATATGGTGGTCAGAGGAAATATGGTGGTCAGAGGAAATATGGTGGTCAGAGGAAATATGGTGGTCTGATGTAATATGGTGGTTTAAGGAAATATAGTGTTTGGAGGATAAATGGTGGTCAGACGAAATATGGTGGTCTGATGACATATGGTGCTGGAGGAAATATGGTGGTCAGAGGAAATCTGATGGTCAGATGAACTATGATGGTCAGCGGAAATATGGTGGTGGGAGGAAATTGGGTGATCAAGCTAGTCTCAGAAAATATGTTGGTTTGATGAAATATGGTGGTCGGAGAAAATATTTACAAATTTAAAAAATGTCAAGTTCATTTTTTTACACAGTATCTAAACAAACTCATCTAAACAAACTCATCTAAACAAACTCATCATCTCTAATCGTTCGTTCAGTTTTATAATCATGTCAACTTAATCAAATACACTTCGGCTGTATCAACTCACTAAAATGGACATTGTCAAGATCCATGGATGATTGGATTCTTTCATTAATAATTATTGGATTCTTTCATTAGTTTCTTTTACACGTTCATGCATCGCAATCACACTGAACTGAACACAAGAACTGTTCCAATAGGCAAGTAAACTTTAATCCAGAAACATATCTATCAGGCTGTAAAGTGAATCAAACACATGTATAGCACAGCTCAGCAATAAGTAGAAGAATATAGTCCAACTTTCTTCCACAATGTCCATACTTGCATTCACCCACAATCAGTTGTGATAAATTCAACATGCAAATCATTACATACCCCACCCCTTAGATGTCCATACTTGCATTCACTCACAATCAGTTGTGATAAATTCAACATGCAAATCATTACATACCCCACCCCTTAGATGTCCATATTTGCATTCACCCACAATCAGTTGTGATAAATTCAACATGCAAATCATTACATACCCCACCCCTTAGATGTCCATATTTGCATTCACCCACAATCAGTTGTGATAAATTCAACATGTAAAGCTTCAAAACTTCAAGTACTTTTTAATATCTTTTAATTTACAATAATTCTTACTTTATAACACAAACTATTTTGTAAACAGCATCAACAATACCATAGTTTATAAGCATGGCAAAACTTCCCAACACACCAAGAGGTCAGTGCAAAGCAACTGAATCACATGCATGATAAGTGGCTTAACCAAACAATGAAGAATGAAAGATTATGAATGAGATTAGCTGAGAGAGAGAAGAAGGCATACGAGAAAATGAATTCCTTTTCCTTTTTCTAAAGTACTTTACAATGTGATCTGAGGGCTGGTTTGATACAAAACACTTAACTAGTGTCTTCTTCTTTATATTACACTTTTTTTGTGTGGAAAAAATTCAATAATTGATAAAATAAATTTAAAAAAATCGATTCAGTAACTTCATCAAATTCAAACAATAATAATAATATATTAAAAGGTAGAGATGGAGAGGAAAATACAAATATGGCACAAACATTTATGGCATTTGTGGTCCATTAATTAATGTTCGGTTGTTCGAGCCTGAGCATCCAGAAATATTGCCATGCAAGTTGTCAGGAAATCTGAGATAATAATGGGGGAGAGGCCGGGGGTGGGGGTGGTGGGGGTGGTGAAGGGTGGGGAGAAGGGCAGTTCTGGAAAAACCAACAACAATGTATTCTCATTATATATGTAAATTCATGGAATTTTTTGGTTCTGTGCAATATTGGGACAAATGCATGACATTGTTGACATTGTGCAGATGTTAGACCATCATTCTGTCTTTAGTGGTGAGCTGGGTTGATAAAACTACAGTTGGGGTAGGGGAGAGGTATTTTAATTAAATTTTGATCTGCATGCATTCCCTAACGGTATAAAAAAGAAAATGGCGTTTACATTTCTTTATCAATCCAATAATATTCTGACTATCTGCAACAATATATTTTAGTGAACTTTTCTACGCTCTGGTTGACAAAAAATTCATATTTAACATCCCTAAACTGGACCAGAATGTTTCAGCGGTGGTTGTATGTTAACATGGGTCCTTTAAATTTTTTAGAAGGTACACTGAGTGAAAATAAAAACTGCTAGTGCTGTTCTATTAAAACATTACATTGTATGCAGCCATAAATATGGAGGAAAACAAGCATTGAACTCGAACATATGTGTTGTTAACATCTAACCAAGTGAGCGCACTGTGTAGTACTTGGATCAATTCTAGGTCATGGTTATATTTGGTACATGGAAATATACCAAGTGCTGAGTGGTTCTCAAACCAAAGTGAAAAACTGAAAACATATCTGATGGATTGTGGACATTTCATCTCAAAGTTACATCCAAACTTTCATACAGAATCTTTAATCAAGAAACCCAGTCAACCAATCCGCCATGGATAAGAAGACCAAAAGACAAGAACAAAATCACGTTTTCAGAGAATGTCTGACATTTCTGTGAGGCATTTGGAAACTCTTAAAATAATGCTTCAACCAGGGGTTCCCAAAACTGTTGCTAATTGGGACCCTAGTCCAAAGTAAAAAAAAAAAAAAAATCAATTCTGGTCAATGAAAAACAAGTACTGATTATTTGCCTAAAAAATTCCATTTTTAAAACTTGTGAGGCATTTGGAAACTCTTAAAATAATGCTTCAACCAGGGGTTCCCAAAACTGTTGCTAATTGGGACCCTAGTCCAAAGTAAAAAAAAAAAAAAAAATCAATTCTGGTCAATGAAAAACAAGTACTGATTATTTGCCTAAAAAATTCCATTTCTAAAACCATCTATGAAATGGGATGTTTTCATGTATTTTGCACTAAACGGCAGAAGACCTTATCATTTCTTGGGAGCTGATTGTAAATGGCAGCATTAACTCTAAGTCACTGTCAAGGACTGTCAAAAAATGTTCTTAACTTCCAGAAGGTCAAAGGTCATCAAACCTTTAAAAAAACACCAAATATTTAATATATGAAAAAAAATTTAATATAATATTTGAGTTATAATAAATTAAAAATAATTTTGAGATGACAGGCCAGCTGCCATATAATTTGTATACAATACCAATAAATATATGAATATTAGTATTAATAAGAAAAATAATAAAAATAATAATAATAGTTTAAATTATATGAATTGAATCAGCATTCCGTTTTGTGTGAACCAAAGGTACTTTGAAATTTTCAAAAAAAAATGAAACAAAGAAACCAATTTATGTAACTAATCCAATGTGTATATATCAAGGGTAAGAACAAAAAATACATTTATCCTTACAAAGGAATACACATGACAATAACATTCTAATAAATATGTGAAGATAAGATATTGGTCTTGTAAAAAGGCCATTGGATTCTGTTAGTGGGGGAGGAAGAGTGGAACAGGGAAAAGAGGGGGGGGGGTGTGGACATACAGGAGTTTACTTACCATGCAAAAAAATTTTGATACACCATTTGGAGATTTAGTATATGTGAAGATAAGATATTGGTCTTGTAAAAAGGCCATTGGATTCTGTTAGTGGGGGAGGAAGAGTGGAACAGGGAAAAGAGGGGGGGGGGGTGGACATACAGGAGTTTACTTACCATGCAAAAAAATTTTGATACACCATTTGGAGATTTAGAGCAGAAGGAATAATGTTAAAGGAATCCTCATGGTTTATAGTAGGGTGTCACATGGCTGCCAAGAACAATTAAAAACTTAACATTGATTATTTTATACCTTTGGTGGATACCGTTATGTGAAGGAGATTTTTAAAAATTGTAACTACTTTTAAATTGACTGTGCCTCATTATAAAGTTAAAGTCATGGCACATTCTGGTTTTTATGCCACACATAAAAAGCCTCAAAATGAATGGACAGGTGATTCTAGACAATCAAATATATTGGTGCATCTATGCAGGCCATTTCTTTGGATTTTTTTTTTCTTCACAAACTGCTAATTTAATTTTGTCTCTGTCTTGTCTAAACCTAACCTGCAACATTTCTTATGAAAATTGGTATATCTAAGTGTCATCTCAGTCCACATCAAAGCAGCTACTGATAAATGTCTTCTCAGACCATGCCAAAGCCGCTTCTGGTGAACATCATGAGGTCAAAGTAGCTACTGATAAATGTCTTCTCAGACCATGTCAAAGCCACTTCTGGTGAACATCATGATGTCAAAGTAGTTACTGATGAATATCTTCTCAAACCAGTTACTGATGAACATCATGAGGTCAATGACTCTTGTAATACTATCAAGAATAATGTCATGAAACATTTAATACTCTGTGCCTTACGAGGTGACTGGTTTAACACGAAACACAAGTCCCAAGAATACTGGCTAGATTAAATTAAAAACAGTTTTTCCTACAACTTAACACAGACGACACGTGCTGAAGAAAGGGGACTGCAAAAACGTAATTTGCATTGCAAGAAAAAATTTAAAAAAAAAAAAAGGGAAGTAAAATTTTAGGAATTATTAATGGGAACGGACGGCTCTCATTATCTCACGGGCGCTCATGTATTCAGGCTCTTCCTCAAAATGTTTGTTGAGCCATGAGAAAGTAGGCCGCTGTGCCGCCTCGTTTGTCCAACAGCGTAACATGACTTCATAGACCACTTGCGGGCACTTTGTTGGACGAGTCAGTCGATTCCCGTCTTCAATGAACTTGATGACCTGTGAATTGTGTGAAATATAAAAATAATTGTAGCTGCTATTTTAAACGTTGGAGCTGGTAGTGGCCATGTAAATATTTTTACAATTGAATTTCTTGGATCAACTGTAGAGACTTGAACCTGCTTCCTTCTATTATGGCCCAGATGCTCTACTGCATGGGCCAGTTACCTCTCCTATGTGAATTTTACCCATTTCCTGAAATTGTTTAAAAAAAATTTCACATCTCACCTCTACTCCTGTCATATCCTCAAATGGTGCGCCACCATATGAGAACATTTCCCACAGTGTGACGCCGTAGCTCCACACATCACTGGCGTGGGAAAAGTGGCCAAAGTTGACACTCTCAGGGGCATACCTGGAGAAAATGAGAACCTTCAAGTCAAACAACATCATTGTTTTTATAGCTATTGAATATGTTAGCATGTTTGCGGCAGCTAGATGGCCAAAGAACAATGGTAACATGTCCAGTGCCTAGATGACCCATGAACAATGGTAACATGTTCAGTGCCTAGATGACCCATGAACAATGGTAACATGTTCAGTGCCTCACATGTCCAAATTTAAACCAGCTTCCTATCGGTTATGAAATAGATGGGCTACCATTGCACCACAGGGCTACCATTGCACCACAGGGCTACGATGGCGCTACAGGGCTACCATTGCACCACAGGGTACAATTGCACCATAGGGCTACTATTGCACCACAGGGCTACCATCGCACCACAGGGCGACCATTGCCCTACATTGCTACCATTGCTCCACAGGGCAGTTATATCTCTCAATGCTAATTGTTTACACTTGTATACATCTTTTTCTAAGCTCTTTGGAAATCATAAACATGGACAAAGGGCCATGACACAAACATGGACAAAGGGCCATGACACAAACATGGACAAAGGGCCATGACACAAACATGGACAAAGGGCCTTGTACTTAACCCCCACCCCCCTATCTTTTCCACCCAACACAGAATACGTCTCTATAGCTTCAAAGAATTTCATTATCTTACCATTTTATAGGCCAACGTCCACCTTTGGTTGCCTTATAATATTCTTTGTCTGTCCCCATGGCTCGGCTCAGGCCAAAATCGCTAATTTTTACCTAGAGGAAAATTACGATTATTGATGAAGAAATTATTTATACCAACATGTAAATAATGGCGTACCTGAATCTATATTCACAGGAATTTTCAAAATGATATAATTTCATTTCAAGAAAAAAAAGTATTGAGAAGATTTAGGATTTAATAAGATTGAAGAATTAATGCTAAAAAATGTTGCTCTTCCACTCACCTATCAGCCAGAGATGTTTGCACTACTTTTGTCATCTACAAATGACCAATGGGTTCTACATATCCGACCATTTGACCCATATGTCTTAACATCTATCGAATACAGATCTCAGATGTGACAACTAGGCAAAATAGTTAAACGACTTTGCCATATAGAACTGTCAAGTAGACCACTTGGCCATATAGTTGGACCATTTGGCCATAAAGAACTGAGAAATTGTCCACCAGGCCAGGGGTGGGCAAACTTTGTATGCGTAGGGCCACATTGACATATGAAAAGCTATTGGAGGGCCGCATACATATTTCACCATATTAGCATTATATTACGAAGGTCAAGGACTGTTTACAAAATTGAAAAATTGGAAAGAAATTTTATAAAAAATGTTAAAACAATCATAACGGTACAGGAAGTTCTGTAAAATTCACTAGGCCATTTATACCTGACCGTGACCACAAGTTAATGAAAATTACCAGCAATGAAGCGCCCTTCCAATAAATGTAACCATTGACTTACTCGTTGCATTGAGAACAGAAGAATGTTCCTGGCAGCCAGATCTCTGTGAACAAGCCTCTTGGTCTCCAAGTACATCATTCCCTGGGCTATCTGAGCCGCCCAGAGGTACAGTTCCTGTTTCACCCTGACTTTCTCAGGGTGGTCCTCAAGGAAGTCTAGCATGGATCCCATGGGGACAAACTCTTCCACCTTGGAAAGAAAAACTTCCATTGTCAAAGATATGCAATAAATCATTAAACTGGAAATAGCGCTTCAAGGATAAAACAGGACATTGTGAACTTTGTAGCGAATCTTGTCAAAGAAATAAAACTCTCACTGGCCAAAGTCAGCTCGTATTAATAATGATCATTTCTTTATAGTGAAGAAAAAAATGGTAACTATTTGAGGCCATTGGGATGATAAATAATTTCATGGTAGTGGCTTCAAAAAGTGATCTAGTCACCCTACCCAGACAATCTAGCTGGCCACCTCAAACATCACATACTAACCACCCCCAACTGTCACCTAGCTGGCCACCTCAAACATCACATACTAACCACCCCCGACTGTCCCCTAGCTGGCCACCTAAAACATCATGTACTGACCACCCTCAAATGTCCCCCCGCTGGCCATCTCAAACATAACATACTGACCACCCCTGAATGTCCCCTAGCTGGCCACCTCAAACATCACATACTGACCACCCTCAAATGTCCCTTAGCTGGCCACCTAAAAAATCACATACTGACCACCCTCAAATGTCCCCTCGTTGGCCAACAAAGAAGGTTGCTAACCTAGTCAACCCCCAAAGTTCACCTAGCCAGACTCTCCCAGAGTTGAACGACCTACAATCCAAACCCATTTTGAAAAAAAAAAACTTCTTTCCAAACCATACCAGCATGAGGGGTGGGCCCTGGCAGACCCCCAACAGCTGGACGATGAAGTCATTTTTTAGGGACTGCATGACATAGGCCTCCAACATAAAGTCATCTACATTGCCAACGGAATGGAATGTCTTGACAGCTACATTTATCTGAAACAATGTAAATCAGTGTTACAGTGGTAGACGACCATCATTGTATCTTCGGCCAAAAAGGCAACCACCTTGCACACAATAGCCCCACTAGTTAAACTTAAGCCATATGAATTTAAAAACCTAACCATTTACACGGACCAAACCATTTACACTGACCAAACCATTTACACTGACCAAACCATTTACACGGACCAAACCATTTACATGGACAAAACCATTTACACTGACCAAACCATTTACACTGACCAAACCATTTACACTAACCAAACACTCAAAACTGTTGTACAACCTTACTGATTTGAGAAAGAAACAAAGCTCTTGACCCAAAGCCCACTGCATATATCCGACCTCAGTTTGAGGGAATCAAATGACTCAAATAACAAAGTCAATCTTACCTCACCCTGACTCAAATAATCAAGTCAATCTTACCTCACCCTGACTCAAATAACCAAGTCAATCTTAACTCACCCTGACTCAAATAACCAAGTCAATCTTAACTCACCCTGACTCAAATAACCAAGTCAATCTTAACTCACCCTGACTTAAATAACCAAGTCAATCTTAACTCACCCTGACTTAAATAACCAAGTCAATCTTAACTCACCCTGACTCAAATAACCAAGTCAATCTTAACTCACCCTGACTCAAATAACCAAGTCAATCTTAACTCACCCTGACTTAAATTACCAACACAAACCAACCTGATTCAAAGAATTAATCAAACATAAAGGAATAAATAAAACCTGGCCCACCCATAGACCCACCCCATAGACCCACCCCAGAGACCAAACCCATAGACCCACCACATAGACCCACCCCATAGACCCATCCCATCGACCCACCTCTCCCATGTCCCACAAAAATTCTCACCTTTTCTTTCTTGAAGAGTTTTTTCTCCACCACCAGCTCACCTTTAAGGACAGAGCCGTATTCACCTTTACCGAGCTCATTACCTGACAAACAGACACTATCGTAAAACAGGGAGAACATTCCTTTTTGAATTCATCAGGAAAGGATATTACGGCTGTGTGGAGTTTTGTTTACAAAGAATGGATAACCTATCAATCAAGCTGTCATATTTAACTTAATCGTTTTTTGAATAGCTCATTAGGGAATCCTTGCTTTTTGCTAAGCATGGGTGCAGTAACATTAAATCAGGAATCAATCAATATAAAAATAATACAGACCATACAACAATAACAGAGATGTAACTTTACTATGTGAATGTTTCAGCCATTTGATGATGACCGATGACAAAAAGTAGAGGGACAGTACGTGAGCTGCACATGAAAAGTATGTGAGCAGTATGTGAGCTGTACATGAGTAGTATGTGAGCTGTACATGAGTAGTATGTGAGCTGTACATGAGTAGTATGTGAGCTGAACATGAGTAGTATGTGAGCAGTATGTGAGAAGTACGTACCCAGTTTGAGATTTTTTGGGCTGATTTCTTTTAGTTTTTCCTTCTCCTCTTCCCCGCCAGGCACCGGGGTGGATGCTGTTGTTGGAGTGGGTGCTGTGGCTGAGGCAGGGGTGGGCTGTCAGGAAGTAAGAGTCCAATATATTTCCGATAATAAAAAAAGATATGATCTAACATAACAGGTGTTGAAAAATGAGAAATCTAGAACATTTGTCAAATAAAAATGTTAATTATTTATTTTAAACAAGCAACTTTATAATTTATAATCAATATTAACAATTTTCTTTTTCACAAAATCCTGTTAATATCTAGAACAGAATTTAAAAAATATTTCATTATTTGCGTGAAAGTGAAGTTTAAATGAAACCTGAAAAACTCAGATATGACAATACAAATATGAATAAATTGGAATAGTTAAAGAGTAAAGAGGGCAGATAAATTTCATCTTTTAAATTTTTTTATAGAAAAATTTAACTTTAACATATACGTCAATGCTGCATTGAAATTTAAAAAAAAAACAAAAATTATCTAAAAAAAACAAAAAAAAACAAAAAACAACTATATACACCTTATAAGGAGGCAAATTAGTTGTTGGTATTAATTTCATTGTCATTCAATTAACAACAATGATAAAGGTTGACATGCGTCATAAGCTGAGATTTGTTCTGGATATTTACAAGGAATATTTTAATAAAAAATAATCGACAGCAATAGGATAGAGATATCCACTTAACTCACAGGTAGTGAAGGAGCGGATACTGGAGGTGGTGAGTCCAGGTCAGGTGGTCGTGGAGGTAATTTTGGTTTAAATTTGTCTGAAAGAATGTTCAACACTTGTTAACAAGTTAAACTGGCAAAGATCTGCTAGTATGTGAGTGAACTGTGTAAGTGAAGATCTGCTAGTATGTGAGTGAACTGTGGTGGTGAAGATCTGCTAATATGTGAGTGAACTGTGTTGGTAAAGATCTGCTAATATGTGAGTGAACTGTGTTGGTGTAGATCTGCTAATATGTGAGTGAACTGTGTAGGTGAAGATCTGCTAATATGTGAGTGAGCTGTGTAGGTGAAGATCTGCTAATATGTGAGTGAACTGTGTAGGTGAAGATCTGCTAGTATGTGAGTGAACTGTGTAGGTGAAGATCTGCTAATATGTGAGTGAACTGTGTTGGTGAAGATCTGCTAGTATGTGAGTGAACTGTGTAGGTGAAGATCTGCTAATATGTGAGTGAACTGTGTTGGTGAAGATCTGCTAATATGTGAGTGAACTGTGTTGGTGAAAATCTGCTAGTATGTGATTGAACTGTGTAGGTGAAGATCTGCTAATATGTGAGTGAACAGTGTTGGTATAGATCTGCTAATATGTGAGTGAACTGTGTAGGTGAAGATCTCAAATATGTGAGGGAACTGTGTTGGTCTAGATCTGCTAATATGTGAGTGAACTGTGTTGGTCTAGATCTGCTAATATGTGAGTGAACTGTGTAGGTGTAGATCTGCTAATATGTGAGTCAAATGTGTAGGTGTAGATCTGCTAATATGTGAGTGAACTGTGTTCGTATAGATCTGCTAATATGTGAGTGAACTGTGTAGGTGAAGATTTGCTAATATGTGAGTGAACTGTGTTTGTAGAGTTGGTGGGTAATGATCAGGCACAGTTAGATTATGTCTAGCTGTAAGATGAATGAAGTGTGATTATGTGGACTTATATCAGTGCCTTACGGACCAATGACATGTAATCAGCAGCCCACATTATTCAAGTCATTATATTGATGTTGAACTGTAACATCCTATCAATACTATATTAATATTTAAAAGCAAAAAAAGTGGTTAAGTTGTACGTAGGGTTTCCGGGCCTTAGTACATAGGGTTGCCAGGCCTTAGTACATAGGGTTAACAGGCCTTAGTACATAGGGTTGCCAGGCCTTAGTACATAGGGTTGACAGGCCTTAGTACATAGGGTTGACAGGCCTTAGTACATAGGGTTGACAGGCCTTAGTACATAGGGTTGACAGGCCTTAGTACATAGGGTTGACAGGCCTTAGTACATAGGGTTGCCAGGCCTTAGTACATAGGGTTGACAGGCCTTAGTACATAGGGTTGCCAGGCCTTAGTACATAGGGTTGCCAGGTCTAATGATTTTGTAAAGTTTCTTTGAAATTTTAAAATTATTTAATATAATTAAAAAATGAGTAAATTAATTTGTAAAAAACACAAATAGTTGTCGTTTTTTCCCCCCAATCTAGTGTTTATATTTTAATAAAGGTTTGAACATATTTCTTTGTCTTTGTCTTTTTCCCCAGAAAAATAAATTGGGGGGGAGAGGGAGAGGGGGCGCAGCACCTGTTTAGAGTAAGATACAAAAATTAAGACCAAATCTCCACAAACAATTTACCTTTCTGAGATGCCATGGGGTTGACTGTGGGAGACTTGGGAGAAGTGAGATTACTGTAAGTCTCCTGAAAACTCAACTCTTTGATTCTGTTGTCTGTGAAAAGAAGATATCAGGTGAAATGTAACTGTAACATGAAATATTTACATGCAGCTGCAGTAGGTATGAAATGGTAGACAGCCAGGTAGGTATGAAATGGTAGACATTATTATTATTATAAGTGGTTTTATATAGCGTGGTAGGTATGAAATGGTAGACATGCAGGTAGGTATGAAATGGTAGACAGTAAGGTAGGTATGAAATGGTAGACATGCAGGTAGGTATGAAATGGTAGACAGTAAGGTAGGTATGAAATTGCAGACATCCAGGTAGGTATGAAATGGTAGACATCCAGGCAGGTAAGAAAATGTAGACATGCAGGTAGGTATGCAAAGGTAGACATGCAGGTAGGTATGAAATGGTATATGTTCAGTTGTTTTTTTTCAAGCAATGAGACTTCAATCTTAACAGCTGAGGATTCCAATGCCATGATTTAAATACAATCTTGAATCAGCTGCTTCAAAGGAAAAGTGGAGTAAACATGACAAACAAGTTTTCAAACAGATCATTCTGAAAGTACTCAGTCAACATGACAAACAAGTTTTCAAACAGATCATTCTGAAAGTACTCAGTCAACATAACAAACAAGTTTTCAAACAGATCATTCTGAAAGTACTCAGTCAACATGACAAACAAGTTTTCAAACAGATCATTCTGAAAGTACTCAGTCAACACGACAAACAAGTTTTCAAACAGATCATTCTGAAAGTACTCAGTCAACACGACAAACAAGTTTTCAAACAGACCATTCTGAAAGTACTCAGTCAACACGACAAACAAGTTTTCAAACAGACCATTCTGAAAGTACTCAGTCAACACGACAAACAAGTTTTCAAACAGATCATTCTGAAAGTACTCAGTCAACACGACAAACAAGTTTTCAAACAGATCATTCTGAAAGTACTCAGTCAACATAACAAACAAGTTTTCAAACAGATCATTCTGAAAGTACTCAGTCAACATGACAAACAAGTTTTCAAACAGATCATTCTGAAAGTACTCAGTCAACACGACAAACAAGTTTTCAAACAGACCATTCTGAAAGTACTCAGTCAACACGACAAACAAGTTTTCAAACAGACCATTCTGAAAGTACTCAGTCAACACGACAAACAAGTTTTCAAACAGATCATTCTGAAAGTACTCAGTCTACACGACAAACAAGTTTTCAAACAGATCATTCTGAAAGTACTCAGTCAACACGACAAACAAGTTTTCAAACAGATCATTCTGAAAGTACTCAGTCAACACGACAAACAAGTTTTCAAACAGATCATTCTGAAAGTACTCAGTCAACACGACAAACAAGTTTTCAAACAGATCATTCTGAAAGTACTCAGTCAACACGACAAACAAGTTTTCAAACAGATCATTCTGAAAGTACTCAGTCAACACGACAAACAAGTTTTCAAACAGATCATTCTGAAAGTACTCAGTCAACACGACAAACAAGTTTTCAAACAGATCATTCTGAAAGTACTCAGTCAACACGACAAACAAGTTTTCAAACAGATCATTCTGAAAGTACTCAGTCAACACGACAAACAAGTTTTCAAACAGATCATTCTGAAAGTACTCAGTCAACACGACAAACAAGTTTTCAAACAGATCATTCTGAAAGTACTCAGTCAACACGACAAACAAGTTTTCAAACAGATCATTCTGAAAGTACTCAGTCAACACGACAAACAAGTTTTCAAACAGACCATTCTGAAAGTACTCAGTCAACACGACAAACAAGTTTTCAAACAGACCATTCTGAAAGTACTCAGTCAACACGACAAACAAGTTTTCAAACAGACCATTCTGAAAGTACTCAGTCAACACGACAAACAAGTTTTCAAACAGACCATTCTGAAAGTACTCAGTCAACACGACAAACAAGTTTTCAAACAGACCATTCTGAAAGTACTCAGTCAACACGACAAACAAGTTTTCAAACAGACCATTCTGAAAGTACTCAGTCAACACGACAAACAAGTTTTCAAACAGACCATTCTGAAAGTACTCAGTCAACACGACAAACAAGTTTTCAAACAGACCATTCTGAAAGTACTCAGTCAACACGACAAACAAGTTTTCAAACAGACCATTCTGAAAGTACTCAGTCAACACGACAAACAAGTTTTCAAACAGACCATTCTGAAAGTACTCAGTCAACACGACAAACAAGTTTTCAAACAGACCATTCTGAAAGTACTCAGTCAACACGACAAACAAGTTTTCAAACAGACCATTCTGAAAGTACTCAGTCAACACGACAAACAAGTTTTCAAACAGACTATTCTGAAAGTACTCAGTCAACACGACAAACAAGTTTTCAAACAGACCATTCTGAAAGTACTCAGTCAACACGACAAACAAGTTTTCAAACAGACCATTCTGAAAGTACTCAGTCAACATGACAAACAAGTTTTCAAACAGAGCATTCTGGAAATTTTCAGTCAACATGACAAACAAGTTTTCAAACAGAGCATTCTGGAAATACTCAGTCAACATGACAAACAAGTTTTCAAACAGAGCATTCTGATCAGCACCTTACCATTTGAAATTATTGTCTTAAATAAGTGCTGAGTTTTTTAGAAAGTGTACTGACTTGTCGAGACTGAAGCCCTGAGGGGTACTCCAAGGCCATCTTCAAATCTATGGTAATACTGGACGAGATGCTCGAGGGACTGATGGAAGGGGCCATCATCAATGTAATGAACACAGTTGTTGCGATATTCCTACCAGAAATGGATTTACGCACAATTATTTTATGCATGCTCATATGCCAAATAAAAATAGGGCAAAAAAAACTACCCAGACCAAAATATACAAAGGACTTTTTTTTAAAAAACGTGCTCGTTGCCTGTGTTAACAAACAACAAAAAAATCAGGCTTTAGGAAGGAACACCCTGGCAAAAAAGAATAAAGTTTTGGATCTTTTACTTGGACCACCTTGTCACATAGATAAACCTCGAACTGAATTTTTTGAGTTGGTAAAGCCCTAAGTTGGTCACCGCCCAAGTTGGTCACCGCCTAAGTTGATAACCCCCTAAGTTAGTCGCCGCCTATGTTGGTCACCGCCTATTTTGGTTACCGCCTAAGTTGGTCACCGCCTATGTTGGTCACCGCCTAAGTTGGTCACCGCCTAAGTTGGTCACCGCCTAAGTTGGTCACCGCCTAAGTTGGTCACCGCCTATGTTGGTCACCGCCTAAGTTGGTCACCGCCTATGTTGGTCACTGCCTATGTTGGTCACCGCCTAAGTTGGTCACCGCCTATGTTGGTCACCGCCTAAGTTGGTCACCGCCTAAGTTGGTCACCGCCTATGTTGGTCACCGCCTAAGTTGGTCACCGCCTATGTTGGTCACCGCCTATGTTGGTCATCGCCTATGTTGGTCACCGCCTATGTTGGTCACCGCCTAAGTTGGTCACAGCCTATGTTGGTCACCGCCTAAGTTGGTCACCGCCTAAGTTGGTCACTGCCTATGTTGGTCACCACCTAAGTTGGTCACCGCCTAAGTTGGTCACCGCCTACGTTGGTCACTGCCTAAGTTGGTCACAGCCTATGTTGGTCACCGCCTAAGTTGGTCACCGCCTATGTTTGTCACCGCCTCCATTGGTCTCACCTTGGTTTTAATTTCGTAGTGGAAGATACTTCGATCTCTGACCAGGCTCAACACATGCTGGCCCTCTAGGTTTTTGTTGGGTCGGATGAGGAAGAGGCCACTGGTCATTTGTTGGCTGTTGAAGACATTCTCCGCTCCCTGAAAGAATAACTTTTGGTGGTTTTTTTTACTGCATTTATGACTCACCCAGGGGCTGTGACCTGCAGTGTGTAAGATGGGTTTGTAAGTAATATGTGTAAGATTAGTGTGTAAGATGGTTGTGTAAGTAGGGTATGTAAGTAGGGTGTTTAAGTAGGATATGTAAGATGAGTGTATAAGATGGTTGTGTAAGATTTTATTTTAAGTGGGTGTGACAAATAAAAAGACTGCCTTTTTATCTTATAAAGTTAATTGACAGTTTCCTTGGGGTACAGGGCATAGAGAGGTTTGGTTCACCCTGGACTAGAGACCGACCGAATTTCGGCTTCGGCTTCGGTTTCGGCGCCGAAAGTGGCCATTTTATCACTTTCGGCCAAGTTTCGGTTTCAGCCGAAACTGAAAAGTTAACTTTCGGCTTAATTTCTTTGGTTTTGGCCGAAATTGACTTAGACTTTCGGCCAGCCGAAAGTGACTCAGGTTTTCGGTCATCTAATACTCAGCGAAAGCGATATTTAACAACAAACTAAGCGACATTTAAGAACAAATTAAGCGATATTTAACAAAAAACTAAACGATAATTAACAAAAAACTAAGCATCATTTAAGAACAAACTAAACGATCTTTAAAACAAACTAAGTGATCTTTAAGAACAATTTAAGCGATCTTTAATAACAAACTAAACGATTTTTAAGACCGAACTAAATGATCTTTAAGAACAAAACAAATGATCTTTAATAGTAAACTAAATGATTTATAAGAATAAACTAAGCGATCTTTAACAGAAAACTAAATGTTCTTTAGGAACAAACTAAAAGATCTTTAAGAACAAACTAATCTATCTTAAGGAACAAAATTAATTATCTTTCAGAACAAACTAAGCGATCCTTATGAAAAAACTAAGCGATCTTTACAACAAACTAAGCGATCTTTAACAACAAACTAAACGATCTTTAAGAACAAACTAACTGATCAATAACAACCAATTAAACGATCTTTAAAAACAAATTAAGCAATCTTTAAGAACCACATTTTTTAGAGACCCTGTTTTAAAAAAAAATATTTTGCATTAATTTCCCTTCCTCCCTCCCCAATTTTCTCCTACCATACTAATTTTAAAAAAAATTGTAAAGCAATTTAAATTACTTTTATATTAAAATGGTAAAATCCAAAGTATTCTTAGATCAAGGGTCTCAAACTCAAATCATAGGGGGAAGAGGGGGGGGGGGCACAGGAGGTAGTGTCTGAATGAGAGTGGGCCGCATCAAGTAATCCACAAAAAAGCGATTACAACTGTTACAATCTGCTCAACCTTTATAAATAGCAATAAAATCATTAAGAGTTCTCAAGAACTACTCACTGTTGCCAGAGACCTGGCATACAAAAATATATAGAAATATAAAAAAAAAAAAAAATCAGAATTAGACTAGTCGGAGAGATTTGACTGAAACCGTCGCGGAGAGTCACGTTATAGATATGAGAATGGGGGGAAACGCGCCGGCGCATTTACACTAAACTTTTCTGTCATGTAGCGGGCCGCAAAATATCGTCTTATGGGTCACAAATGGCTCGCGGGCCGCGAGTTTGAGACCCTTATATTAGATGTTTATTTATTAATATTCACGATTATCTCATTTCTTATAAAAATAATGTAAATATTTATACTTTCCCACATCATTTTCGATGTATGCAGAATGTATGCGGGAATGAATTTCAAAATATCTTAATATTTCATTTTCGGCCAAAATTCATTTTTAACTTTCGGTATTTTTTCGGTTTCCGCCGAAAGTCATTTTTAAACTTTCGGAATTTTTTCGGTTTTGGCCGAAAGTCATTTTAAACTTTCGGCCTATTTTCGGCTTCGGCCGAAATCAGAAAATCACTTTGGGTCAGTCTCTACCCTGGACCATACAGCTTTTAAGAGAACATTGACCACCAATGAGATACTAATGAATATTAACATAGATTCAGGCACCAACAAAAGATATAAATTGATGTGTTACCTGGCGGTCCAACTCGGGATGAAACCAATCAGATCTGTGCGTATCTACTGGAAGTTCTTTAAAATTGGCTGTTGGTAGGAAATTAACAGTTGTCATTATCATTCATGGGAAATTAACAATTGTCATTATCATTCATGGGAAATTAACAATTGTCATTATCATTTACTTTCTTTTGAATTGAAAATTTCAAATTGACCACATCTGCAAAGGGATTGTTAAACTTTGTAGAAAATCAATTAAAAAGAAGTGGGTTCAAACATTTATATACTGCTCCACATCCACATAACAAATCCAGACAATCAAACTACCATACTACACAACTTACCCAAGATTCACAAAATCCTTTCCATACACCTACAAAAACTCCACACAGTCCCTACCCCACACCTACCTAACAACTCCACACAGTCCCTTCCCCACACCTACCTAACAACTCCACACAGTCCCTACCCCACACCTACCTAACAACTCCACACAGTCCCAACCCACACCTACCTAACAACTCCACACAGTCCCTTCTCCACACCTACCTAACAACTCCACACAGTCCCTACCCCACACCTACCTAACAACTCAACACAGTCCCTTCCCCACACCTACCTAACAACTCCACACAGTCCCTTCCCCACACCTACCTAACAACTCCACACAGTCCCTTCCCCACACCTACCTAACAACTCAACACAGTCCCTTCCCCACACCTACCTAACAACTCCACACAATCCCTTCCCCACACCTACCTAACAACTCCACACAATCCCTACCCCACACCTACCTAACAACTCCACACAGTCCCTTCCCCATACCTACCTAACAACTCCACACAGTCCCTACCCCACACCTACCTAAAAACTCCACACAGTGCCTTCCCCACACCCACCTAACAACTCCACACAGTCCCTTCCCCACACCTACCTAACAACTGCACACAATCCCTTCCCCACACCTACATAACAACTCCACACAATCCCTTCCCCACACCTACCTAACAACTCTACACAATCCCTTCCCCACACCTACCTAACAACTCCACACAATCCCTTCCCCACACCTACCTAACAACTCTACACAATCCCCTCTCCTATACTGCTCTGCCAACTGGATAGGAGTTGCCTCAGTCTGATCCCTGGGGTAGAGGGCAGCACCAGCACTTAAGAGAATCTAGACAAAGATTAAAATAGGCAAAACTTATTAAATCAGTGATCAAATAATAGATAGAAACATTGGAGACAGAAATACAATTTTGATCACTATATTTTTATCTATGGATTAGCTTCATTATAAAATTTTTAAAGCTTTATTGCACAGTGTCAACTGTTAACAATTCACTTACATTTGCACACTCCGTGTGACCATGGACAGCAGCTGTATGCAAGGGGACCCAACTGTCCAGGGGATTTCTTTCCTGCATGCATGTGCTATCTTGGTTGATGAGCAGTACAGCCACCTTGTGTTGGTTGGCCTCACAGGCTTTCTGAAGTGTACGATGTTGGTATGTCAGGTGAGAAGGACAAACCCACTTACCAGTTTTACGTCTAAACACTATTTCCATTACATAAAGTGTCTAATCACTAAAATTTAAATAAAGTTTCTAATCACTATTCAGGTTACTGTAAAAGCCCCAAGCACTATCCAACTCACATTAAGTATTTAAACACCTAATTTACATATAGTGTCTTAGCATACTATCCAAATTTAATAAACACATTTAATACTACCTTATTGACATTGTGTCTAAAAGAATTTGCATTTAAATGAAGTGTATAAAATCCTTGACCAACATATAAAGCATATCAATGTCCTACCTAAATCTACATTCATCAGAATTTTCAAAACGATCCAAATTAATTTTAAGTCAATATAAAAAGTAGCTTTAGGATTTAATAAGATTGCAGAATAAACGATAAAAATGTTGTTCTTCCAGTCCATAATCAGCCAGAAGTATTTGCACTACTTTGGTCATATAAAAATAACAACCAGGTTCTACGTATCTGACCACTTGACCCTTATGTGTTAAAAATATTCTAATTTACTGTACATGAAGTGTACAAGCATGTACATGAAGTGTACAAGCATGTACATGAAGTGTACAAGCATGTACATGAAGTGTACAATCATGTACATGAAGTGTACAAGCATGTACATGAAGTGTACAAGCATGTACATGAAGTGTACAAGCACTATCCAATTTATCCAATTTAAATGAAGACTCTAAAAGCTGTCCTATTTACATCAGTGCCTTAAATCACTATCTGAATCACATGACATTAGAGACCGACTGAATTTCGGCTTCAGTTTCGTCATCGAAAGTTGTTATTTGATCACTTTTGGTCTAGTTTTGGTTTCAGGTGATACAAGAAAAGTTTACTTTTGATTTAATTTCGTTTTTGGCCAAAACTGAAAAGTTAAATTTCGGTTTAATTTCGGTTTTGGCCAAAAGTGATTGAGACTTTCGACCATCTGGCCGAAAGTGACTGAGGTTTTCGGTCATCTACCAGAAGTCAGACCGCCTGTCTGTCTCTAGGCCGGCAATCTAGTATTCATTATAGCTCGACGTCTTGCTGTCATCGTATGTTATATGATTCATACTCTGCTAAAACTGCTCACAGCTGTTTGATGACTTACTTGTCCTATACTTCCAAAAGATTAAATTTCAATTAAGCCTTAGCAAATGTAAACAGTTTTGTGAAAGAAAAATTAAAGGAAAGGTAAAATAAATATATCATTATTTTAGATTCAATCATTCAATAATAAAATTTGGAACCATAGTTAAATCAATTCTTTCATTTGTGATAATCATTTTGATTTATCATTATCACGCTCATCAATGTTGTCATAGGCAAAGGAAGTAAAATTGCATAATCCTAGGGAATGGAAATATTTGCATTATTATTTTATTTATTTATTTTTTTAAATTTATCAAACCTAGGCTTTTTTAATTCATTCATTTCTTGAAAGTCATCATTATCATGCTCATAAAAATTGTTATTGATGTAATAACACACGTGTGCATGTTTCACCGGTTTGTATAATAATTATGTAGTCGGCCTTCTGCAGACCTGTTTACTTTTATAATTTTTGCGACTTATTTTGCAAATATCCAAATATTTCGGTTCCGGCTTTGGCTGAAAGTCACTTTTAGCTTTTGGTTTGGGCTCCAATTTCTGCCAAAGGTCATTTTTAACTTTTGGCCCAGTTTGAGTTTTGGCCGAAATCAGAAAAATCACTTTGGTTCAGTCTCTACATGACATGACTTAAATCACTATCTGACTCACATGACATTTCATCAATATCTGACTCACATAAGTGTCTTAAATCACTATCTGACTCAAATGACATTTCCTCACTATCTGACTCACATGAAGTGGTGTGGCGCCCTCTCTGTTCTTGATTTTGATGTTGGCACCAAAGCGCAGGAGTAACCTGACCGTCTGGTCCAGTCCCATAAAGGCAGCATCGTGTAGAGCTGTGGAGCCTGCAGAGTCACAGTTGTAAAGAATTTAATTCCATTGAGGAAGTTCACGATTAAATCTCCTGGGGATGTTAACTATTAAATCCATTGAGGAAGTTAACTATTAAATCCCTTAGGAAGTTAACTATTGAAGTCCTTGAGGAAGTTAACTATTAAATCTCTTGAGGAATTTAACTATTAAATCCCTTGACAAAGTTAACTGTTAAATCCCTTGAGGAAGTTAAACATTAAATCTCTTGAGGAAGTTAACAATTAAATCCCATTTAGTGTCAAATAAAATTTTTAATGTTTTTAAATAAAAAATGTGTTTATCACATTAAATGAGGTAAGTTCAAATTTTTAGCCACAACAAAAAAAAAAACAAAAAAAAACGGAATTTTTAGCCAAAAGCAAAATACAAACCGTTAGAATTCTTAGCATCCAAATCAGGCCGCAGTGGGTGATTAATAATTTTTTTAGCAAGATCTTCTCTTTCTGCCAAATGAAAAAAACAAAAAAAGCCATTGAAAGAATTTTTAGTACAAAAATAAAGAAGGTTTAAGACATATGAATTTGACAACTGATGAAATAGAGGTGTGCTACTTGTTTCTTTCTACAGGACAAATAAAATAGTTTTATTAATGTTTGATATGATGCAGGTTGGATAGACAGACGAGACTGACGATCGCATGATTTGACTTTTACTTTCTAAAATAGCCTTGTGGAGAATGTTGGTTGGCCCGTCTTTGCGGACTTTGGGCGGGGGAAGTGTTCCTTTACAAAGTTTGCTGAGGCGGGTCGGTAAACGATCTGGGGCTTCAATGTAGTGCTCAATCAGCTTCTCTAAGCCTGCGGGATAGTAGAATAGACATCAGTAAACAAAAATACTGGCAAGGGACAGAATGATAAGCCTGAAGGATAGTAGAATAGACATCAGTAAATGAAAACACTGGCAAAGGAAAGAATAATAAGCCTGAAGGATAGTAGAATAGACACCAGTAAACAAAAAAATACTGGCAAGGGACAGAATGATAGGCCTGAAGGATAGTAGAATAGACACCAGTAAACAAAAAAATACTGGCAAGGGACAGAATGATAGGCCTGAAGGATAGTAGAATAGACACCAGTAAACAAAAAAATACTGGCAAGGGACAGAATGATAGGCCTGAAGGATAGTAGAATAGACAACAGTAAACAAAAAAATACTGGCAAGGGACAGAATGATAGGCCTGAAGGATAGTAGAATAGACAACAGTAAACAAAAACACTGGCAAGGGACAGAATGATAGGCCTGAAGGATAGTAGAATAGACATCAGTAAATGAAAACACTGGCAAGGGACAGAATGATAAGCCTGAAGGATAGTAAAATAGACAACAGTAAACAAAAACACTGGCAAGGGACAGTATCACAGAGAAGACATCAATAAACAATAAACCGGCAAGAGACAGAATAAAATTATTTTAGCTTGTGCCTGAACCAGTAATGTTAATATGGTTGGTGCTCTATTATAATTTGGTATTGGTAGGTAGCTTTCTTTACAAACATTAAATTACTATTACATGAAGTGAAAGGGTGACCTGTATAGAATTAACCTATGCTATCGACTTATAATGAAATGCTCAACAGGCATCAGCAGATGGGATCAACTAAGAATTCAAGTTCAAAAAAAATTAAAATATCATTAATCTTTTTTCTGGAACTCTGATGCAGTTCAATGTACAAAGCCTTTTTTTTCTCTCTCAAGATCTCAAATTTCCAAGTCCCACACAAAAACAAAGTTGCTAATTATCAACAGCAGCATTGTGTAGTTTTGAAACAGGAAGTACAATGATTATGTTCATTGAACAAGAGAGCTCTTATCTACGTGCATTGAAAGTCATTGTAGGTAACCATGAAATTTACTTCCCTGTAGACACAATACATTTCTTATTCATGTGAACCAAATCACGAGCCTTTCTAAGAGACACAAAACATGTCATAATTATTTATATCTACATATAATCCCTTCCTTTTTAGACTTTTATTTATTTTTTTTTTATCGACATCCAATGACACAGTAAAGATAAAATAATGGCAGGTTATGTCAATCATTAATTAAATTTTTTTTAAAATAGATTGTCAATTCTACATCATTTTTTCCTCCTAGAATGGCAACTCTGCTCCCTAACCTCTGCCCCAAATTGAAAAGCTATATATCAGCAATGGTAAGTAAGACATACCGTGGACTACAGGTCCGCCTTCGATGAAGAAGAAGCCCTCTTTCTGACGCTCAATGTAGAAATGGTAGCATTTCTTCTCATAGAGGAAAGACAAGGAGAAGTCTACATCAGAAGCTGTGCTGTCTCTCACCAAGAACAAACCGTCTGAATCTAATTCAGGCATTCTCTGCATGGCTGGGTCAAAAGGAAAGATAGAAAGGTAACGCATTCAACCTTGAAGGGCCTAAATCTATTATGATTGCATTTTTTGTTTGTCAGACTCAGACCCACTAAAAAACAACTTGCCACAGAGACAATGTCATTATTGGAATATCCTAAATTGAAACAGTCAAAGAATTCAAGTACCATAAGAGGGTACTCAATTATTAGAAAAAAAATAAAAATATTTTTCTGTGAATACAATAATAAGCCAGTGCAACGATTTGTTGAAATGAGTTTGAGACAGAGGCTTGCTCTATCTGTTAAAACCTCATGCTGTTTCACTCAAAAATCCCATTTAATGGCATGTCTTATTGTTGAGGGACATGGGAGGAGGGATGTGGGTGCTGATTGTGGATAGGATATCTAACATAGGGTTTAATAATATTGGTTTAGCTTTGTACCTGCTGTCTTCTTGTACAGTCAACCCTTGTCTTCATTTCTTCACATAAGTTAATTAAAAAACAAAACTTTCAGCTGAAACGAAATGAGTTTTTTTTTCAATTCTCATTTCATTTCTTTTCACATTGATAATAAAACAACCAAAGTTAGAGAACTAAACAGTTTGAACCTAATGATCATAATCTGTCTCAACATTGCAATTTTCATGAATTGGAACTTGATTCAGTTCAAAACTAGACAGAAACTTAAAAGTTCAGACAACGGAAATGTCACATTAAGAAACGGCTTCAGCCGGCCGTCGAGCTAGTGCTCTTAATGATCTCCCCAAAGCACCCCCCTAAGCCCGTTATCGGGCACGTTGGAGATGTCTCTTTGCCAGGGCAACTCAAATGCTTATAACGTACTAACTGTTTAAACACAGATATCTATGTTTAAAAAAAATAAAAAATGTTTGTATGGATTATTGAAACAATAACTGACATGGCCATTTATAGTATGATAGACATCTAATAGTATGTAGTAGTTTGACGGAGGTTACACTCATGGGTGATGGAAAATAGCTCGGGTCAGTCAAAATAATTTTTAAATTTTAAATCCTTGACTTATTCTAGACTTTGTCAAACCAATGACAAATTCAGACAGATTCTTTGATATCCCTCGGGGAAAAGTTTCCTCGGGAGATACTTACCTTACCTTTTGTATATTTTAGTGATCATTATTACTCTAACAATCCTAGCTTGGGTAAAAAAATCATAATTTACATCTAACCTTCTATTAAGAGTTTTTCCGCAACTTGCCGTTGCATTTTCCCATGATACCACATAACATTGAGGTCAATCTCCTCACATCTCTTTTTGTCATTCTCTAGAATGTCTTCAACTGTATTTTTGGCAAAAATGACATCCAGGCTCTTGAGGGACCAATCCTTAGCCATCTATAACATGACCCAAACCATTAACACTGGAGAAAAAGAGGCTCATATTACTGCCTAAAAAATTGTACACATTAAAAATAGAGGCAGACCAGTAAAGATTACTAATAATGTAAATAAAATGAGACAATAGTAAGAGAATTGATATATTTTAAAACAAAAATATATCATAAGCCTGTAATTAGGAATTTCAAAATAAAATCTAGTTCTTTTTTCCCAATGATAAAACTACAAGTGTGTAGCTTTTTTACAAATCCATGGGGCAAAACATCATTCTTTTAGGTTATGGAGATGATACATTGCAGTCTTCGTTCATTTCTTTAGTTTTACACTGAAACACTTTTCTGAATTCTGGAGGGTTAATTCACGGACTGATAAATATTATTGATTTTGCCACACCAGTGTGTGTATTCGCTGTCCTGACTAATTTTTTGAGCAAGTGTACGTTTGTCACAGATCAGATGGTATGAGGATATGGCCTGTACTTATGGTCACATACCAAGTGGTATTGTTATTGTGAGTAAAACATGGCCGTTTGGCGCTCCTCTCCGTGACGGTCCAGGCATTGACGATTACATCGAAAAATACATGGGACACAAATAAATCATAAAACGACTCTTCAGCAACAATGATAAAGAAAAGGTGTATTGATGAATATAGTGCAACAAAATCAGTAGTGGCTCTTTCCTAACTTTAACACTTGGCTAACTGTCAATCTCTATGTCTATCTTTGACTATGACCAGTACCAATACATCTTTCACTTTAGATGGCCGCGTCAACTCTAGTGTATGTGTCATGATGACTCTATATTATATACAATCCTCTATCTCCATAGGTCGTCCAGGAATGCCATTTACTAACCATCCCTCCCTCTTATTTCCGGTCAATTAGGAACTTCCTCGTTAACCCCAAAATGATCATACAAAGTCTAGAAGGCCTGAAAAATAATGTTATGGACAGAAACAATCCCTACTATCTCAAGGTGCGAGAATCTATTAGCCTGTAACCTCCTAACAAGTAACATCCCCAAATAGAAAAATATTTAAATTTTCTGTAAAAGTAAATACTTATAATAAAATATTTGCAAGCTTATTGCCTTTAGAAAATAGTTTGTGATTTTAGTCACAGAAATGTACACTCTTTTTTTAAGCAACTCCGGTAAAAAAAATTTAAAATTATAAAAAATTTCCACTGTTGTATAGAGCAAAGAGAATGAATTACAAAAACACCAAGATCAACTTTCGAGCTGAAGTGGTTCAAAAGTTATAAATTTTTTAGTAAGGACCTCAAAAAACACTTTTTACTATAGAGTTTTCCTCCACACTTTGAGACACGAATTATGCTTTTGCGCCTATAAATTTATTATAAAATGTGATAAAAATATAAAATATACAGGGAATATAGTTAGATATAAGTTTTACTAAATAAAACACAGATTTTAAATTTAATGATTGTTAATATTCCAAATTAACAAATTGTAAAAATTTAATGTCTATAATTTTCCTATTAAAAAATGTATAAAATATACTGACTCAGCACTCACTTGTATTTATTTAATTAAATTTTTAGAAAGATATTTTTAAAAATTTCCCGAAAATAATAATAATAATAATATTCTTTAGATATTAATTTCATATTTCTGTGGAATTGCTTAATATTTGTAAGTATAAACAAATAATACAGATATTATTTGATTCATTTGGTGAAAATTGATGATTATACTTTTATTTTACCATTTTTTTTACATATTATGTATTTTAATACCATATGAATATGACATAAGAAATAGTATGTCATTTATTTTAAGATAGTTATCATGTTTCTAAAATCTAAATGTATTGTTAACATCAACAGTTGATAGAAATTAAAATAAGTTCTAGTCATTTGCTTGAGGTAAGAACAAGTTTTTATGATTGTTCTTTAGTAATATCTTATGTAATTCTTAGATTATTAACTCTTTCCCTGTAGAACAACGCACACTGCGTTCATCGCCGTTCTCAAAGGCACAGACCAACGCGCTCTACGTTGTTTCAATATCATGTTTATTTCTTTGCTATTTCTCGGTTAAACTATTTAAGAGCTATTTTTAAATAAGACTTTAACATAGAAGAGTGGTACTTCATTGTTTATAAGCGAAACCGAGGTTTATTTGTTGTGATTTAAAGCATTATTTTAATGATTTTCTTCGCTATTTTTTTCTAGTGTTGCTATGGCTACTATAGGCCCTAGTAGGTGAGAATAAGTTTCCTAGACAATTAATAGCTCAAAAAGGTTTGGAATTGTTTTATACTATTTCTTTTGATAGTGAAGATGATTTATATTTAGATCCATCAGATTTTGATAGTAGTAGTTTTAGAGGATTTGAGTTATAGAAGTGAAGATGAGGTATGCCTACATCATAGGATTTGGGGGGAAAATGGTTTAACATATAATGATTTCACATTTTATGGTTCTTTTCTGTAACTTGTATTTTAACTGAAGAAATAGGTTCCAAAAACATATAGTCCTTTCAATTATCTTTCATTTGACACCAAGTTTAGTCTTATAAACCAAAAAATAATATTTTAAATATTTTTTAAATAAACCAAATCTCTAATTTTTTGTTGGCTTTTCTAAAAAAAATGTACATTTTTTTAATACAAAATTTACACAGCAAAAGAGTTAGGGCAGAAAGTGTGTTTATTCTTCAAGATTACTGAAGATTATATAATAATTCTCTTGTGAAATATTGTGGTATGTGATAAAATATAGAATATTTCAATACCACAGGTAAGTGAATATTTTTTTCAATTTTTACTTATTTTAAGCCTCAAAAGAACCCTTAAGAATCATAATATTCATTAAAATATGAATACATAGACTAAAATATCATTGCATACATTTATTAAAATATGCCCTACAAATAATAAGTTCGGTTAGGGCTAGACCTATACTATATACTACACTACGCCTATAGGACACACACAAACACATATATATTTATATACATATATAAACTTATAATATATTAGTTGTAATAAAAACTATTTATCCTACTCCCCAAATCATTTATAATAGGTTTATTATATTAATAATAGTAATAATAATAATAATAATAATAAAGTTCATGTTCATTTTAAAAACACGCTTCATCCCCAAAGGCTCGAAGCGTGGTACAAAGTCAACAAACAACAAATCTAAATTTACCACATTTAAAACAAACGCAACACTACAAAAACTAATTACAAGCATACAATGTCAAAGTCTTTCTAGCCATTTCAACCCTAAGCAACACAGCCATTATACATTAACTGGAAAATAATGTAGACAATCATCCCAGAAGGTGTTTGCGAAATAGATGTGTCTTTAAATCGGTTTTAAAGGACTTCAGTGTCTGGTTGTTTCTGAGATCGACAGGAAGGGCGTTCCAAACTGTTGGACCAGCAAATGCGAAAGTGCGCTTTCCGTAAGTCTCAAGGCAAACACGTGGTGTCGAGAGTTTGCCACTATCGGATGAGCGGAGCTCTCTAGTGGGTACATAAAACGTCAGCAGCTCTTTCAGATAGGATGGCGCCAGGTCATGTAAGCAGCGGTAGCACAAAGTTGCGATTTTGTAATCTATGTGAGCACGCACCGGCAGCCAGTGCAACTCTCTCAGAAGTGTTTTTGCATGCTCGACCTTGCGTTTGCGGAGAACTATGCGAGCCGCATTATTATAGTAATACTATCTAAGTCTAAGTCAAAGACAGGTCAAGTGGTTATCAATCTCATATCCATGGCAACCAACCCCAAAATTAAAACCACTGATATTTCATAAACCAATAATAATTATTTATGTTATAAAACATTTTTTAATTATTTAAAAAATGATTCATGATTAGTTAAATTTCCCATTTATATCCTGGATAACTAATTGAATGAATTATTAACTAACCCACGGCCATTATGGATAATTGGTAATAGTAATATGCAGACAAACATAGTGGCCATGATGAAAAATTACATAGCATAAAAAAGAAACCACTTTGATTTTCATTTTTGACGCCTGCCTTTGGCCTACACTCATGAATTTTGGATATTTTATAAAAGACCATATAAATTAAAGAAACCTTTATTTTAAAAAAAAAGTTATTGATCAGTTAATTTTTCCTATATTCAACTTCAATTTTCAAAGATTTAATCTCGAAAAAAAAATCTAATAAATTCTCAATATCACAAGCTTAAAGCAATAGGTCGATGCAGAATTTATTATTATGCTAAAAATCGACTATAAAAGGTGAAGCAACAACACTTTCAGTAAATTAATCAATGGAGGTCGCCATTTTAACAACAAAATTACGATACCCATTTTTCAGGTGTTTCCGGCGATACCGAAGTGCCTACATCACTTTAGACTTACACAAGATTACTTTCTTACATTAGAGAAGAGTGCACAGAGCCAACAAAGTAGGCTATACTAGACAATGTAGGCTATATATATCAAACTAAACTGACTATAGTAAAGTAGTAGTAGTTAAAAAAAAAAAAGAGAAAAAAAAGACAAGTTTATTTATTATTACACTTCACAAAACTCACTTAGGTTACAAGACTCTATGGCCATAAATTAACTCTAAACAAGTTAGTTCTGACTCAAAGAAACGTACAGGACAGTTTAATTTTTTTTTAAATCTAACACAAACATGCTGAGTAAATAAAAGACAAAAGTAAATTGGATCTTTGACTTTGGCGAAACTCTGTTTAAATGGACTAAATGGTGATATTTTTAAGCGCGATTTTACACTATTTAAAATTCTATTCAAAATACTCATAAACATTAGCGTAAACATTATTTGTGTAAAGCTTACATTAATAGTGTTTTACCATATTTGTCTACATATCAGAAGTTTTGTTAGGCAATCAGTATTTCGATTTTTCTGTTTTCGTTTCACTTCCTGGTTATTTATTTCCGGTTAGATTATTCCCCCGGAATATGGGTGTGCTTCCTTTAATTCCATGATCCATTCGTTAAAAAAAAATTCTATTCATCCTTATTTTCAAAGATTGATATCTTCACTGCAGATCGAGTGATTAGGAAAAGTTAAATTCATGATATTTGGGAATTATTTCTCTTTTAATTATATAAATTAAAAAAATTAAAATAATCTAATTATGTATCGGTAATAAATACTCCCTCCCTCCCCCAATACACATATCGCGTCGATAAAGTTAACACACCGAAGGATGTGTTATCACCGCTGCCGAAAACTACGAAGTCGTTATTTTGTTCTTAATCTAATGCTTCGTTTACAGCGTTAATAACACAAAGTCGTAAAAGTTATGTTGAAGGAAATAAGAATTAGATGGCTTCTGAAAGTAGTGGGGAGGCAAGGGTTAGTGCCGCCCAGGGCGGTCCCAGATATTTTTGCCACCTTCCACGAAAAATAATATAAATTGGGCCAATAATGCGACCCCATATATACTATTATCTAGTACTAGTACACTTAATAAGTTTGCTGAATCACTCCAAGTCAAAGTGTTACCGTGCAGACTATGCAATTATATATTTATAGAAATGCATCTGAATGATAACTATACACGTTTATAGAGTGCCTATATCAGCTCTTTCTCTTTATAAAAAAGGAACGCCAACGTCTTTCTGTCTTTGTTGTTCGATGACGCTATATTATTATTGTCGTAATGTTTTGTACACAATATTGTACTGACAGCTGGAAATGCTAATGTAGTAAATATTATTTTAAAAAATTATTAAATTCATCAAAAAAGAAGCATATAAAATATAATATTAGTTTGTCTTGTACATTCACAGGTTAAACTAATGATGTACGAGATGGTGGCCCAACAGTTTCCAGTGGAATAGATCTTATTTATAAATTGTATGATGGCCTCATGCTAAAAAAAAAGTTACTATTACGCAGTTGTAATTGTGCTCGACTTCTTGTACGTTGAGCTAGAAAAAAAATGAAAACTAAAAAAAAAAAAATATTAAAACCAAACAAGAAGTAAAATTAAGAATTTGACGGGCGCATGCAAACAGTGCACACTTCATCAATTATTGTATCCAAAGCGTCTGTGCTTTCCTTAAATGTGCTACTATTGCATTAAAGTTATAGTTCAAAAAAATACTCAGCCTATATTTATTAGATTCCCAACTGATTTTCTCTTTTTAATATCACAATAATAGACAATCTTCCCCATCTATTTAGTTATACTTTAAGATAAGAATCCAGTAGAAAGCTTTAAAAAAAAAAAAAAAAAAAAAAAAAAAAAAAAAAAAAAAAAAAAAAAAAAAAAAAAAAAAAAAACAAAAAAAAAAATTAAAAAAAAAAAAAAAAAAAAAAAAAAAAAAAAATTAAAATCAATCACTGCATTATATCCTCTTCCCCACTTCCTTCTTCCTTTGCCTATATTAATTCTCTTACCTACTTATATTTTACTACATTCCTCTTTCTGGAATATATTTCAGTTAAGTTTTTATTTAAAAAGAAAAAAAAACTCTTTGTTTATACTATTTGCCGAAGAAGGCTTCTTTTCGAGAAGTTCGCTGTTTTGTTGTGTCCTTTTTTTCGATAATCGGAAAGCATAAAAATTATATTTATGAAGAAGCAGGAAAATAATTGTATGGTTAGGGGTCTTCACCTTATTTTACATGTTTCCTGATAAATAAATATTACTCATTTATTAAGAAAAAAAGAAAATCACTGGAAACCCCTTATCTTCCATTTTGTTGATACTGCCTGGGGTAAAAGCTATGTTCTCTTTTAGGAGTGTAAAAGAGAACACCATTACATACCGTATATTAACTAACACACATATTCTTTTCAAGGTCTGAGGTTACTCTCTTATGACCCCGGCTAGAACATTGGCAATCAGCTCCATCTGCTGAGTTGTCCCGGCTAGTACATTGGCTACCAGCTCCATCTGCTGGGCTGTGCCATCTAGTACATTAGCTACCAGCTCCATCTGTTGGGCTGTGCCGTATAACATTGGCTTCACGTAGGGCTATCCCGCTGCCCTGGCCTCCCCTGAAACATCTAGTGAGGGGACATTCGGTCAAAAGATGCGCCAGTGTTTCCGGGACCAGGCTGCAATGCCGGCAGTCAAGGTCCCTGTAGATGAGCTAATGCGGCCTAATCACTAACTCCTAACTGATATCACATAGCTCCTTAATGAAGCATTAGATGGATTTACCTCCAATTTTTTTGAGTATCCACAAATGTAATTTCCATTGATGTCAAAAGAAGGAACTGTAGCAACTTTCACATATATCATTGTTTATTGACACGACGTCGCAATCTTTGGCAAAATACGATCATAAACAGCAAACAAATACAAACGATAAAAAACTTTTTATTTTTTTGACAGTTTGATTTTTGTTTTTTTTGTTTTCAATTAATGCTGAATTCTCTTAGTCCAGGGCATGGCCGGCCTTTGGCCGATGCAACCTATGCGGCCGCAGTGGGCCCCGCACTTTCATAGGCCCCACTTTCTAATACAAAATCTTAATTTTTACTTATTATCCTTATCCCTACCCAGACTGGGCCTCGCGCAATCCGTTTCGCATAGGGCCCCGCAATTGTTAGGGCCGGCCCTGGTGCAGGGGGTCTCAAACTCACGGCCCGCGGGTCATTAGCGGCCCGCAAGACAATATTTTTCAACCCGCTACTTGACAGCAAAGTTTAGCGTTAATGCGACCCGCGCTTTTTCTACATTCTCATATCTATCACGTGACCATCCACCTCGTATCTATCACGTGACCATCCGCGACGGTTTAAGTCGAATTTCACCGACCAGTCTAATTCTAATTTGTATAATCATTGTATAGGTTTGGACGTTGATTATAATGGTAAAAAATCGTTTTAAAATCGGACTTATTGTTTTTATTTTATAGGATTTTATGAGACAAAAATGGCAAAATGCGGCTCTGAGGAAAGTGTGAAAAGTCAGATGGCGGGTAATGCACAACCATGATTGTGTAACTCGTAGCAATCTGACACAGTATCAAAGAATCCCTATTAACATTGTCAACAGTGTTTATGAGTTGGGGAAAATTCCGAGCCTGCCAGCTTGGCCACTTTCTAAATAGGGTTAGTCTAAAAATCAAAATTCATTCTCCCTACAATAGAATCTTCTTTCGCATCAATGATTCATAAATATTACCTGCTCCTGCTGACTGTTTGAACACGTTTTAGCAATTAAAATCTTCATGGAAAAGGATGAGGTGGTTGTTTCTGTGCTAAATAATTCCCAAATGGCTCATGGACAGGGCTTCTCTTGTTAACATTAAACAGGAGCTGAGTGTACTCAACAAGAAGTTACAAGACCAGGAATAGCTTGTCAGTGTTGCCTATGACAATGTCAGGGCATTCTGCACTAAACTTGTGTTATAGTTCTTAGAGAGACCTCTGCCATTTCCCAACATACAAAGTACTCATGGACTCATTCAGTAGTAACTATACTGATGCCATTGCAAAGCTACAGGAACAATTTTAACACATGTTTTTAGACTTTAAAATACACAGAGCCACTTTTCAACTTTTTGCTGATCCTTTCACCTTTAAAGTCATGGAAGATGCTCCCCTCACACTCCCTCCCCCTGCTTTCCGCTTCAAATGGAGCTGATTGATCTTCAGTGCAATTCTAAGTTAAGGGAGATGAATTGAAAAACAGACAAACATGGACAAGTTTTGAGAGCATTGCCCGCCACCTTCCCTGAGATTTCCAGATTGTTCAAGCCGATCATTTGCCTTTCTGGGATTAATGATAATAATAATAATTTGTGGTCTTTTATAGCGCGGTACCCCAGCCTAGGGCTGAGCTCACCTCGCTGTACATAAAAATATTATCAAAAGAGACATAATCATGACATTAAAATGAAATAAAATTTTGAAATAAAGAACAGCATGAACCCCAGGACTTTTACAAGGCAAACCATGGACGGCAGCCAACAAGATCATTTATCAGTCAGAGGAGGGGAATCAGTCAGGGTAGTATAGTTTAAAGAGATGTGTTTTGAGTGCAATTTTGAAGGCCTGGGTGGTTGGTATATTGGGGATAAGTACCTATCTGTGTGAAAAACTCTTTTCCCCTATGAACTTTAACAATTCAAAGTTCAGGGCTGAAACAGTACTGATGAGCATCTTCAAGCTATACTGAGGGACTCAGTTGCTTCCTCACTCAAGCCGAATGTTGCTCACCTGTAAGAAGAAGCGCTGCCAGGTCTCTGGCAACAAGGAGTACATGATATATCCAGTACCTTACAGGACATACTGATCCAGTGTTCTACATGACATATTAATTAAGTGAAAAGTTTCAAATGTGAAATTGTTTTATGTCCATTGATAACATGATCTCAAGTGGGAGGCCTAATTGTTGGTCTGACTCTAAGAAGATTAGGAGCGGAGAGAAGATCAATTTCTATTAGAATCCTTTTAGTGAGTAGCTATTCCATTGGGTTGATGGGGGTTTTGGGGGTGGTGGGGTTATCGTGGTTGGTGAAGGTGTTTGGGTGTGGGGGGGGAGGGTGTCATTGCAATCTTTATATATACATGGGTAGAATTACCGTGTTTAATGCTATGAGGGTTGGATAGAGTTACTTTAATTAGCAGGGGCGGAACATGTGTCAGCGTATTTCTAACAAGGAACCCCCCTCCCCGCTTTTTTTCTCGCTCTTATACATGCATAAAAACTTTTTTAAAAAAACACTTATACTATAAACATTATAGAATAAATATTTTATAACTCATAAGAAAATTAGCAAATTTATTTCCATTTATCTCTGCTCTAAGCTCTTACACCCAACTCATCTTATTTCCTGCCGTTTCTCCAAGTCATACACAGCCGAGGTGTCGTCTTCGTGTGCTCCGTTATATCCCTTCTGTCATTTTCCCCGTTGATCCCATTGAAGAGAATGTCTTAATGAATAAAGTCTAATTTGGGTATGGGTTTCATCTATGTATGTCAATGCCCTCTCCATTTAATTCTCTTTATTTGCGTTTATTTATTTCCTTCTCTTTATTTCCTTCTCGTTATTTCCTTCTCTTTATTTCATTCTCTTTATTTCATTCTCTTTATTTCATTCTCTTTATTTCATTCTCTTTATTTCATTCTCTTTATTTCATTATCTTTATTTCATTCTCTTTATTTCATTCTCTTTATTTAATTCTCTTTATTTAATTCTCTTTATTTAATTCTCTTTATTTCATTCTCTTTATTTCATTCTCTTTATTTTATTCTCTTTATTTCCTTCTCTTTATTTCATTCTCTTTATTTCCTTCTCGTTATTTCCTTCTCTTTATTTCATTATCTTTATTTCATTTTCTTTATTTCATTCTCTTTATTTCATTCTCTTTATTTCATTCTCTTTATTTCCTTCTCTTTATTTCCTGCTCAAATAGCTAGATGTCTCGTTCAAATAATAAAACGATTTCTTTAAAATTCGGATTCTTTTTTAAACTTTTTATGTTTAAGGATCATGTGCAACCCATGAAAAAGATCGTAATATTAACCATTGATTTGAGTAGTTTTAGCACTGTTTTCACCATTGTTTCACCACATTTCAATATCCCTTTTTGGTGTTTTGGATATTGGCAATTTTGGTTCTACTTTCATCACCAGAGCCACCAAATGTATCCACCACTTTCATCACCAGAGCCACCAAATATATCCACCACTTTCATCACCAGAGCCACCAAATATATCCACCACTTTCATCACCAGAGCCACCAAATATATCCACCACTTTCATCACCAGAGCCACCAAACGAGTCCACTACTTTCATCACCAGAGCCACCAAATATATCCACCACTTTCATCACCAGAGCCACCAAATATATCCACCACTTTCATCACCAGAGCCACCAAATGTATCCACCACTTTCATCACCAGAGCCACCAAATATATCCACCACTTTCATCACCAGAGCCACAAAATGTATCCACCACTTTCATCACCAGAGCCACCAAATGTCTCCACCACTTTCATCACCAGAGCCACAAAATGTATCCACCACTTTCATCACCAGAGCAACCAAATTTATCGACCACTTTCATCACCGGAGCGACCAAATGTATCCACCACTTTCATCACCAGAGCCACCAAATGTATCCTCCACTTTCATCACCAGAGCCACCAAATTTATCCACCACTTTCATTACCAGAGCCACCAAATGAATCCACCACATTCATCACCAGAGCCACCAAATGTTTCCACCACTTTCATCACCAGAGCCACCAAATGCTTCCACCACTTTCATCAAAAGAGCCACCAAATTTATAGACCACTTTCATCACATGAGCCACCAAATGTATCCACCACTTTCATCACCAGAGCCACCTAATGTATCCACCACTTTCATCACCAGAGCCACCCAATGTATCCAACACTTTCATCACCAGAGCCACCAAATGTATCCACCACTTTCATCACCAGAGTCACCAAATATATCCACCTCTTTCATCACCAATGCCACCAAATGTATCCACCACTTTCATCACCAGAGCCACCAAATATATCCACCACTCTCATCACCAGAGCCACCAAATATATCCACCACTTTCATCACCAGAGCCACCAAATATATCCACCACTTTCATCACCAGAGCCACCAAATATATCCACCACTTTCATCACCAGAGCCACCAAATATATCCACCACTTTCATCACCAGAGCCACAAAATGTATCCACCACTTTCATCACCAGAGCCACCAAACGAGTCCACTACTTTCATCACCAGAGCCACCAAATATATCCACCACTTTCATCACCAGAGCCACCAAATATATCCACCACTTTCATCACAAGAGCCACAAAATGTATCCACCACTTTCATCACCAGAGCCACCAAATGTATCCACCACTTTCATCACCAGAGCCACCTAATGTATCCACCACTTTCATCACCAGAGCCACCAAATGTATCCACCACTTTCATCACCAGAGCCACCTAATGTATCCACCACTTTCATCACCAGAGCCACCTAATGTATCCACCACTTTCATCACCAGAGTCACCAAATATATCCACCACTTTCATCACCAGAGCCACCAAATGTATCCACCACTTTCATCACCAGAGTCACCAAATATATCCACCACTTTCATCACCAGAGCCACCAAATGTATCCACCACTTTCATTACCAGAGCCACCAAACGCGTCTGCTTATTAAACATTCAGATTAATCATTATCATTATTTGTTTCAGTTTCGTTCATTTATAAACCTGTTAACACTTTTAAATTGTTCACTATTGTGAACACTATTTATTGTTCAAATAAAGTAGCCATGTCATATAAACAATTGTTCTGTGCATTTTGATTGGTCAATATAATGTTCAATTTTTTAAAAATACAAAGCTTCTCATTGATCTATAAAAAAATAATACTCATTGTTCTACACTAAAATGTTCACTATTTATCTATAAAATGTTTATTGTTCTATATTAAAATGTTCACTATTAATTTATAAAATTTTCATTCTTCAATATTAAAATTTCCAACTTTGATCTATTAAATATAATTTTTTCTATATGAAAATGTTCATTATTGATCTATAAAATGTTCATGGTTCTATAGTGAAATATTCACTATTTATCTATAAAATGTTTATTGTTCAATGTAAAATAAATCCAACAGCTTCCCTAAAAGCACTTTCTGTGGACAATTGATGGCCCACTCTCGTCGTACTCTTGTTTGGATATCCACATCTGCTGAAACGTGGACAAGGAAGAAATGATGGATCCCCCAATCCACACTGAGTACTTCCTTTCTGGAGGAGCGATGACCTTCACTTTACTGGTGGGTGGAACCAAGGCCACCAATTCTTTCTGAAACCTGTCCGCTATCCCTGGATACATGGTTGTCCCCCCCGACAAGACCACGTTGCTGTAGAGGTCGCTTCTGATGTCAATGTCTCCAGCCTGCACAGACTCGTACAGCAGCTCGTGCATGCCAGGTGTTTCCAATCCGATAAAAGATGGCTGGAACAGCACTTCCGGACAGCGGAATCTCTCGTTGCCAATGGTGATGACGTTGCCGTCGGGGAGTTCGTACGACTTCTCAATGCTTGAAGACTTAACGCTTGTGCTCATCTCGACATCGAAATCCATGGCGACATAGCAGAGTTTCTCCTTGATGTCGCGAACAATTTCGAGTTCAGAAGTGGTGGTGAATCTAGAAGAAAGGAGAGCAGGTCAGATCAACACGTTTTGAAATAAAAATTGTAGTAACGTTAAGCATTGGCGAATTCATGGGGCAACCGGACGTGTCCTTCTACGGCAGCGATTCTCAACCCGTGGGTCGCGACCCCTTTGGGGGGTCGAACGACCCTAACACATGGGTCACCTTTGATCATCGAAAAACATATATTTATGAAGTAGCAGGAAAATAATATTGTAAGTTTAGGGTTCATCGCAACATGGGGAACTGCATTAAAGGGTCGCGGCTTTAGGAAGGTTGAGAACCACGGGATATTTTATATGGTATATAAAAACAGAATAATATGATAAAATAAAGCTTTAAAAAATAATTTATAGCCACTGTTTTCTCCAGAAATGTTTTTGTGGATGAACTCAATTTTTAAAGATCCATTCATTATCATACTCTTTAATGGTAAAGCTACCCTTAGGGAGGCTAATGCTTTCAGTTTGGAGTGTAAAGGGACAAGTCCTACAGCGGCTTCTTAAGCATGGTTTAGTACCAACGTAAGACGGTTCAGATCGAAGGCGACTATGAACCAGAAGATCACCTAGATTTTTGTCCCGTGTAAAGACAATCAGCGGAGGGGATGAGAAAACCCTGTTGGTATCAGGGTCAGCAAGAAGTATGCTACGATTTTTTAGGAATATTTTTTGGCAGTTAAATTGTGAGGGTGGTAGGTTAGTATACGTTTGGTACGATCTTCATTGTTGTTTTAACGAGTTTTGAAAGCCACTTTTCGTGTGATAGTGCTGATGCGATCTAGTGCTGAGACAAGAGTAGTTTCAGGATATAGGATCTTGAGCAGAAGAAATCCATCATTTCATCAGCTCTTTCCAGAAATTCCTCATCAATTTGGCAGAGATGCCGTAGTCTAAGAAGTTGTGAGAAAGGTATAGAGTCTTTGCATGATTTGGGGTGGGAGGATGAGTACAATAGTTAACTATGCCTGTCAGTTGGTTTGTAGTAGGCAGATGTGATCAATTAAATCTAGGTTTCTTTCAAAGTTACGGTGATATCAAGGAAGTTGACAGAATTCCAGAGATTTGAGAAGTAAATTTTATTGATGGATGAAATGAGTTTAAAAAGTCTATAAATTTCTGGAGATCATTAGTTTCCATGCTGGTGATACCTATTCCATCCTATATGCATCTCCTATAAAATTCAGGAATATGGCCAGTATTTGCCCTCTCTATCATATATTCAAAATGACCCATGAATAGGCAAGTATAGCTAGGGCCCATTTTGGTGGCTACACCACTGATTTGGTCAAAGAAATGGCCTTTCGATTCAAAGGAGTTGAGGTCAAGTACCAGTTCGGCCAATCTGATGATAGTGTCAGTAGGGATAGAGGAGTGCGGTTTTTTTTTTTTCTAGAAAAAATCTCAAGGCCCTAAGGCCGTCAGCATGTGGGATTGATGTGTACAAGGAGCAGACATCAAGTAAAAACAGTGAGTGCTTTGTGTCAGGGTTGATGTTTAGAGAATTAAATATCACTAAAACGTGGTTGGTATCTTTAATGTAGGAGGGTAATGAGGTAACATAGGGTTGAAAGACTTCATCTAGAAATTCTGAAATGTGTTCAGAGGGGCAGGCGCAGGCCAAGACAATAGGTCGTCCCAGGTAAGTTAAGTAGATGGGAAGTTCACACATTGCCGACGCCATTGTTTGGCGTGTTATTTTAAGTGAAAAAAACAAAACATTGTACTAAAGTTAATTCTAAATTTTTAGAATCCTTGACGGCCATCACACTTACGTGTAGCCCCTCTCGTTCAGAATTCTTTGCAGATACCGCGTGAGATCCCTTCCTGCCAGGTTGACTCGCCTGATGGTGTGGGGGAGGGAGTAGCCCTCGTAGATGGGCACCATGTGGGTGACTCCATCCCCAGAGTCCATGACCACACCAGTGGTGCGTCCCGAGGCGTACAGGCTGAGAACCGCCTGTGGGACACAGAGATAAGTCAGGTGAACGATGATATTCAATGAAAATATTACAAGGCCAAAAAACGCAGAGCAAGCCAGCAACATTGAAGCAGCTGGCCACTGGTTTGTAAGTGAAAGTTTTAATATGACAAGGGGCTCATTAGGAAATAATTAGTCAGCAAAGTGTAAAAAAAACAAATAGTAATAATACAAGTCTTTATGGAAGTCAAACATTGATATATAACATTGTCGCCAGCAAACTATTTATATAGATAATAATAATAATAATAATAAAGTTCATTTCAAAAACACGCTTCATCCCCAAAGGCTCGAAGCGCGGTACAAAGTCAACAAAAAACATCAATTTTTTAAGATCAATTTTTTAAGCAAGCCTCGGCACCAGTTAACTGGTAATTGGGGTAGAAAAGTTAAAAACTGAGCTCTCCAGGACACAGAGTAGTTAGTTAACCATAAATATAAATAAATTCAAACAGGCGGACATAAAGCGTTTAAATAAGCGTTGAAAAAAAGAAGTTTTTTTTTCAAAACGGAGTCTGCATTTTGGTGAGGAACAGAGAGTAATAGAACGATTTCTTTGTTACAGAAAATAATGAGAAAGTAGATGAATTGTTAATAATAATAATAATGAAGTATATTTGAAAAACTGGGCTCCGGTTGACAAGTCTGTGGTGGCTTGTCGATTGGGAGGCGTCGGCCACCAACCCCTTCGACGTTACCCGGGGAACACAACTACTGGGCACGTCCTGCGTGGGCAGACAAGGGATGTGCTCGGTAACTGCCGTACTCAATACAGCACCTACCTGGCTTCCAGTTCTGAAACTTCCCAACTGAAAGAAAAGGCAGAGACAGGGTAGGGATCACGATTACAAGTTGCCGTTAATGGATATGAGGCGAGAGGCGAAGGTGGTGACCTCTGGCCGATGATTTTTACTACGCAGCCCTGAGAATCTGCTCCAAGGCAACCGTTTCGTCCCAGCTACATCGCGAATTAGTTGCGTTGTGGAAAACCACTGTAGGATCCCTCTTATATGGCGCCAAATGCTTCCCCGGGATGGGTGGGGGAAGATATTAGGACGTATATTTTTCCATCCCAACACCTGAGAAAGACGATCGTGTGCATTGTGTGCAAACACAGTGTCGGACCGACTGTGTTTATTTGTTTTGGGACGGCCCCGGCGGAGATCCTGGTCGAGCAGACTCGGGTGGGGGCAGTCCTGACAAAGAGACATCCCCGACGTTCCACTCCGCGGCCCGATACCGGGTTGGGGAGGGATGTTTTGGGGAGGGCATACAGAGCGCAAGCTCGACGGCCCGCTAACGCCATTTCTTAATGTAACATTTGAAAAACACGCTTCATCCCCAAAAGCTCGAAGCGGGTTACAGATTCAACCATATTAAAAGAGAAATAAAAACATACTAAAATTACCACATTTAAAAACAAACGCAACAATAGAAAACTACATACGAGCATAGCAAGTCAAAGTCTTTCATCCCATTTCAACCATAAGCAACACAAGTCAATATACATTAACTGAAAAAGATGGTAGATAGCATCACCCCAGAAGGTGTTTGCCAAATAGATGTGTTTTTAAATCGGTTTTAAAGGACTCCAGTGTCTGGCTGTTTCCGAGAGCGACTGGAAGGGCGTTCCAAATTGTTGGGCCAGCAAATGCAAAAGTGCGCTTTCTGTAAGTCTCAAGGTAATCACACGGTATCGATATTTTGCCACTATCGGATGAGCGGAGCTCTCTAGTGGGTACATAAGGCGTCATGAGTGCTTTGAGATAAGACGGCGCCAGGTCGTGTAAGCAGTGGTAGCACAAAGTTGCAGTTTTGTACTCTATGCGAGCGAGACTGGCAGCCAGTGCAGCTCTCTCAGAAGTGTTTTAGCATGGTCGAATTAGCGTTTGCGAAGAACTATGCGAGCCGCATTATTCTTTGCTCTTTGAAATTTATCCAGGAGCGTAGCTGGGAGACACACCATGAGAGCATTGCAGTAGTCTATGCGTGATAACACCAATGCAGACATCAGCCTCTTTGATGCTTCGAACGTTAAGAAAGGTCTGATATGACTAATCCTGCGCAGCTCTAGAAAAGTCGCATTGCAAAGCATGTTAATGTGATTTTCCACAGTTAGTGTTCTATTTAAGTAGACACCCAGGTTTCGCACTGTTTGAGCAAACTCAATCTGCATACCTGAGAGTGTAAGTAATGTTATGTTTTTTTTAAACAGATTTTTTGTTTCTGAGCATTGGAAATGGGATCAGCTCAGTCTTTTCTTCATTCAATTTGAGCTTGTTTATGGTCATCCAGTGCTTAACTAACTCCACTGTCTTCTGTGTCATACTAAGAAGTTGAGGTAACTGAGAGGGGATCATGGATTGATGAAGTTGTTTATCGTCCGCGAACATGTGATACATCATGTCAAATTGCTTGATCACTGCACCCAGGGGCTGAACGTACATAGTGAAAAGCACCGGGCCTAGGACCAAGCCCTGGGGTACTCCGAATTCAATTATAGATTGCTTCGAGGTTAAGCCGTTTGAAATAACTGACTGGTCGCAGTACTATTTTTCTGATACTGTGATAAGGTATTAAGTCAATACTGTACAAGGGACAATCTGCTTTAATTTGCTAACAGTTTTGAGATTGGGACACAAAAATCCTCCAAAATACGTACCTCCTAATGTTTAAAAACAAAAAGAAGTACCAACGCTCTAAAAGTATGTGCATCTCTGTGTTGAGTTCTTTATCAGCAGGTGTGCAAAGACTGTCATAATCTCCGATACCAAAATGTAATATGTAAAATCTTTCAGCGCTTCTTAACCTCTGTGCCTTGGTACTCTATTGAGGCTCAGTGGCTTGGTGTGGGGCTGGGACCTCAGTTATCTTAGTATACTATTGAAATTGTTCATGCTAATTTGATTTGTTTTGGGGATCAATTAATTCACCACCTTAAAGACCAAATGCACATAGCCTTAAGTTTTACGAGCACAGAGATGTGTGAGATTCTAGATAAAAACAATTTTACTCTAATAGTATTTCTAAAAAGATCTATCAAATTTAACAGTAACTCCATCCAGATCGATCAAATAATTTGACTTTAATTGTAACTACCCCCAGATCGATCAAATAATTTAACTGTATCTCCACCCCCACCCCATAGGATCAAACAATTTAACTGTAACTCCAACCAGATCGATCAAACAATTTAACTGTAACTGTAACTCCACCAAGATGGATCAAACAGTTTGACCGTAACTGTACCTCCACCCAGATCGATCAAGCACTTCTCATAGATCCAAGACTTCTAGCTCCTACAGATTAGAGTGTGATGTGTTTTGACAAACGATTTTGGAGCACTGCCCCATTAGATCACCACATGACTAGGCCGGGCCTCCTTGAAACAATGGGAACTATTTTAAGTTAGATTTATCTTGAACCCTGGTCTCGTTCATCATCAAGTATCTCTCCAACGTCTTTACAAGGTCTTTGTTTGCAGGAACCTTAAATCAGTCACAAAGTCAGACGATTAATGACTGAATCGACTGTCAACATCATTAGACAAAGATTCAGACCTATGTGTGTTCGACTGATTGGACTGTCAACATCATTAGACAAAGATTCAGACCTATGTGTGTTCGACTGATTGAACTGTCAACATCATTAGACAAGCATTCAGACCTGTGAGTCGACGACTGATTGGACTGTCACCATCATTAGACAAACATTCAGACGTGTGAGTCGACGACTGATTGGACTGTCAACATCATTAGACAAACATTCAGACGTGTGAGTCGACGACTGATTTTTACACATAACCCACCTGAACACTAACTTAGGTATTTTAAGCGATGACCCACCTGAACATTTTAATAGAGATTTATACCCATGACCCACCAGAACATTATAAAATAGATTTATACCCATGACCCAGCTGAAAACTGACATATTATGAATTTCTGCCCTTGACCTACCTGCACACTGACGTAGAAAGCAGGTGAGTTGAATGTCTCGAAAAAGATCTGCGTCATCTTCTCCCTGTTAGACTTGGGGTTGTGGGGCGCCTCTGTCAGCAGGACTGGGTGCTCCTCGGGCGCCACTCTGAGCTCGTTGTAGAAGGTGTGGTGCCAAATTTTCTCCATGTCGTCCCAGTTTGTCACTATGCCATGCTCCACTGGATATCTAAATGGCAGAAGGAAATGTATCAATATATATCTCCTGGATAACTAAATGACAGAGGGAAACTTGTGAATATATCCACTGGATAGCTAAATGTAAGATGTAAACTTATCAATATATTCAATGGATACATACATGACAAAGGGAACCTGATCAATATATCCACTGGATACCTAAATGTCAGTTGGAAACTTATCAATATTTCAACTTGATACCTGAATGGGAGATGCTTAGTTATCATTATATCCAAAAATACCAACATTTCAGATGGAACCTTATCAATATATTCACTGGATATATAAATAGGTATTCTAAATGAAAATTTCATAACGAAATTAAATAAAATTCAACTATTCCCCTAAATAGAGCTTGACTTCATCAGAACAGAACCACAAATTTTAACTCTCTATCTCTAACAATAAAAAAGTTATTAATTTTTTAAAAATCGGGAACAGGGTCAATTTTTAGAAGCCAGGAAAGTGTAGTTTTGACACCCGCTATCTCCTAAAATAACTAAGTTAGAACTTTCAAATCTCTTGCCCACACAACCAGTTATACATATAACAAGCTCAATTTTTTTTAGGGTTGTCACGAAAATGTAAATATATTTTTTATTCATCCAAAAACGAGCTGAAGCCCAATTTTACAAAATATTAAAATGGAGACAAAAAGTCGATTTTAGTTCATTTTTAAAAAATCATAAAAAATCAATTAGTTAAGTTATTATAAATATACAGGAGTCAAGTAAAAGGTAATTTAAAGCACAACAATGTGAAATCATCAGGTAAAGGTGAAAACAACAAAATAATTTACATAAATTATTTCAGCAAGGCATGTACACAAAAATTGAGAATTTCAAACATTTTTGAAAATTCATAAAAAATTAACGAAGCAAGATATCTTTACGAATGTTACACAATATTGTAGAACATGTTAATCTTTTCAATAATAAAGAAACAGACTTAGGTTTAGGAAACAAAATTCTTCTCCACATATATTTTAAAAATGGGCATTTTTGCACTGAAAATTTATACTTTCCAGCACCTTAAAAAATGTTCGTAATTAGATATACCTGGTATATATATCTATAAAAGTTATGGAAAATCTGTAGGAAACATTATTAACTATGAATTAGTAATGAAAATCAATTTTCTGCCTTTATTAGCACGTCTGTATGGATTTATTAGTCAGTTTAGAGACATTTCCCTGCACTGGTTTAATGAGACATTTCTGTAATCTGTTCTTGTACACCAACAACCTGGGAGAAGAATATTTTATTTAATTTGTACCGTATTAATTAAATTGTATTTAATTTATATTATTTAATAGTAATGGTTATCAACTTAGCATTTATGATCATGTCATTGCTATCAATATAATAACAAAATGCAAATATAACTAATGATATTACAAGCGGTAGTTTTGGCAGTGGTCTGGGTCTTCTCGTTCTTTTGTAATGGAATGGTATCTGTCTTAAGTTGTTTTCAGTTTCATCCACTGAAATATGAAATGTTAAAATTAAAACTCAAAAGTTTACAAGATTTTAACTGCCTCCTATTTGCCCTAATTAATATGAATACTGCATACACGGTATATAATTGATAACGTTAGTAAAGTAAAGGAGTAATTTTTTCAGTAAGGTTAATTTTGGAATTCGACATTTACGAAAGGGGGTGAAAGACTAGGTATCGGTAACTAATTTTTAAAACTAGCTTTATAACTTAGAGAAATAAGAATAATTAACATTGCATCACTTTCTTATGCCTCATACCATATACATTTATTTATAAAATGGATTAACAATCGAATTTCTAGTTTAAAAATGAACTCCACTAAAATTAAAGCATCCCGTTCACCCTCGCGACAATAATGCTTCGACCCAACATGAATGCTTCGCTTGAATCGGCTGAATTATCCGAGTTTAATGATTTACTGCAGTTTCCAAACAAATTGCATAGCTACAAAATAAATACCATTAAATATTTAAACATTTCATTGAACTAATTATATTTTCCTTTTCTTTCTCCGCTATCTTAAAATAAATACAGATGATTTTAAAATAAAGCTTGATCGTCATTTTTCACTAGGCGTAAGAAACACGCATTAGTTATCGATAAGCCCACACTAAATTAACAAATGTATGCAATAAAAAGCTTTCTATATAATTTAAACATTCCCAAACTAAACAATAATGTTTAACTTACCTATTTCAGTTTAAAACCCACGAAAAGGCACTAAATTTAAGAAGATCTTAGATAAAATTAGTCATCGCCTTCTGGTTTCACAGATCAGAGTTGGCCGTGGCGGGGTCGATTTGCACTTTTTTTTAGCAGACGGCGTTGACTTGGTTCCAAACCTTTACGCGTTTACCCCATAAATGGGGCGTTCACAAAACTATAACAGTTTTATAGTAAATTGGATTACCTTTCTGAATATATATTTTTGAGAGCCGTAAAGTGATTTTTTCACATAGAAAACGCAATTTTTGTGTTAAAATCAACGTTATTTAGCATTAATTTACAGTTTACAGCTCCGAAAAATACATCATATTAAAGAACTACTTTTCTACTTTCTAGATCAGTTGTTACTGAACGCACCTGTATAACGAAGCTTTAGCGTAGCGAGCTGGAGCGACCCAACCAAAAAAAAAAAATTTTTCTCCCCGAAGCGTAATTTTCGCCGGCTCATTTAGAATACCTAATATAAATGTAAGATGCTAATTTATCAACTTCTTAAATGGATAGCCTAATATAAGAAATAACGTTATCAACATCTCCATGTCATTCATTACATTAATATTTATGTTTAACTAAAATTTAAGTAAGTTCCCCCTTCGATCCGTGGAAAAAAACATGTATATTACTAATAATATTACATCACAGTTTGTTTTGCAACTTCACGTGTTATTTTTTTAAGCCAAGGTGATCCAGCTAATAATATGTTTTTTTTATTTTTTTTATTTATTTGTGTCAAAAATGAGATTTTTTATCCAAAAGTAGGAATAATGTCAACCCTTTTTAACGGTTTTCGAACAAATACCCTCCAGAATATCAGTCACACAAGATCTACCATCCAGCAGTCATGGCAGGAAATTTGAATGTCTGGGGACTTGCAGAGGTGGTTAGTTTGTATTGTGTTGCAGTCGTAACTTCTTGCCCAACAACCAGCTGAAATGACCTGATCCGAGAATATATCATAAGTACACGTTGCCCATCTCTTACAAAATGAAATCAGCTGACGTTCAGTGAATGACAACCTGTAATGACATCAGCTGCCATTCCTTAAATGACAACCTGTAATGACATCAGCTGCCATTCAGTAAATGACAACCTGTAATGACATCAGCTTCCATTCAGTAAATGACAACCTGTAATGACATCAGCTGCCATTCAGTAAATGACAACCTGTAATGACATCAGCTGCCATTCAGTAAATGACAACCTGTAATGACATCAGCTTCCATTCAGTAAATGACAACCTGTAATGACATCAGCTGCCATTCAGTAAATGACAACCTGTAATGACATCAGCTGCCATTCAGTAAATGACAACCTGTAATGACATCAGCTGCCATTCAGTAAATGACAACCTGTAATGACATCAGCTGCCATTCAGTAAATGACAACCTGTAATGACATCAGCTGCCATTCAGTAAATGACAACCTGTAATGACATCAGCTGCCATTCAGTAAATGACAACCTGTAATGACATCAGCTGCCATTCAGTAAATGACAACCTGTAATGACATCAGCTGCCATTCAGTAAATGACAACCTGTAATGACATCAGCTGCCATTCAGTAAATGACAACCTGNTATATATATATATATATATAAATATATATATATATATATATATATATATATATATATATATATATATATATTGCAATACACCACCAGGGGTAGATTTACAAGGAACAAAGAAAAATTGTTTTTAACAAACGACTTGGCGATTTCTACAGCCCTTAATTTAAAAAAAAAATAGATTTTAACAGATTAAATAAGTCAGATGCCAGACATGAATTTAGTAAAAAAAAAAAAATTGTCATTTTTGGAAAGCAATAAATAGCATCCTTCTGACCTATTCACAAAGGACTCAACTTGGCTCTTTTACTGGGCCTCATTTTTACTGGGGCCTTAAATTTATACTAGGGCATTTGAAGGACAAAGACCATTTAATATAATCAATGAAATTTCCACCAAAATAAAGAGAAAAAAATTAGATAATTAAATAAAGAAAAAAAAAATGTTCTGAATAGTAAAGAATGAAATTTTAATTTTTGTTAGACAAAAGTTTAGCATTTTGTTAAAGTTTAGGGGGAGGTGGGGTGGGAGTTAAAAAAGTCAAGTGGGTATGCCTCGCACCATAGCATACAATGTGTATGGGGACCTTAGAATCGTATTTAGAACGCCAAAGATTAATACTTAATTAATTAAGTTGATGTTGTTCCCCTCAAAGCCGATCAGGCCCATTTACACAGCTGTTAATGGAGTGACCATTTACACAACTGTCCATAGTGGATCATTTACTCAACCGTCTAGAGAGCAATCATTTACACATCTGTCTAAAGAGTGACCATTTACACAACTGTCCATAGATGGACCATTTACACCACAGTCCATAGAGCAATCATTTAGACAACTGTCTATAGAGTGATCATTTACACAACTGTCTATAGAGTGATCATTTACACAACTGTCCATAGAGCAATCATTTACACAGCTGTCTTTAGAGCAATCATTACACAACTGTCTATAGAGTGAACATTTACACAACTGTTCATACATGGATCATTTACTCAACTGTCCATAGAGCAATCATTTACACATCTGTCTAAAGATTGACCATTTACACAACTGTCCATAGATGGATCATTTATGCTACTGTCCATAGAGCAATCATTTACACAATCGTCCATAGAGTAATCATTTACACAACTGTCTATAGAGTGATTAACTGTCTATAGAGTGATTATTTAAAAAACTGTCTATAGAGCAATCATTTACACAGCTGTCTATAGAGTTATCGTTTTGAGGTTAAACAAAGGTTTGTAGAGTTTTTGTTGTTGCATTAATATAATAATAATAATTTGAAATCACCAACTATTAAAATTAATGTACATCACCAAACAACAAAACGAAACTAGAATACGAGATGTTTGAAAATAGAATCCAACAAACCGTAGAATACGAGATGTTTGAAAATAGAATCCAACAAACCGTAGAATACGAGATGTTTGAAAATAGAATCCAACAAACCGTAGAATACGAGATGTTTGAAAATAGAATCCAACAAACCGTAGAATACGAGATGTTTGAAAATAGAATCCAACAAACCGTAGAATACGAGATGTTTGAAAATAGAATCCAACAAACCGTAGAATGAGTCCAATTCAAAACTTCAAAAATCTCGAAGTCACGTGATACCAGGTGGGTCGTTGTTTATTCCAGAGGTCGGATGATGTCCCCCTCGTAAAGTCGCACTGTGCCCTGTGGTTACACAAAGGGCTTCATTTATAAGCCGGCTCGCATGCCTTTGTTTACTCCTGAGATCATGCGATAGATATCTACGGCAATCTGGGGATGCTATCTGCGGTACCTAACCATCAGACCTCCTGGTATTGCCATTTAGGGCACTACAGACCATTTAGGGGCCAAAGTTTAGGATAATGTGTTCATTATACACAAGTTCCATTAAGTAACCTCTATCTGATCCCAGACGTTTTTTTGGGACTAAATTGCTTTGATTTAATTGTTTGTTCTTTAAATTTATAATATTTCAAATAGGTACAGATCTAAACGATAAATGCAAATTATACGATTGAGGTTTTGCTCGTGATTCTGATATCGCTCAAATTTGTGTTAATTTTTTTCACATTGAAGTAGGTAAAAAAATAAACTAAATTTTGGGGAATCAGTTCGTGTACATATATAAAAGTGGCATCCAGCATTGTCTTATTTGTGACATTGTCTTTATATTTTCCCGACAACTTAATTACTTAAAATAAGAAAACAAATCGAAATTACTTAATAATTTAGGAAAAAACAGAACCAAAAAAAAACCAAAAAAAACCTCAATCACTTTGAGAATACCTGGATAACGGTAATGCCACGAAGGGAATCGTTCTGTGACCATATATGTAGATATCACATTGCAGACTCTGCTGCTTATTGAGGTCACAAGACTTATAAGGACACGCTATTCAAATCAATCATTTGGAGTTTCCAGTGGTTAGTATTTTAAAACAAATACAGTTTTGACCAAGATTCCAGATAAATGACAAAGATTTTTTTTGATATTATCACAGACTCCGGTTACATGAACAACACAGTGTACGAAATAACCAGAAGCCAGCAATATGAGACAATTTCTTTTTAAACACGACAAAGACCCGGCTAAAATAATTCTGACTACTGATAATAATCCATACTTTGGGTACAGATCGAACTCCAGAGAAATCGCTCACTCCATTTAATGATGCAGACCGGTATTGGATCAATGACCAAGACTTCCGGAATTCGTACAGACCAGTATTGGATCAATGACCAAGACTTCTGGAACTCATACAGACCGGTATTGAATCAATAACCAAGACTCCCGGAACTCATACAGACCGATATTGGATCAATGACCAAGACTTCCGGAACTCATACAGACCGGTATTGGATCAATGACCAAGACTCCCGGAACTGATACAGACCGGTATTGGATCAATAACCAGGACTCCCAGAAGTTTAAAAGACACCTGAAAAATATCAGAATACGAAAAAATGCCAAATGCATCCACTCCGTATTAATGACTCAGACAGACCTCAGACACATGACTTAGACTTCAGATGTATGGCACAAAATTCAGATACATAACTTTACACTTCAAATACATCACTTGGACTTTAGATACCCAACTAAGATTTCAAATACAAGACTAAAATTCCAGACAAAATGAATCAGATTTCAGATACATGACTCAGACTCCCCATACATAACTGAGACTTTGGATACATATCTAAGACTTCGGAGACATGGTTCAGACTTGAGATACCTTACCTAGATTTTTATATACATAACTAAGACTTCAGATACATGGTTCAGACTTAAAACTGAATGTAGCTAATGAAGAATAGGTCCCCTCCAACCCCAATAGCCTCAAAACGCTGCCCGTGTTATACGGGAACACTTGAGTCGCCACTACTTGAGCAAAGGGGACACAACCAGACACCGGGAATTAAAATTTTATTTTGAAATAAGATTGCTATACAGAACAAGCAGACACGTTGGTTTATAAATCAAATACTTGTTGTCTGGCAGAGGTAGAGGAGAGCTGACAGATGGACGGGTACAGTGGCGTAGCGAGGGTGTTTGGCGCCCGGGGACAAGATTCAAGCCCGGGGGCCAAGATCCATTTTTAGCGCCCCTTTTTCTTTTTTTTCAATTCTCAAACCCATTATTTTCATCAATAAAATAATATCAAAGCACATTTTGGCGCCCCTAACTAGCTGGCGCCCGGGGACATCTGTCCCCCCTTCCCCCACCACGCTACGCCTCTGGACGGGTAGTGGCTCAAGTCATAAATGAAACAATAATTCAGGCATATTATCGTTTGTAGATAGAGAAAATCGCTGATAGGATGACCTCTAGCATGACCACATTGTGAATAGGGGGCGGGGTGGGGGGGGGGGCTGGAGGGGGCAGAAACTCCACTTCTGTAGTCCCTCTTGTTCTTGATTTGAAACGATTCATTTTTTAAAATTTCAATTGATGAGCTGAAACATTTTAAGGTAATTAATATTTTTTAGGATTCATTGGTGTGTTGTTTTTTTTTTTTTTTTTTTTTTTTTTTTGTACTCTTTTTTTTAAAATGGCATTGTGCGCATTAGAAATAAGGCGTAAGGAAAGGGAAATAACCCTTGCAACAAATATTAACAGGAATTAGTTCCCTTAAAATACCTACTCGCTTTTAATTTTGTACCCTATCTGGAATGTTTTGCAAATCAAAGCGTGTAATTTACTACACATTTTCAAATCCAATTGTTATAAATTAAAGGGAATCTTAGTTTGCTTGCGTTCAAACATTTTGCTGACTCAGTTTAATTTTAAAGACTGGTCAATTTAATATAATTACTAGAAAATTGAAGTTAAATATTACAATTCAAAAGAAAATTAACTAATTTAAGTTCTTGTCCGGGTGTTTCTTACATTCTTACATATATGTGTGCATCGTATCTAGGACCTGGACGATGCGAGGGGCGTGCTACGCACCATTATATGGTTTTGTAAATTTAAAACACTTTAAGATTGGGCGCCTTGGTGAAACAATACGAAACAATGGACTGAAAACCAGTACACAAAGAAAAACGATAACCAAATCAGTGATGCTAACAGTATTCAATTTAATCATATTTTTCAATCTAAATAAAGAATATAAAAGCAAATAGACAGAAATAGAAACTTTATTAACTCAGAGCACAGCAAGGGATAGCGTGCACTCTTTGAAATGCATACATGTCAATTTGCACACACAAAGACTAACATCTTGTAAGTTTCACATAAGTTTAAAAATTATGTCTCCTCACTGTCTAGAAAAATTAACGAAAATGTTTCTTAGCTGGCAAAGCTGCCGGTTAATTCATCTGGAGAACGTTAGAAACCTCCAGAATAGATATTCTAGAAATTGCATCACCCGGTAGCATTCTTTGGAAAAAAAAGTATTAGAACTCATTCGAACGTAAGTAACCTTGTCCCAATCGAGAGAAGGGTGGGTAAAAAAGGAGTGGCGCTGCACATTTAATCGGCGACGTCAATATCAAAACAAAAACAAAGTATGGAGCGGGGGAGGGGTGTTTAAGATGAATGCCATGGCTTTTTGTGAATAAAATCTAGGTTAAGACATACGCTGTTATAGGTGTATATACCTTCATATCAAGCAATGTTATCATTTATGTCACATGCCATTTCGCTAGAGTCCGGACTATAGGACCAAAACATGTTTGGAAAGAAAAAAAATATATTGTTTAGGTAGGCTATCTAAAAATAGAACTACTGGTGTTTCACGACTCTTAAGTCGGGGGAGTGGGCAGGTTTACTGGTGTTTGATATTGATATAAAAGGAGTAATGTTTGTAATGTTTGTAAATATGTGTGAAGGGAAGGGCTTTTTCGCCTAAAAAATGTAGTCATAGTCAATGTTCCCTCTAAGGTTTGTTGGTTCGTGTGCAAAATCATAAAGTTGTGTGCACATTATTACAGCATCAATTTTTTTGCGCGCAAAATTTTACAGCCTACAGACACAAACACACACTGAAATGGAAATTAGCTGCGCGGTAGTGAAAACTGCTGCGCGGCGTCTGTGAGATGAAAGGGAACATTGGTCATAGTCAAACATTTTGTTAATATATCACACAATAAATAAGATTCAAAATGTCTGCTGTATAGCAACAAGTCTGAGATGTGTTAATACCTTGCCAAGCATTGTTCACACGAATATCCGAGATGTATTAATACTTGCTCAAGCATTGTTCACATGAACATCTGGGAATTGTTAATACTTGCTCAAGCATTGTTCACATGAACATCTGAGAATTGTTAATACTTGCTCAAGGATTGTTCACATGAACATCTGAGAATTGTTAATACTTGCTCAAGCATTGTTCACATGAACATCTGAGAATTGTTCATACTTGCTCAAGCATTGTTCACATGAGCATCTGATAATTGTTAATACTTGCTCAAGCATTGTTCACATGAACATCTGAGAATGGTTCATACTTGCTCAAGCATTGTTCACATGAACATCTGAGAATTGTTAATACTTGCTCAAGCATTGTTCACATAAACATCTGAGAATTGTTCATACTTGCTCAAGCATTGTTCACATGAACATCTGATAATTGTTAATACTTGCTCAAGCATTGTTCACATGAACATCTGAGAATTGTTCATACTTGCTCAAGCATTGTTCACATAAACATCTGAGAATTGTTCATACTTGCTCAAGCATTGTTCACATGAACATCTGATAATTATTAATACTTGCTCAAGCATTGTTCACATGAACATCTGAGAATTGTTCATACTTGCTCAAGCATTGTTCACATAAACATCTGAGAATTGTTAATACTTGCTCAAGCATTGTTCACATGAATATCTGAGAATGGTTCATACTTGCTCAAGCATTGTTCACATGAATATCTGAGAATTGTTAATACTTGCTCAAGCATTGTTCACATGAACATCTGAGAATTGTTCATACTTGCTCAAGCATTGTTCACATGAACTTTTGAGCTGCGTTAATACTTGGTCAAGCGTTGTTCAAATGAACGTCTGAGATGTGTTCATACTTGGTCAAGTTTTGTTCAAATAACATCTCTGTAACTTTCTCTGTGACACTGAAAGTGATATGCATCACTGAGAAAGTATAAGAAAGGTATTGTTCTCCCCACCCCGACCACATTAACTTTTCAGCAAATTTCATTATCACATTTTGCACTTGTGTCCAAAATTACCCACAACGAAATGTTGTGTTTTCAGATTAAAAAAATTAGGATGTGCAATAGTTCCAGGGTGTGCTGTGCTCTCTGAATTATCTCAGCACACAACATCATAAATTAACTGATGAAAACTACTTGAATGTGTGAATTACAGATTATGACATGATAATGGAAGGGCTTGTCCAGCTCCATCAGACATACTGATTTTGTTTAAAGTAAGCGTATTTCAAAAGGGCCTGCCAGCCGCAAAATATTTTTTAAAAATGTAAAAAGAGGGTTGTGTTTCCCTGAGCAAAGATTGCGCCCGTTGTTGGCCCCATACATTGGTAACCAAACATGACTGTCCAGTCACAAACATGATGACACTACCACTGCTACACATGCAGGTCACGGTTTTTTTTGTTCGAGTGTCTGGAGATAAGTCAACCTGTGAGTGTAGAAAACTTCAGCCCCCGAGGTGGACGCGTTGGAAGTATAAACATACTCCAGCTGGATTATGGTTTATGCCATAAAGGGGTGTATGTTCTGTAATGACAGTGGCGTCAAAGGAATCTGGCTCATAAAGACGATGCTCTAAACGTGTGCACTTCAATTGAATCAAGTAAGTCTTTGACTCGTTATTCCATTACTGTTCTTTTGACATGTGTACTCGATATCTGTTAATAGAATCAAGTAAGTCTTTGATGCCTTATCCCAGGGCTGTTCTTTTGACATGTGTACGCGATATCTGTTAATAGAATCAAGTAAGTCTTTGATGCCTTATCCCAGGGCTGTTCTTTTGACATGTGTACGCGATATCTGTTAATAGAATCAAGTAAGTCTTTGATGCCTTATCCCAGGGCTGTTCTTTTGACATGTGTACGCGATATCTGTTAATAGAATCAAGTAAGTCTTTGATGCCTTATCCCAGGGCTGTTCTTTTGACATGTGTACGCGATATCTGTTAATAGAATCAAGTAAGTCTTTGATGCCTTATCCCAGGGCTGTTCTTTTGACATGTGTACTCGATATCTGTTAATAGAATCAAGTAAGTCTTTGATGCCTTATCCCAGGGCTGTTCTTTTGACATGTGTACTCGATATCTGTTAATAGAATCAAGTAAGTCTTTGATGCCTTATCCCAGGGCTGTTCTTTTGACATGTGTACTCGATATCTGTTAATAGAATCAAGTAAGTCTTTGATGCCTTATCCCAGGGCTGTTCTTTTGACATGTGTACTCGATATCTGTTAATAGAATCAAGTAAGTCTTTGATGCCTTATCCCAGGGCTGTTCTTTTGACATGTGTACTCGATATCTGTTAATAGAATCAAGTAAGTCTTTGATGCCTTATCCCAGGGCTGTTCTTTTGACATGTGTACGCGATATCTGTTAATAGAATCAAGTAAGTCTTTGATGCCTTATCCCAGGGCTGTTCTTTTGACATGTGTACTCGATATCTGTTAATAGAATCAAGTAAGTCTTTGATGCCTTATCCCAGGGCTGTTCTTTTGACATGTGTAATCGATATCTGTTAATAGAATCAAGTAAGTCTTTGACTCGTAGTCCCAGGGCTGTTCTTTTATAATGTGTACCCAAAATTTTTGTAAACCCATTTTGTGTGTGTTGATTTTACCTTAACATAAATTGTGAAGTAAAAGACTCACTTTGAATTATAGTGATAGGAAATGGTACATTATTTAAATCTGAAATAGCATTTTTCCCCGATGCGTGAGTAGATATGTGTGTTTGGTTATTTTGTGATTGGTGTCATAAAAAATTAGTGGCCTTTCGTTGGCTTCTTTACGAGAAACCAGTCTGAGTTCAATAATACATTTCCAACTTGCGCTATAATGCAAGAGTTTTTAAATCTTAGCAACCAGATCTCCTTATGAGGTTATGGGATATTTGCTGTAATGAATATCTTGAGTTAACGAAGCCAAGAATATTGTAAAAATTATAACATCTAACACAAAACACTGTGTTTGTATACGTAAACAGAGATAAAGGTATCAGTCAGAAACAATGGAATTGAACACATATAATCGATGGTTGCACAGCTGGGGACATTTTGGTCGAATACTTTTATCCTCGTCCAGAAGATGGCAACCATTATTATTATTAGACACGTGACCCTAATCCAACAGACCACCGTTAAAACTGATGTACACCATTTTGTTATCAAGAGTTTCTTTACAGGGCATAGGCGACACTTCTGTCCCACTTCACACTTATCTCGCCTGTGTTACACGTCCTTCTAGTGCATAAGTTCATACACTTTGTTATCCCTTAGAGCAGTGGTTCTCATTCTTTTCGAAGTCGGGAGCTTTAAAATCTGATTTTTTTTTTTTTTTTTTTTTTTTGCGCGTAACACTTACAATACAGTATTATTTTAATTTCATAAACACATGCGCCCTTTTTGTCAAAAAGTTTGGAGACCACTGCTTTGAAGCTTATGTTATATTGTATGTGTCCCACGCTATATAATACCCACCATTATTTTTGTTAGACCACGAGACCATAATCCCTTGATTATTTAACACTTTTTAGTGTGTTTAAACTCGTCTTTGGTAGAATTTTTTTTTAATATATATCTTTTCCTCTGTCGACAGACTCATGGGAACAACCGGTCCAGGTAACTGCGAGACAGGGATGGAACTCTGTCCCCACCACAAGAGATAACAGCTCAACAGTGCGAGACAGGGAAGGAACTCTGTCCCCACCACGAGAGATAATAGCTCAACAGTGGGAGACAGGGAAGGAACTCTGTCCCCACCACGAGAGATAATAGCTCAACAGTGCGAGACAGGGAAGGAACTCTGTCCCCACCACGAGAGATAACAGCTCAAAAGTTATAAGTCGTCACACCGTAGGTTCTTGGTGGCTGACTTTAGCTTGTGACAAATAGTTTTAAAATTAGTGCTTACTTACACGGTATGAAACTTCCAGGATCTTAGCGTTCAACAAAAGTATTCTGAAAACAGATCTTTATATCTTTCAAAATGATAAGAAGGGGTGAACACACTTCAGCAATGGTTATGTAATAATTTCGAAGTCTTTTTGATCCCATAAGAACCCAATAATTAGAGCCTTTATTAATGTCGATTTTTGTTAAAACCTAAACAACACGAACAAACCACAATACATTACTTGCATACACCCCCCCCACAAACCCCCCCCCCCCGGCCACCCTATATTCCTATCTGAAGATTGGGTTGAATGATTGATAAGTGAAATGTGAATCATTTTTTCTAGATTTGCTCGTACAGACCGGTCAGACGCATGTAAAAAAAAAAAAAAGGGTGGGGGGGAACGGTTGGGGGGTGAGTATGTCCATCTGATAGGGGTGGGGGGGGGCAATCACACCATCGAGAAACTTGCGTTAATCAAAAGTACGCATGTGCCCACTACTTTTTGATATCAACTTCGTAGGTCTTATGATTACTCTAGATATTTTGGGTTGGACAGGGAATCCTAACTGGCAATTATGACGTATTGAACCGTAAAATGACCGGAGTTTTCTTTTTTAAAAGTACGACCTACAACTCTGAGACAGGGAACACATATTTAAATCCAAAAAATAACAAACTATGGCTTCAGGCTTTAGTCATATATTGGTGATCTAATGTGAGACGACTCAGGTTTTAGTTATATATTGGTGATCTAATGTGAGATGACTCAGGTTTAAGTCATATATTGGTGATCTAATGTGAGATTACTCTGGCTTAAGTCATATATTGGTGGTCTAATGTGAGATTACTCAGGCTTAAGTCATATTTTGGTGATCTAATGTGAGATTACTCAGGCTTAAGTCATATATTGGTGATCAAATGTGAGAGGGCTTGAAGTAAGGTTGTTGTCAAATCTTCCACTTCTCGGCCGTGTTGGCCTGAACATGATCATTTTAAGATTTTCGCTCTCATTAAATAGACACCAGATGTTTGCAATTACCATGTAATGATCCAAGCATCGCTGTGAACCTCGCTCAAGCATCGTCCATGTCATCCGGGGACTGTTCAGGATATTTGGAGGACCACGATCGTCAACCCGAATGCCATTAACCCAAATTCGGTAACAGGTGCAGAGATGCTCCATTCTGTTGGCTTGTGACTGGAAGGATTAATGGCAAGGAGAGTCGGTTCGCGTGGTCTTGTGATTACCGTTAATGACACATTGTGCTTCCCGACGGTTTCAGAGTATTCATCTACACGGCCATTAAAACCGGAATGGAATCTCTTGCAGTAAGGGATGTACAATATATTCGCGTCCGAAATATTGGAGCACTAAATATTTGAGCAGTGAAAATTAAATGCAGAAACATGCATTAGGGATGTTAATGTTTCATGTTTATCTATGTCAGTAACGGATACATAGGGCGTAACGCGTAATGTAGAAGTCACAGACAGGTATTATGATCAACAGGAAGTGGTGGGCAATGGGGCTACGGCCCCAAAGCTTAATAGCCAGCCCCCCCTCCCCCTGAGACAGGATAACGGGCTTCCAATGCAGAACTCAGATTGTCACTGGCGTTGTTCTTATGTAGAGTTTAATGGGACCTCATGTTAGCCTGACCATGTGCTCTCGATCAGAGACGTCACGAGACCTTTGGAGGTCCCCTTCCACTTCTTGCGTTTGTGCACCTTTCATATGAATTTGAGATTTTAATCTTTCCAAACCACAACTTAGGTGCCCTTAATCACCCACAGCACTATGCTGACGCAGTGACTGCGGGGGGCCCCCAAGAGGGCTCTGTATTGGGAGCATGATAAGATAAAATGACGTCATGGGGCTGTTCAGTTGCGTTGCTCAACATGTCCGTGTGTTTTAAAGGAGTTTCAAACAAATAAATAGTTGTTACATCCAAGCTACAAAAGAAAGTATTTAAAAAAGTAATAACATTCGCATATCTAAAACAATGCAAATAAGTATCTCTTTCACTCTAGCAAGAAGCAAAAAAAATCAATCAATCACATTTCCAATAATTCACTCCCTCTTTATCGTTACATCCGAACGTGGCGGAACTGCAAAGGCAGACAACTACTTTGTGTCGGCTGCTCCTGTTCAGCTGCTCCTGTTCAGCTGTTCCTGTTCAACTGTTCCTACACTATGTTAACTGTGTTTATTTAACGATTTCTTGGCTCTTCTGCGCATCTGAGTACGTCCATCTGAGTATGTCAATCTGAGTATGTCCATCTGAGTAGGTCCATCTGAGTATGTCCATCTGAGTACGTCCATCTGAGTACGTCCATCTGAGTACGTCCATCTGAGTACGTCCATCTGAGTACGTCCATACACGAAAATATAAACCTGAAGTATTACACACACGCAGAAAAGACAACTTCAGTCCTAAACAAAAAGAGATAGACATGTTAAGTCCTACATACAAGAAAAAAGACATCATAATTCCTACACACGAGCAGATATTTAGCTTAAGTTGTAAACACAAGCATATATTTAGCTTAAATTGTACACACAAACAATATTTAGCTTAAGTTTTACACACAAGCTGATATTTAGCTTAAGTTTTACACACAAGCAGATGATTAGCTTATGTTGTACACACAAGCAGATATTTAGCTTAAGTTGTACACACGAGCAGATATTTAGCTTAAGTTGTAAACACAAGCAGATATTTAGCTTAAATTGTACACACAAACAGATATTTAGCTTAAGTTTTACACACAAGCTGATATTTAGCTTAAGTTTTACACACAAGCAGATGTTTAGCTTATGTTGTACACACAAGCAGATATTTAGCTTAAGTTGTACTCACAAGCAGATATTTAGCTCAAGTTGTACACACAATCAGATATTAAGCGTAAGTTGTACACAAAAGCAGATATTTAGCTTAAGTTGTACACTCAAGCTGATATTTAGCTTAAGTTTACACACAAGCAGATAGACATTTGTTTTAACCAGCAAATCCCTCCACTGCAGCCATAAACTGTACCCGATTTAAAACCGAAGTGATTCCAAAAAACATATAGCTATTGCGAGATAAGTCCGAACACGAAACCTTCAAATGAGACGATGTGATAAACAATGGTTCAGCCCATGGGACGTCACCGATGTGACGACCCCCCCCCTCCCCCCCCCCCCCCCCCAAGATTAGACACTGGGCCCTGTGCCAAGAGAATGTGTAATATTAAACTTCATAGAGTCATCTTACACAGACACGCACACACACATAAGATAAGCAAATTCAAGGCTAACAATGTGCGTATTGAAACATACACGCATTGTTAAGAGCTTAATCCCGTATAGTGAACCAACAAAATTTGTATCAATGTTAATCATGTCATATAATCTGTGAGGTTTTTAAGTATCACTTTTCTTAACATCACCTTTCGCATGCTGATTTGGAATCCTGGGTCTGTTAACGCGCCCTTACTACCTTGCCTCATGGGCGCGCCCGGCATTTTATACATTTCTGTATTAACAGAAAAAATACATTTTCGCATTTTCCACAGGAGAAAATGGAAGAGACGGGAGAAAACGCCGACGACCCTTCACTAAACAACGGGAAGAGAAAGGAAGATGGCCAGAGAAAGAAAGATGGCCAGAGAAAGGAAGTTAGCTATGGCAATGAAGATGGTCAGAGAAAGGAAAATGGCCAGAGCAAAGACGGTGACAACAGAAACGAAGATGGCCAGAGAAAGGAAGGCAAGAATCTGAAAGATGGAGTCAGTCAGAAGAACCAAGGCGTTCCTGTGGACAGAGGCTGGGCGTGGGTCATTGCATTTGGTGAGTGAGTTAGGGAGTAGAGGTCAGTATAACCTCACATACGAACTGTTCAAGAGTAGTCTCAATTGTCAGTATAGAAACAGAAATGGCTCACACCTGGACTAGTGGCCAAAAGGACAAACGAACATATGTGAATGTTATAGTATAAAATTGGTCAGTATAATCATCATGGCCCGATTTAGATCGTTCAGGGCTTAAATGATTTGTGGACTTCCTAGCTCCTACCATACAATTAACATGACTTCCTCGCTCCCACCATACAAACTATTATCTTTAAACACATGACTCTATTGCTCTCACTATACAAACTATAATCTTTAAACTCGTGACTTCCTGGCTCCCACCATACAAACTATTATCTTTAAACACCTGACTTCCTCGCTCCAACCATACAAACTATTATCTTTAAACACCTGACTTCCTCGCTCCCACCATACAAACTATTATCTTTAAACACCTGACTTCCTCGCTCCCACCTTACAAACTATTATCTTTAAACACCTGACTTCCTCGCTCCCACCATACAAACTATTATCTTTAAACACCTGACTTCCTCGCTCCAACCATACAAACTATTATCTTTAAACACATGACTCCATTGCTCCCACCATGCAAACTATTATCTTTAAACACATGACTCCATTGCTCCCACCATGCAAACTATTATCTTTAAACACATGACTCCATTGCTCCCACCATGCAAACTATTATCTTTAAACACATGACTCCATTGCACCCACCATGCAAACTATTATCTTTAAACACATGACTCCATTGCTCCCACCATACAAACTATTATCTTTAAACACATGACTCCATTGCTCCCACCATGCAAACTATTATCTTTAAACACATGACTCCATTGCTCCCACCATACAAACTATTATCTTTAAACACATGACTCCATTGCTCCCACCATACAAACTATTATCTTTAAACACATGACTCCATTGCTCCCACCATACAAACTATTAACTTTAAAAACATGACTCCATTGCTCCCACCATACAAACTATTATCTTTAAAAACATGACTTCCAGGCTCCGACCATACAAACTATTATCTTTAAATGCCTGACTTCCTCACTCCCACCATACAAACTATTATCTTTAAACACATGACATTCTGGCTCGCACCATGTAAACTATTATCTTTAAACACATGACGTCCTGACTACCACCTTAAAAACAATTATCTTTAAACACATGACTTCCTGCCTCCCACAATGCAAACTAAAATCTTTAAACAAATGACTTCCAGGCTCCCACCATACAAACTATTATCTTTAAACACCTGACTTCCTCGCTCCCACCATAAAACTATTATCTTTAAACACCTGCTTTCCTCGCTCCCACCATACAAACTATTATCTTTAAACACCTGACTTCCTCGCTCCCACCTTACAAACTATTATCTTTAAACACATGACTCCATTGCTCCTACGTTACAAACTAGTATCTTTAAACATATGACTCCATTGCTCCCACCATACAAACTATTATCTTTAAATACATGACTTCCTCGCTCCCACCATACAAACTATTATCTTTAAACACATGACTCCATTGCTCCCACCATACAAACTATTATCTTTAAACACATGACTCTATTGCTCCCACCATACAAACTATTATCTGTAAACACATGACTCCATTGCTCCCACCAAACAAACTATTATCTTTAAACACATGGCTTCCTCGCTCCCACCTTACAAACTATAATCTTTAAACACATGACTCCATTGCTCCCACCATACAAACTATTATCTTTAAACACATGACTTCCTCGCTCCCACCTTACAAACTATTATCTTTAAACACATGACTCCATTGCTCCCACCATACAAACTATTATCTTTAAACACATGACTCCATTGCTCCCACCATACAAACTATTATCTTTAAACGCATGACTCCATTGCTCCCACCATACAAACTATTATCTTTAAACACATGACTCCATTGCTCCCACCATACAAACTATTATCTTTAAACACATGACTCCATTGCTCCCACCATACAAACTATTAACTTTAAAAACATGACTCCATTGCTCCCACCATACAAACTATTATCTTTAAAAACATGACTTCCAGGCTCCGACCATACAAACTATTATCTTTAAATGCCTGACTTCCTCACTCCCACCATACAAACTATTATCTTTAAACACATGACTTCCTGGCGCCCACCATGCAAACTATTATCTTTAAACACATGACTTCCTGGCGCCCACCATACCAATTCTTATTTAAAAGCAAGTGGAATATACACATATTATAATCGTTGCATTTTCTGATCTAATTTTTATATGCAGGGCCATGAAGTTTGGTGTAAACTGGTCGACTCCCACATACATTTTTGTTAATAGAAACTAAGTATAGAAAGACAGACCTTGTCTAATAAATATTTATATCTTACTCCATCAGGCACATTCATTTCTCTCTTATTCCATCATGCAAATTCATGTCTCTCTTATTCAATCAGGCAAATTCATGTCTCTGTTATTCCAAAAGTCATATTCATGTCTCTATTATTGCAACAGTCATATTCATTTCTTTCTTATTCCAACAGGCACATTCATGTCTCTCTCATTCCATCAGACACAGTCATGTCTCTCTCATCTCCCCAGGCACATTCCTCAACATGGCCATTATCGTTGGCCACAACCGTGCCCTCTCCGTCCTGTTCGTGGACATTGTCCAGGAGTTCCAGGAATCCAACACTGTGATCACATTGATGTTTACAGTGCACGCACTCTCTGGGAGTATTTCTTGTGAGTAGCCCCCGACAAAGGTGGTGTCTAGTAGCCCCCACGAAAGTGGTGTCGAGTAATCCCCCACAAAGGTGGTGTCGAGTAGCCCCCCACGAAGGTGGTGTCGAGTAGCCCCCACCCGAAGGTGGTGTCGAGTAGCCCCCCACAAAGGTGGTGTCAAGTAGCCCCCCCACGAAGGTGGAGTTCGAGTAGCCCCCCCACGAAGGTGGTGTCGAGTAGCCCCCCACAAAGGTGGTGTCGAGTAGCCCCCCCAC
>CAXITT010000257.1:900920-917477 GCA_964033795.1 Lymnaea stagnalis | reverse complement strand
AAGGTGGTGTCGAGTTGCCCCCCCCCCCCCCACGAAGGTGGTGTCACGTTAAGTGCTGACTCCAGAATTCATGGAAAACATTTTAAAAGTTAGATATATTTCATTTATATTGTATTTAAAAGTCACTTAATTTGGAGAAAAGAAAGAAAGAAAATCCCCACTGATTGCTTAGAACAGTGATTGTATGAACGACTTGAAACAGATTTATTTCACATGGATTACGATGAATTCGATACACAAGCATCTTGACTGATAATAAAAAAATTTGAATTTCTTAAAAAAATGATTCCACTTATGCATTGTGACTGTTGTCTATCACCTTCACCAACAATTTTTAAAATCGTGGAATAAAAGGATTTAGTCCTAACAGTATACACATTAAAAGTAAAGTTATGAAAAAGTAATGTTTTTCTAAATGAGATAAATTATTAATAGGCAACAAGGGCTTAAAAGATATCTGAACAAATTTGTCAAATCTTTAGAAATCCTTCGTTACTTCGGGTTGCTATAGCAACAACTAGCTCAAATCTTTAGAAATCCTTCGTTACTTCGGGTTGCTATAGCGACAACTAGCTCAACTCTTTAGAAATCCTTCGTTACTTCGGGTTGCTATAGCAACAACTAGCTCAACTCTTTAGAAATCCTTCGTTACTTCGGGTTGCTATAGCAACAACTAGCTCATCTGCTTATGATCGCATTCTAAACTAATTCTCCGAAGGGACCAGATATGTCCTGGAAAAATAATATTTTATTAAGTATTTCTATTTCTATGATTTCTATTATCCTTAAAAGCATAAAGTAATGATTCTTACAGGAATGCTTTTTATCAAACTTAGTGCTTGTAAAAACTAATAGATAAAAAATGTATTTAAAGTTAGAATTTGTCGTGTTGGAAGAAAATAAGGAACATTGTTTTTATTCAATCTTTTAGTCAGTTCATGTTGATATAAGAACTAGGTTGTGCAGTCGTTCCATTGCCGCCAAACCCGGCAAATTGCGGAATTTCTTGTCTTACCCTTGGAAAACAGAGGAAAAAAACTCCTGACTTTTGGTGGTTTGGGGTGAGGATGGGTCTGACAATTCGAAAGATTTTTTTGTGTGCAATCGACAGATAGTTTATTTGCCAAATTTCAGCTCGTTAGGAGGACGGTAAGGGGGTCAATTAGCCATGCAAAGATTTTACCACAAAGAAACACACAGGAAAGTGAAAAAAAAGATAGTGTATTAAATTCATTGCTTGGTTGCATTAATGTTGTTGTTTTTTTCTATCTGTGTTCTCCAATCTGTGCTTATTAAATGTAAATGTAATTCTGTTATTGTTCTCACAGCTGTGCTGATAGCCAACTTGGCCATGAAGAGATTCAGTGTTCGCATCATCACAGTCGTGTCCGCCCTGGTCAACGGCATCATGTCCATCTTCATTTGCTTGGCTCCTAACATCATCGTTTTTCTATTTCTGTTTTTAATCAAAGGTAACAAAATAAACCTTCATAATTAATTGCTGAATTGTTAACTTGAAAGCTGTATCTTAACTGTTACGTAACATTGTTCCAAAACCTTCATTGGTTACAGCAAAATATTTTAAAATTACGTTCTTTGGAGAGTCTTTTCCAGCCAGTTCAATTGTTTTTTCATATGAGCCGTTTTACACCTGGTCTCAACTAGTTATTGTTCGCCTTTCGCACGAGAAGATGACGAAGACTTGACTTTAGATTTATTTGGTTGACAAGGAGTGAGAGTTGCCTAACTGATCTAATGGCAAGACTTGGTCAAGACGACAGGAAATAGACCAGGATGCAGTAGATGGCCACTAGTGTTTTTATGGATGTCACTGTGTTCCGCCTTCCTCGAAGCAATTTTATTTTTTGAGTTTTGTTAAGAAACATTATGTCTTATCAAATTAAAGGAAAAAAATTCGTCTTTGACATTTTCAAAGCCCTTACAAAAGAAAATAATTGAATGACAATACTGGCAAACAAGCAGCTCGGCAGAGCATATTTGAATTTATTACAAATCTCTAATGACAAATATTTGATGGCGACGGCCTTGTTTTGATGTTGACAGGAATCACTTTTGGTGGTCTGATGGTCTGCCCCATGTCAATGATTGGTTTCTACTTCAAGAAACGCAGAGCTCTTGCGTCATCGATAGGAAACGCTGGCTTCTGTATAGCGTACATAGCCTTTCCCCCTATTACTGAGCTGCTACGGTGAGTCTTGAAATGCTGCCTTCTGTCATGAGTACATAGCCTTTCCCCCTATTACTGAGCTGCTACGGTGAGTCTTAAAATGCTGCCTTCTGTCATGAGTACATAGCCTGCCTCCCCCCCCCCATTACTGATCTCCTACGATTAGCTTGACTTGAAGGATAAGTTTTTAAAAAAATTAGCCCTTCCCCCCATTACTGAGCTTCTAACGTGAGTCTTAAAATGCTGCCTTCTGTCATGAGTACATAGCCTGCCCCCCCCCCCCCCCATTACTGATCTCCTACGATTAGCTTGACTTGAAGGATAAGTTTTTAAAAAAAGATTTCTCTATTGTGTAAACTATAAAATGATATTTATTTGTAACAATGAAATGAGCCAAACGTTTTAAGTTTTGGACTTAATAAAAAGATTTATACATACCTTACTTTTTATAATGCAGTTTTTACGTAAAATTTGCTTTTAATGTTATATTTTTCATTGATAACTGTAAAATATTGTTTTAAAATGATGCCGAGTGCAATGCCATCAATTTGCTTGGCCTTAAAGGACATTTTCAAACACATCAATCTACCAAATTGTTTTAATAAAAAAATATTTTAGGCGATTAAAAAACAAAACGAACCAACAGAAACAAAACAACAAATCAAAACAATAAAACAACAACAAAAAACAAAAAACAACAACAACAACTAAGATGTGGTGATGAGAATAGGTTACCTCTGTTAAAAATAAATGCACTTCCTTTGTTTCTTTCACTAGCCAAGAATTTGGATTTCGAGGCGCCTTACTGCTGATAGCCGGTGTGGAGTTTCAACTCGTTGCATTTAACATGCTGTTTCGGCCTGTGGACAGTTACAAGTGAGTGGTCAGATCACAGTTTTTGGGAAAGTAAATTAGTCATTATCTTTCCCTCAGAGGTGGTTGACACATTCAGTAAGACGACGAAAAGTACTGACAAAAAGCAAATTCATCAGTTAAATATTCACAAAATTTCAATTTCATTCGGTGACATCAACACGTTCCCACACATACACACAAATCAATGCACACACACAGATTTTTTAAAAATATTTTTTTTAACAACATGAATGTATTTCTTATTAGGAAAATCTACGCCAACAAAATGAAGAGACGGGTGGCGGAGGAGAAGACATTACCACCGATCTATAAAGGTCCTGTTCATGAGATAACCACAGATTCTAGCCCTCTGCTTGGTCAGCTCACGCCAGGTGATCCCGAACGCCAGCTCAATGGTGATGTTGGGGAGAACATGGAGCTGGTGCCAGTAGAGAGGACAGGCACACGGACGACAGACCGGACAGACGCAGAGACCGCAGAACGGACAGGCGCACACGCCACAGACAGGACAGAAACACAGACCACAGAAAGGACAGAAACACAGACCACAGACAGGACAGAAACACAGACCACAGACAGGACAGAAACACAGACCACAGACAGGACAGAAACACAGACCACCGACAGGACAGAAACACAGACCACAGACAGAACAGAAACACAGACCACAGACAGGAATGATAGACAAAGCATAGGAAGAGCTCAAGAACATTCAGAAAGAGACATCCATGACAATGACATTGAACAAGAAATATCACGGACGGATTTAAATAAGAAGGAGAACACCATTGACGAAGTTGACTTCAGACAGAGGAGCAGCTCCGAAGACCTGGAGAGTGACAATGAGGAGAATGACACAGTAGCGGTATTACCCTTTTCAAGTCTCAGAAATGTCTTTGTCGCCTCGAGGCAAGCGTCCGAAGATGAAGCAGTGTCTGACAGCAAGCGGCTGTCAAACAAACAACTCTACACAAGTCAGCTGAGCGTCATCAGTCAGGCCGATCTCCCTTGCATCCTGCCTGCCCAGATCGAGGATGATGAAATTAAAGTTAAGGAGACGTGGAGAAGTCAGTTCAATAAAATCATCGATCTATCATTGTTCAAGGTAATTGTGTTTAATACTAACTATTTATTGGTGGTGATATGAAGCAGTCGTAGAATGTTAGCGGGTTTTCTTCTTATTCTTAAACCATTCCCAGGTGGGGGCAACTCATCTATTTGAAGGGAACAAGTTTTGATAAGGAAGTTAACCCCGGGAGGGAGAGAGGAAGAGAGAGAGAATATGAGAGAGAGGAGAGGAGAGAGAGGAGAGGAGAGAGAGAAGAGGAGAGAGAGAGGAGAGGAGAGAGGGAGGAGAGGAGAAAGAGGAGAGAGAGAGAAAGGGAGAGAGATAGAGGGGGAGAGAGAGGAGAGAGCGAGAGGAGAGGAGAGAGAGAGGAGAGGATAGAGAGAGAGAGAGAGTAGTTTGGGGATTAAACAATTGGTTTTCGATGAAATGCCTTCCAATTTAAAAACCCTCAAACCAAACCGAGGTTTTGCTCACTTCTCTCAGGTGCAGTATGAGTTGATTTTTAAAAAAAAATAGTATCAGCATTGTTGACGTATTAGCAATATATGACATATCATTTAATAGTTGATGAATTGTTTTCTAATCTGAGAATAACTGAAAGCCCAGAATCATAACTCATTTCCCTGATTCATTTCCACCGATGACGGGGAAACAATTGCGTCACTCGGATTTAACATTGTCTAATTCTGATTTTCAGATTCTTTTTAACTCAATCTATTTTAGGAAATTCTTTTTAACTCAATCTGTTTTAGGAAATTCTTTTTAACACATCCTGTTTTAGGAAATTCGTTTTAACATAATTTGTTTTAGGACATTCTTTTTAACACAATCTGTTTTAGGAAATTCTTTTTAATACAATCTCTTTTATGAAATTCTTTTTAACACAATCTGTTTTAGGAAATTCTTTTTAACACAATCTGTTTTAGGAAATTCTTTTTAACACAATCTCTTTTAGGAAATTCTTTTTAATACAATCTGTTTTAGGAAATTCTTTTTAACACAATTTGTTTGAGGAAAAAAAAAGTATTTGTAAAAACATGATTTTATGTGTTTATTTTTTGCCAACTTTGAAAAGGCTTTCAAGATTTCAACCACTGGACTGACCAACCACAGGACTGACCAACCACAGGACTGACCAACCACAGGATTGACCAACCACAGGACTGACCAACCACAGGACTGACCAACCACAGGACTGACCAACCAAAGGACTGACCAACCAAAGGACTGACCACCCACAGGACTGGAATATGTGGCAATTGCATAAAAAAACAAAAAAACAAAAAAACTTTTCTAATTTCGGGTTCAGAAAAAATTCTCTGTATTTAAAACTGTCTCTTAATATTAATATTGTTTTTTTTTTTTGGTTGTCCTTCCTGACAGCTGTGGACCTTTCGAATGATGGCGCTATTCATCACCTTCGGTGTGTTCGGCAACTACATCTCCATCTACATGCCCACCATTGCCTTCAAATTCGGCATCTCGAAACCAGACGCTGCCCAGCTCATGATGGTCAGCGGGATCATGGACCTGGTTACCAGGATCCTCACAGGGGTCATTGCCGACTTCAAGTTGGTTTCAAAAATAAAGGTCCTTTATTTCACGACTAATCTATAATAACCATGATGCTTACCTACATTGTATTTATGGAGGTGATAATATTTCAATAGGTGGTTTTCATATACAATAATATCCTGATTCTAATACAGGGGCGACAACAGACGCCAAGAAATTAGGAAGCTTAATATGGGAGCAAACTCTGGTCTTCGAATAGAACAAAAATATATATATTTCAGATTGCATGCCGGGACTTATTCAATTTATAATTAAAAAAACAACAACAACAAACTAGGTATAAAAAAAATTACCCCCCCCCCCACCCCACCAAAGCTAATGAAAAGAAATGTTGCGTAATGATGAAACAAAGAAGGGCAAATTAAAATGAAATAAGTATGTAGCCGATGATAAATCCCATAATTAGTCGTAGACTTTGATATTTAGTTAAGAAAGACTCACCAGCCAAGTTATAAAGACTGAGGTTTGCTTTATTATTCAGAACTTCAACGATCAGAGCGTTTACCTGACATCATGTCAGGGGTGCAGGAAGGGGGAGAGGTTGTCCACCCCATGAAGCTCTTTTTTCTTTTTATTTAGGGGTGGTATTTTGAGGAAACTTTAGATTCCTCTTTTGGGGAAATGGTCACCAAAACTCTTGGCCTGCCTCGGGTGACACTAACCCTAGCTCCACCGCAACACCAATGAAGGCGCTAATGTCGTCTGCTCATCTTCCATCCTCAGATGGTCCTGGTCAGCAAACTGATTATCTGCGCCATCTGCCAGTGTGCCAGATTTTTCCACACCTATACCCTGTTCGTCGTGTTTGCCGTCCTGGTCGGGATTTTCGGAGGTTTCCGACAGAACTTCACTAACGTCATACTCCTCGATTACTTTGGTCCAGAGAACATGGCGAAGGCCAACGGACTTCTCATGACGATTGCAACACTCACCCTGTCTATCAACCATCCGGTATTAGGTACGTTTTTCTCGAAGTTTTTGGCCAGAATGATGACTTAGAGTACATCAGATTCACACGGCGGTTAGAGAATAGAAAACAGAATGATGAATTAGAGTACATCAAATGCACACGGTGGTTAGAAGATAGAAAACAGAACGATTTATTAGAGTACATCGGATTCACACGAGAGGATAGAAAACAGAATGATTAATTAGAGTACATCAGATTCACACGGTGGATAGAGGATAGAAAACAGAATGATTAATTAGAGTACATCAGATTCACACGGCGGATAGAGGATAGAAAAGTGTAGACCTACAATTACACGCCTTAAGCTGCGAGAAAAACCATGTCGTGATTACACTAATAATACCCAGGAAATAGTAAGTATGTAACGTAGATATTTTATTCACAATTCTCTGCATTGACTGATGGTGGATTTCACGTTTGAGAACACAGGGATTTAGCTTTAATAACATTTCATTGGTGGTTGCAACCTTTTCTTTTTGATAGACGCTACAATAAAATAAATCAAATAAGTAATGTCTCAATTAAATGAACACATACACGTTTTAGCTACAGGGTGGCCCAAAAATGTGATAACTTCCCTTTATTGTCAGAAATATGTGATAACTTCCCTTTATTGTCAGAAATATGTGATAACTTCCCTTTATTGTTAGAAATATGTGATACCTTCCCTTTATTGTTAGAAGCATAAACGAAGCGCCAACGCTTACAAAAAGTCGTTGAGAAGTAGGGAGCGTGGGAATGGAGAAGTAGGGAGCGTGGGAGTGGAGAAGTAGGGAGAGTGGGAGTGGAGAAGTAGGGAGAGTGGGAGTGGAGAAGTAGGGAGAATGGGAGTGGAGAAGTATGGAGAGTGGGAGTGGAGAAGTAGGGAGCGTGGGAGTGGAGAAATAGGGAGCGTGGGAGTTGAGAAGTAGGGAGCGTGGGAGTGGAGAAGTAGGGAGCGTGGGAGTGGAGAAGTAGGGAGCGTGGGAGTGGGGGGGGGGGCAGATTGAACAATTTTTTTCTGATTAGCGTAATAATTTTCATACAACTGTCATTGAGAAAACATTATATTAACACAATTACATGACCTTTTGTTACGAGATGTTCTCATTTTTTCTGGGCCACCCTGTATATAATACTACATCATTTTCATACACATCGCTATATTAAGTCTCATTGATGACGCTTTAAACAAATCTGAGAATGTTGATATTCTTCTTAATCTTGTCATGCAGCCTCTCACACGACAGTTTTATTTAAGCTTTGCAATATGTGTACATTGTTTAAAAATATTTGAGTTTTAGATCAAGATAGTGGCCTTACAGTGCAGCTATTTTTCAAGCTACTTTCCTTTAACCTCCCAACACTAAATATACATTTAAAATCTTGGACATCTTCAAACTTAAAACCTTTATTCTCATTGCGAAGCATAAATAAAAGGTTGTTTAAAGAGTTATTATTTTTTAAATTTTTGTTGGTTATTAATGTTTTACTTTCTATTATGATACTTCAATTTTACTTACCTAAAAAAATTAATAAATGTCTGACATTTATCATAACAATCATAACAATAAATTGTTATTATTTTGTCATTGTCAAATGCCAACTTTTTGACTATTTCAGGTGCCTTGTTAGATGCAACTGGATCTTTTGTTGTCCCCCTTCATTACATTGGTACCATGTGCTTCTTGTCTGGCCTTGTTCTGTTCGCGGAACCTATTTTCAAAAAACTGGATGACAAGAAGAAAACTAATTTAAAACAGGAAAAAAAATCTGGTCAGGATGGTGTTGAAGCTGGTCTGCTCCAAGATAAAAGTATTGAGAAAATAGAAACTAAATGAAATCAAACTAAGATAAGTTATCCCTCATCACTTTTCGTTACATTAGCATACGTCAAATGCATATCAGATTAGCGTTCAGAGACATTATAGCTGGTTAGGCTCATTAAAACAAAACACTTTAGGGCCAACCATAAAGCAGGTCACGCTACGAAGGTGTGAGATGGTAGGGGTTCAAAAAAGGTGTAACAGTTTGTGACCGGTTGGGGGGGGGGGTAAATATCTTGTGTTAGGTCACACAATCAGAAATAAAAAAAAAAAACTTGAAATTGAAAGGGATGTTGAAAGTTCTGTTGTGATTGTTGCATGCCGACAGAATTTGCCGCGTTTAGACATTTATAATAATTGTTTCATAGGGAAGTTTGTTTGATAATAATTTCAATTACGGTAGTTTTTTAAGTTGAAAAGGTTTTTAGTTCGAGAGTGGGGCGCATTTTGGGAGGGCGTGGTTTGAGATTTGTGACAGGGGGTGGGGGGGGGACATTACAAAATGTTTATTTCATATGCTGGTTAAATTACAAAATGTTTATTTCATATGCTGGTTTATATACAATAATTTTATTTCACGTGCTGGTTTTATAACAATAGTTTTATTTTATATGATTGTTTAATTAATTTTTGAAAAATTTCATATGCTGGTTTAGTGACAATAATTTTTTTCATATGCTGGTTTAATTACAGTAATTTTATTTCATATGCTGCTTAATTACAATAATTTTATTTCATATGCTGGTTTAATTACAATATGTTTATTTCATATGCTGCTTTCATGACAATAATTTATTTCATATGCTGGTTTAATTACAATAATTTTATTTCATATGCTGCTTAATTACAATAATTTTATTTCATATGCTGGTTTAATTACAATAATTATATTTCATATGCTGGTTTAATAACAATAAATTTATTTCATATGCTGGTTTAATTACAATAATTTTATTTCATATGCTGGTTTAATGACAATAATTTTAAAATTGCAATATTAAAATTAGTCTTCAGTGTTTGAAGGCGATAGTATCTTAAAAAGACATTTGAGCAGGTCACGTGATGGATGGGTATAATGTAAAAACATAATAATTTCTTAATAAACCGTAAAAGCTTGTATTTTAAATGTTGACATGATGTCAGTTTCTATAAACTTTATAACGGCTATCGGTAAATATTGCTTTGTACAAAAATTAGTGACAATATTTGTCATTGAATTATTGTATATTTTATTCACGATTGTCTTGTGAGTTATATAAATTTGTTTCACATGTCCTCTCTTAATCATATTGCAATACCTTCATTTTTCATTAATTTTTCATTTAGTTCTTTTGCTGCGTAATGTAATTTATTTTAATGTAATACAATGTCTACTGATATACGTTTTTTAAAAAAATGTACTATTATATGTCTCTTTAAAAAAAAAATATTGTTTTCCTAACTTTTGATTTAATTATTAGATTTCTATTTGATTTAAAAATGAAATTTCTATACTCAGGCCCACCTGCCATATCCGGTGCTTATTCGAATGTCTAAACAGTTTTTTTAAATACAAAATATTATAATATGTCATTTTAATTTTTAACATAAAGTGTAACTGTTTAACTGTATATGTTCTGAAATAATTGTGTTTGCAAAATAATGAATATGACCTTGAAAAAATCTAATAAGAGTTTACTTACAATATTTGCAGTGAAGGGAGAAAATTTAAAGCATGAAAAATGTACTGGTGAGAATTTCTTAAATAAGATAGGATTAGGGCCTACCCAAAGTATTGCTGATTGGATTAGGACCTACCCAAAGTGTTGCTGATTGGATTAGGACCTACCCAAAGTGTTGCTGATTGGATTAGGACCTACCCAAAGTGTTGCTGATTGGATTAGGACCTACCCAAAGTGTTGCTGATTGGATTAGTACCTACCCAAAGTGTTGCTGATTGGATTAGGACCTACCCAAAGTATTGCTGATTGGATTAGGACCTACCCAAAGTGTTGCTGATTGAATTAGGACCTACCCAAAGTGTTGCTGATTGGATTAGGACCTACCCAAAGTGTTGCTGATTGGATTAGGACCTACCCAAAGTGTTGCTGATTGGATTAGGACCTACCCAAAGTATTGCTAATTGGATTAGGACCTACCCAAAGTGTTGCTGATTGGATTAGGACCTACCCAAAGTGTTGCTGATTGGATTAGGACCTACCCAAAGTGTTGCTGATTGGATTAGGACCTACCCATTTCAGATTTGTTTACTTCAGATTTTTTTTTGGGGGGGGGGGCAGTGCCAGCAGTTCCAGTTGATTTATTGTTGGACATATTTTGCAACGGTGGGACGACTTGTGTTTCCTAGCTGCCACTAGGGGAAATACAAACTTCATTGGTAACAGCAACTCATATAACTGACGTCGTATGTCTGGAACTAAAGCTAACATAGAACTCATATAACTGACGTCGTATGTCTGGAACTAAAGCTAACATAGAACTCATATAACTGACGTCGTATGTCTGGAACTAAAGCTAACATAGAACTCATATAACTGACGTCGTATGTCTGGAACTAAAGCTAACATAGAACGCATATAACTGACGTCGTATGTCTGGAACTAAAGCTAACATAGAACTCATATAACTGACGTCGTATGTCTGGAACTAAAGCTAACATAGAACTCATATAACTGACGTCGTATGTCTGGAACTAAAGCTAACATAGAACTCATATAACTGACGTCGTATGTCTGGAACTAAAGCTAACATAGAACTCATATAACTGACGTCGTATGTCTGGAACTAAAGCTAACATAGAACGCATATAACTGACGTCGTATGTCTGGAACTAAAGCTAACATAGAACTCATATAACTGACGTCGTATGTCTGGAACTAAAGCTAACATAGAACTCATATAACTGACGTCGTATGTCTGGAACTAAAGCTAACATAGAACTCATATAACTGACGTCGTATGTCTGGAACTAAAGCTAACATAGAACTCATATAACTGACGTCGTATGTCTGGAACTAAAGCTAACATAGAACGCATATAACTGACGTCGTATGTCTGGAACTAAAGCTAACATAGAACTCATATAACTGACGTCGTATGTCTGGAACTAAAGCTAACATAGAACTCATATAACTGACGTCGTATGTCTGGAACTAAAGCTAACATAGAACTCATATATGGTAATTCATGTCTTATGTCTAAATATAACGCTAACATCAGGAAGTTTGCCTCAGTACGTCACCGTGCATCGAGCCAAGCCTTCTCCTAAGAGGTAATGGTTTCCAAATACTTTTGATAGGATTTTTGTGTATAAAGCATTGTTGATATTACAATGTGAATATGATTGATGACTTTAAAATTCAGTTTTGTCTAAATTGAATAATTTAAAAAAAAAAAATGAATCTGTGTGTTTTAAATGATGTTTGGTGTTGTTCTGTTCTGTCACTTTGTTTTATGCACAAAGTTATTATGATAATCTTAATTTATGTTTTTATATATATATAGGCATAAGTATATTTCTTTACCGCAATTTGATTGATTTGATTTCCGTAAAAACAGAATATTTAAAAAGAAAATATAATTTAATTAAAAAAAAAAACTCGCCATGATTGCTGTTCAAAATATGAATTATTTTTGCGCGGCTATTTTTTGCGATTTTAAAAACAGCTTTTCAGCCATTGAGCGATACATGTTACACGCATAGAGAGTTAATAAGGGCGACAACACCAGGTTCCCAGCGGATACATCAATGCAATGAAATTACAAAGTGAGAGAGGCGAGTCGCTGTCTAGGGAACCAGCTTACAGTCTTCAAGGCGGCCGTCGTTAAGCCTCTGCTTAAAAAGTGGCCTGGACCCAAATGACTGAAATAATTTTCGCCCAGTTTCCAACCTGCCCTTTGTATCTAAGATTCTTGAGAGAAATGTGTCACAGCAGCTTGTGCAGCATCTAAACACTTATGACTTGCTTAATAAGTTTCAATCTGCATATCGACCTGGGCACAGCTGTGAGACAGCACCGCTCCCTGTCATGAATGATGTTCTTTGTAGTGCTGACCGTGGCAATCTGACAGTAGTGGTCCTGTTGGATTTCAGTGATGCTTTTGATTTGCTTGACCATGAGCTTCTTCTATTAAGACTTCTGAATGAGGAAGACATCTCTGGAAATGCACTTCGCTAGTTTTCTTCTTATCTGACTGACAGGATTCAGCGTATTTTAGTGAATCAGGCATCTTCCATGGACACTTCCGTTACCTGCGGTGTGCAACAGGGCTCAGTTTCAAGATATATTCTGTTCTCTATGTACACTAGCCAGCTCGGCAAAATCATTGAAAGTCATGGTGAAACATACCTATAAAAGTGTTTCCGCCTTGATCCATTTGAGTGTGCGTCTGCTGTTCAGGCTGTCGAGGACTGCTGTCTTGCTGTGAAAGAATGGATGTCATCAAACAAACTTAAATTAAATGACGATACGACTGAAGCAATTATTCGTGGTCCAGACGCCAATCTTCGGAAAGTTGCAATCGCATCAATAAAAGGTGGTGAATCTGAGATCCTGTTGTCCTCCACTGTCAGAGTCCTTGGCTTCTTTATTGACAGTAAACTTAGAATGATACCCCATATCAGTTCTGTGGTCAGGGCATGCTTCTGTCATCTGCACACCCTGGGTCAGCTGCGTCCTCAACTCAATAAGAGAACAGCCAATGCTGTAGCGGTAACTCTAATTCAGTCAAGATTAGATTACAGTAACAGTTGTTTGTGGGGTTTGCCTCAGAACCAAATTCAGAGACTCCAGAAGTTACAAATTACTGCTGCACGCATTGTATCGTGGATGAAGAAATCTGACCACACCACCCCAGGTCTCATCACCCCAGTTCTACGAGATCTCCATTGGGTTCCTGTGAGTCAACGCATTAACTACAAAATTCTGTCCCTGGCGTACAGCTGCATAAAAGGCTCTGCACCGGGCTATCTTAAAGAACTGATTTATAAAAATGTATCCTTAAAGAACCTGCGGTCTTCAAAACAGCCCTTAATTAAAAATTCCCAGTGTGGATGAACACAGAAAAAGTCTTACGGAGAGCGCTCTTTTGAATCGAAAGCGCCAAAATTATGGAACAGTTTGCCTCAATCTCTGAGGGAAATTGAAAATGATAAAAAATCTTGTTAGAAACATTTTAAAACTTTTTTTGTTTAAATCGATTTAAGAAAACCAGAGCGCAGTGAGCATGCTATAGTAGTATGGATACCAGCGCCATATTAATACCCAATCAATCAATTAAAGACCAATTCCCCGGCCTTGTGATTTCGTCCTGCAAAGTCTACACCATCGTGTATATATATTCGTCTTCTTCCTCTTCTATATATTTAGGGCCCACGATAAATTTATTGATCATCCTGACTCCTATGGATGTAGAGGGAATTTGCAATGTTTCTGTGCCCGGTGTTAAATAGTTCATTGGTTGCAAGGGCAACTCACTGAGGAAATCATGAACTTTTGGGAGTTTGTTATTTATTTTCGATGGAGTTGTTTCACATATTGTACCAATTAAAAAAACAACAAAAAAAAAACCAACAAACATCTAACAGTGAACTTGCGATTTGATTTAGAAACCAACTATGACTTAACATATGTTTATGAGCTGGGCTAACCAAATAATTCTAAGGAAATGAACTCATTTAGTGACGTTCGGATACTTAAACTTAAATACAATGAAAGGGTTTTTTCTATTATTTTGAGTCCTATTAAAAAAAAAAACCAACAACAACATTTAACAGTGTTCTTTCGATATGATTTAAAAGATAATATGATTTAGTAGTGTTATCATTGTTTCCGTTGTTAGTATAGAGAATTGAATCTCTTATTTGAGTATATAGCCCGTTGAAAAATAGTATACAAGAAAAAACGATACCAACTAATATACAGTAATAAAGAAACGATACCATAACTAATATACAATAATAAAGAAACGATACCATAACTAATATACAATAATAAAGAAACGATCCCATAACTAATATACAATAATAAAGAAACGATACCATAACTAATATACAATAATAAAGAAACGATCCCATAACTAATATACAATAATAAAGAAACGATACCATAACTAATATACAATAATAAAGAAACGATACCATAACTAATATACAATAATAAAGAAACGATACCCGAACCAGGGCTAATGACAATTGATAATTTTATTAAGTTAATTAAAAATATCCAAAATCAAAAAGAATTAAAATTAAAATTGACTTGCAGTATGGTCTTACTTTTAAATTGAACAAGTTATTTTATTCCTATGGAGATCTATAAGTAAACATAACACAGAAATACATACTTCACCCTTGAAAGATCACAAACTTCTAAAAAAAAATACAACTCAACACACAACATGTCTTCTGTAGCTCATTTTTGTTTTATTAAAGACACATCTTTTCGAGAACAAACATTGTGAAGAGGTCAAGGGACTTAAAAATTTGTCATTTTTTTAAATATATGAAAATTGATCTCCCCTCTAACATGCCGGTATTAATTTGATGCGTGACATTCCTTGATGGATCAGTGGCATCTCGTCCCATGACATTCAATGATACATCAATGGCATGGATGCGCGCCACATTGATAGATGCAGCTCTCGCATAGTGGTGCGTTACAGTAGCAACTTGTGGGGACATTTCTCTGAAAGAGAAATACTAAATTCCAAGAACCCAGATGGTTGCAGATGGCAAAGAACCATGTGAAGGTGTATCTCTGTAGGCATATTCCGGTTGTAATGCAACGATCGCACAATCTCCAACATCGCCTGAGAGAATATCAATAGAGAGAAGTCTTGCTAATGTTTCACATTTCTAAAGACAACAACGGAACGGTGACACACAAATGTCTTTATGTTATCGCACATGGCTATTATTGCACGCATTATCTAAAAACACATTTTAAAACCCGGAGTCATTTCGGCAACGCCTACGACGCAATTAGTGCCAAGCTGTCGTGACAGTTGTCCTTTAAATATTCGGTGTCCAGATTCGATGTCCAGATACAGTGTCCAGATTCAGTTTACAGATTCGATGTCCAGATACAGTGTCCAGATTCAGTGTCCAGATTCAGTGTCCAGATAGTGTCCAGATGCAGTGTCCAGATGCAGTGTCCAGATTCAGTGTCTTGAGTAGCGGTTCTTATTTCCCGGGAATTCGCTGATCTCAGGTAAAACAACAACAACAACAACAACACCAACAACACCAACGACGACGACAACGATAACACCAACGACGACGACAACGACAACAACAAACTTTGTCCTGGGATCGCGTGATTAACTGTGATTAAATGTATTCAATAGAATTTATAGATTCATATTTATTTTAACTATGAAAAGATTGGCTTTAATTATTCGCTGAATTCTTCAAGTCTTTCTCTTCATTTAAAGCGATGTTAAAGCTTGTTCAAAGCTATGCCACTTGCTTCTAATTGTTTAATCCCATCCTGATTAGTTCAGTAAGAGATGACTAGCTGACTTTATGTAGATCTCCTCTTGATTAAGTCAGTAAGAGATGACTAGCTGACATTATGTAGATCTCCTGTTGATTAAGTCAGTAAGAGATGACTAGCTGACATTATGTGGATCTCCTCTTGATTAGTTCAGTAAGAGATGACTAGCTGACATTATGTAGATCTCCTGTTGATTAGTTCAGTAAGAGATGACTAGCTGACATTATGTAGATCTCCTGTTGATTAGTTCAGTAAGAGATGACTAGCTGACATTATGTAGATCTCCTCTTGATTAGTTCAGTAAGAGATGACTAGCTGACATTATGTAGATCTCCTGTTGATTAAGTCAGTAAGAGATGACTAGCTGACATTATGTAGATCTCCTGTTGATTAAGTCAGTAAGAGATGACTAGCTGACATTATGTAGATCTCCTCTTGATTAAGTCAGTAAGAGATGACTAGCTGACATTATGTAGATCTCCTGTTGATTAAGTCAGTAAGAGATGACTAGCTGACATTATGTAGATCTCCTGTTGATTAAGTCAGTAAGAGATGACTAGCTGACATTATGTAGATCTCCT
>CAXITT010000257.1:860218-898548 GCA_964033795.1 Lymnaea stagnalis | reverse complement strand
GGTTGACGCCATTGGGTTGACGCCACTGAGTTGACGCCACTGGGTTGACGCCATATGGTTGACGCCACTGAGTTAACGCCAGTGGGTTGACGCCACTGAGTTGACGCCAGTGGGTTGACGCCTCTGAGTTGACGCCAGTGGGTTGACGCCATATGGTTGACGCCATATGGTTGACGCCAGTGGGTTGACGCCATTGAGTTGACGCCACTGGGTTGACGTCATATGGTTGACGCTATTGGCTTGACGCCAGTGGGTGGACGCCACTGAGTTGATGCCAGTGGGTTGATGCCATATGGTTGACGCCATTGGGTTGACGCCAGTGGGTTGACGCCACTGAGTTGACGCCAGTGCCATTGGGTTGACACCATATGGTTGACGCCACTGAGTTGACGCCACTGAGTTGACGCCACTGAGTTGACGCCACTGAGTTGACGCCACTGGGTTGACGCCATATGGTTGACGCCATTGGGTTGACGCCAGTGGGTTGACGCCACTGAGTTGACGCCACTGGGTTGACGCCATATGGTTGACGCCATTTGGTTGACGCCAGTGGGTTGACGCCAGTGGGTTGCATCGTTTTAGCGCCTTTAATATAAGCGTTACGCATACAGCTAATGCCTTACCCCTAACAACACATATACTTTGAACATACAAATTACTTGATCATAAACACTTTTAACGCTAGGGACACATTTTGAAATTATATGCCTTTATTATTCTGGAGATTTAAAGATAGCTTAACACCGCAACCTTCAAATACTTGGCTTAATGGCGGTGTTGGCCTTAATACTGACACGGAAGCGTTGTAGAGTCCGGTCACTCTCAATGGCAGCGGTTCTCAATCTGTTGGTCGCGATCCGTTTGGAGTCGAACGGCCCTTACACTAGGGGTCGCCTAAGACCATCGGAAAGTACATTTACGAGGCAGCAACGAAAATAAAATTATGATTGGGGGTCACCACAACATGAGGAACTGCATTAAAGGGTCGCGGCATTATTTAGGTTGAGAAACAATGCTCTAGGGGCAGTATTACCAAGCGTGTGAGTAAAGACGTACGTCCTATGTTCAGCAGACATCTATACAATTCACGTCACTGTTTCTAGACCAGGGGTCTCAAACTCAAATCATCCGAGGGCCGCAGCAGCTAGAGTCTCAGTGCGACTGGGCTGCATCAAGTATTCCACAAAAAAGCGATTACAAATTCAATAAAGCACAATCTTAAATAATAACAAATAAAAACATTAAGGGTTCTCAAGAACTAGGCTACACTTTCTTCCTCCCACTCCTTGTTGACAGAGACCTAGCAGCGCTTCTTCTTAAACAGCTGTGCCAAATTTGGCTTGAGTGGGAAAGCAACTGTGACCCTCAGTATATCTTCAAGATACTCATGAGAAAGTTTTCAACTGAACTTTGACTTGTTAAAGGTCATAGTGGGAAAAAAGCTTTTCTCACAGATAGGTACTCCCAAAAAAGGCAAATGAGCCGCTTGAAAAACCAGATTATGTCAGAGAAGGTGGAGGACAATGCTTTCTTAAATGTTCCATGCTTGTCTGTTTTTCAATTCACCTCCCTGAACTTAAAATTGCACTGAAGATAAATCAGTTCCGTTAGAAGCGTTTAAATAAGGGAGGGGGGCATCTTCCCCATTAAATGCAAAAGGTTCAGCAAAAAATTGCTATGTGTGTTTTGAAGTCTAAAAACATGTGATCAAATTCTTCCTGTAGCTTTGCAATGACATCAGTATACTACTATTGAATGGTGTGCCCAAGTCCATGAGTACTTTGCATGTTGAGGTTTCTCTAAGTACCACAACACAATTTTAGTGCAGAATGCCCTGACATTGTCATAGGCAACACTGACAAGCTCCCCCTGATCTTGTTACTTCTTGTTGAGTACATTCAGCACCTGTGTAATGCCAACAAGAAAAGCCAAGTCCATGAGCCATTGGGGATCATTTAGTACAGGAACAACCACCCCATCCTTCTCCATCAAGGCTTTGAAGGCTAAAACGTGTTCATACAGTAGTCAGGAGCAGGCAATATTTATGAATTATTGATGTGAAGGAAGATGCTATTTTATGGAGAATGAATTTTGATTTTTTTATCGTACTGACTCGTACTCACTAGCGGCAATTTTAATAGAGATTCTTTGATACTGTGTCAGACTGCTACGATTTACACATTTTGCAATTATGTTTGTGCAGTACCAACTGACTTTTAAAACTTTTATCAAAAACGCACTTGACCATGTTTGTCTCATAACATACAATAAAGCGTTTAGTCCGACTTTAAAACGGTTTTCACCATTATAATTAACGTCCAAATCTTTACAAACGTAGTAAAAATCAGAATGAGACCAGCATGTGAGACTTGACTCAAACCGTCGCGGAGGGTCACATTATAGAGATGAGAATGGGGAAAACGCGCGGGCCGCACTAACACTAAACTTTGCTGTCGAATTACAACCTTTGTTTACAGAGTTTTAGTGGGGACAAAACTACAAGCACACCAGCAAACAAAGAACATACGGGCTAAATGGGACCAGCGGGGCCAGAGAAAACGCTTCTTTCGAGGTCGCCTCTCCAGACTGATTTTTTGCTGATTGCAGGCTTGGTACGACAGTAAGGTCTCCCTTGACCTGCTCCTCCGTCAATGTTTCGATGGTCCCGGCACTTAGCTGCGTCTTGTATTGCGCTAACGCCTAAAACATAAATACTTTGTTATTCTACGGCCGTCATGTGGGGCCAGGAAGGAGTGGGGGTGGGGGTGTGTGGGTGGTTGAAGTTGTTTTTACAAACTGAGTTTATTTTTATGGTATATGTAATTAATGACAAACTATTTTTGGTCAATTTGATACATTTATTTAATACATGATCAAAGGCGTACCATCAATACATTGGGCCCACGGAAAAAACAAAAACTGAACTTGCGCCCCTAATCAAACGAGTAGCTAGAGTGTTTGGCACCCGAGGACGAGATTCGTTTTTACGCCACCCACACTGTTATAAATGACACTTTTCCCCGTGCGTGAACTTTGCTTGACCCAAATTAGATTCCTAGCACACTCTACGTTCATAGATGGGCGTGGCTTATCTGTTTGATGTATCGTGTTTACTACCGACCTCCAATTAAACATGGTTAGTATGTCTACTAGTATCTTAGGGAACGTTTTCGATTGTATTAGAAAAGTAAGAGCGTCTCTAGATGCTTCGGTAGACCAACATATTTATGGGATTGACAGGCACAGAGAGAGACGGACATTCAGATCGATATGTCTAACTTGACGAGACGTGGAGTATTCTTTGTGTTGTCATCTATGTGTTTATTCATATTTCATCATTGTACATTATAAATTGGCACATTGTACTAACTGTGTACCGGTACAAGATCTAAAATACTCTGTAAGTTGATGATTTGTAATTATATTTCTTTTGTTTTATAATTGTGTTATTACTAAATTAAATTTTAATAATTGCAATTGGTACTGATTTCGGTGTCGTATTTTGGTTATTGTATTTCTCTATGGTATCATCCTTTGTTAGGCACTGTTTGAACGAGCCATAAAATTAAAATTGGAGATTAATTTCTCACAATAGAAGCCAGTGCGTAACAAGCACACTTTTAAAATCAACTATGAACACCTTAATTTTAGTCAATAAAGAACTACCAATGCCCATTTTGTTTCACTTAATAGTCTGGCACCTGGCTACATTGTCCCTCTGTTCCCCCCCTCTTAGCTACAACCCTGGCCCTATAGAACTTGAGCAACCTTTTTTAAATTTTTTTATCTATCAACGATTTATCATTACTGTCAGTTGGAAGATTAAGGGATAAAGTAGGCATATTAGTGGGATATATTTAACAGGTAATGTGACCAAATTATCCTTTTTGACGTAGTTAGATTTACTAGATTTGTTGAATTCCTATTGTCTCTGTTCTCGCTTACACCTGTCCAATGTCGCTGTTCTCGCTTACACCTGTCTAATGTCGCTGTTCTCGCTTACACTTACCAAATGTCACTATTCTCGCTTACACTTACCCCTTTTTTTTCATCAGCCGTAGTTGGTACAACGTTCGTTCCGATGTTAAATTTACTAAAATAGTCCAGATCTTTTGCTTCACCATATGGAAAGACAATCTCAGCATCACTGAGGCTATCATTTTCATAGCCGTCTGAAATTGCCGAGGAAAGCTTTTGATGTTATTGTACTTTCAATTCATAAATACTTGTTTTAAAAAAAAAATGATTAGTTCACACCAGCAAAGCTACCCACTAGTAGCTTACATAAGCCAAATAAACATTTGGGAAAATTTTTTTTTTTTTTTTACACAAACAATTTTTCAAAATATTTTTAAAGCTTGAATTAAAACACAGTTAACAAACTACCAGTGAAAAGCAATTGGTGATATTTAAGACTCATTAATCTCAGGCCCCCCCCTGAGACTTGGGATCCCCTGTCCAGTGTTCATTTCAGAAATTTTACCCCGGGAGGGCACCTCAGATTTTCGGGGGAGGGGGCACTTCAGATTTTTCGGGGGGGGGGCAGTGCCAGCAGTTCCAGTTGATTTAGTGTTGGACATATTTTTGCTCCGGGGGCACTTGGCTTTCCCCGGGGGGCACTGCCCCCTCCCCCCACCCGAGATAAAGCTGCAAGAAACCCTGTCCGTGTCTCTTCGCCTTCCTTTCGAAATAACAAATCCAGACCTCACCGTCCATATTTGAGTATATGCACCAAAGATGAGCTCTTGGGTCTTCTTAGCCAACGCCAGTGTGACCAAACGATGCAAGAAGTGAAGGAACCAATCATTTCATTATATTTACCAAATGATGAGACTTTGAGTTCTCTGAGCCTATGTCTCTGTGACCAATGATGCAAGGTACCAAACATTTTATCATATTTACCAATGATGAGACTTTGAGTTCTCTGAGCCGATGTTACTGTGACCAACGATGCAAGAAGTTAAGGTACCAAACATTTTATTATATTTACCAATGATAAGACTTTGAGTTCTCTGAGCCGATGTCTCTGTGACCAACTATGCAAGAAGTTAAGGTACCAAACATTTTATCATATTTACCAATGATGAGACTTCTCTGAGCTGAAGTCTCTGTAACCAACGATGCAAGAAGTTAAGGTACCAAACATTTTATCATATTTACCAATGATAAGACTTTGAGTTCTCTGAGCTGATGTCTCTGTAACCAACGATGCAAGAAGTTAAGGTACCAAACATTTTATCATATTTACCAATGATAAGACTTTGAGTTCTCTGAGTTGATGTCTCTGTAACCAACGATGCAAGAAGTTAAGGTACCAAACATTTTATCATATTTACCAATGATAAGACTTTGAGTTCTCTGAGCCGATGTCTCTGTAACCAACGATGCAAGAAGTTAAAGTACCAAACATTTTATCATATTTACCAATGATAAGACTTTGAGTTCTCTGAGCTGATGTCTCTGTAACCAACGATGCAAGACGTTAAGGTACCAAACATTTTATCATATTTACCAATGATAAGACTTTGAGTTCTCTGAGGAGATGTCTCTGCGACCAACGCTGCAAGAAGCGAAAGTGTTAAAGTCTCGTAACCCCTCATTGTTTTCTGTTCAGCAGTGAAACTCTGCAAAGACAATCTGTTTCAAAATGACCCTGCATACACTGACCTTAAGACGCTGTGTCCCCCCTGGCGATGAATTGATTGTCAAATGTTGATGGTAAGTTCCGCAATGAAAATCAATTAGATTTAAAACCATGGGCGTATCCTTGAGTGGCCCACGTCGATGCTCCGGAAAGCAAGTTTGTGTCACTGACAGGCAGGAATACGGACATCGTGATTAATCGTTGATGACGTCATAAATAGACCCCTGCCTCCCCCACCCCCCTTTCCCCACTCATCGACACTAAAAGATATAAATACATATAATATTGATTCCGCAAAATTTTACAATATAATATTTGGCTTTAAAATCTGATGCCATTTCTAGAGAAAGTATTCTTGTATGAAATGTGCTTTTTTTCTGTGACGATTTTACTTTAACTGAATCAGGAAGAAATGAAATAACAACAAAAACAACAAAACAATCACATAATAATTCATCTCGTACCATGGTTGACCTTTACACTAGCCATAACATAATGAGGGCAACATAATGAAGGCAACATCATGAAGGCAACATCATGAGGGCAACATCATGAGGCAACATTATGAAGGCAACATCTATGAAGGCAACATCATGAGGGCAAGATTTATGAAGGCAACATATTGAGTGCCATATCATGAGGGCAACATCATTTGGGCAACATCATTAGGGCAACATTCTGAGGGCAACATCATGAAGGCAACATCATGAGGGCAACATCATGAAGGCAACATCATGAGGGCAACATCATGAGGGCAAGATTTATGAAGGCAACATATTGAGTGCCATATCATGAGGGCAACATCATTAGGGCAACATCATGAGGGCAACATCATTAGGGCAACATCATGAGGGCAAGATTTATGAAGGCAACATATTGAGTGCCATATCATGAGGGCAACATCATTAGGGCAACATCATGAGGGCAACATCATTAGGGCAAAATCATGAGGGCAACATTTATGAAGGCAACATCATGAGGGCAACATCATGAGGGCAACACCCTGAGGGCAACATCATGAAGGCAACATCATGAGGGCAACATCTTGAAGGCAACATCATTAGGGCAACATCATGAGGGCAACATCATGAAGGCAACATCATGAGGGCAACATCTTGAAGGCAACATCATTAGGGCAACATCATGAGGGCAACATTTATGGAGGCAACATCATGAGGGCAACATTTATGAAGGCAACATCATGAGGGCAACATCATGAGGGCAACATCATGAGGGCAACATCATGAAGGCAACATCCTGTTGAGGGCAACATCATGAGAGCAACATATTGAGGGCAACATCTTGAGGGCAACATCATGAGGGCAACATCCGGAGGGCAACATCATGAAGGCAACATCATTAGGGCAACATCAGGAGGGCAACATCCTGAGGGCAACATTATTAAGGCAACATCATGAGGGCAACATCTTGAGGGCAACATCATGAGGGCAACATTTATGAAGGCAACATCATCACGGCAAATCATGATGGCAACATCTTGAGTTCAACATCATTAGGGCAACATCATGAGGGCAACATCTTGAGGGCAACATCTTGAGGGCAACATCATGAAGGCAACATGATGACGGAAAATCATGATGGCAACATCTTGAGTTCAACATCATGAGAACAACATCTTGAGGGCAACATCATGAGAGCAACATCATGAGGGCAACATTTATGAATGCAACATCATTAGGGCAACATCATGAGGGCAACATCATGACGGCTACATCATGAGGCCAAATCATGAGGGCAACATTAATGAAAAGGAGAAAAGAATAAACTGTGTGTAATACCACTCTTATATCTTGTAAATGGGTTGGTCTTCGTATAAAAAAAAGAATTAAATTAATTCATCTTTTGTTTCCTTTGGCAAAAAAAGAACAACCACAAAACACTCACTTCGTTTGTGGGCCTTCAGAAATCAAATTTGAAACAAAATACAGATCACTGCGTTTGTAGACTTTCAGAAAGCAAAATTTAAAAAAAATTCGACCATGTAGATGAAATTAAAAGAGATGACACATTTTATTTTAAGAACAACACACCTGTTTGTAAATGACTTAATTACGACGCACAAAACTTGAAAGGTTTTTGTATAAAGCCAACAAGGGCTACACAGTTTGTTTCCAAAGCTTTACTGCTGCACTTCAAAGTTATCTGGGGCGGCTATCGGCAGGACAGTCCCTTCTTTTATGTCACGAACCCTTTGCCTGGTGATGAGCATATCACGTGACGTGTATTTGCAACCGTTAGATCATAAATGTAACAGATGACATTTTGTAGTTCGATATTTTTTTTTTTAAGGTGATTCAATTTTAAGGACTTAGGTCGAAGTTCAAACAAATATTTTAAAACAAAAATTGGTTGAGAGAGGGACGAGAATGGGGGCGCAGGTTTTGGCAGGCACGACGCATACAATTTGGAGGCGTAGGGCCCCCATGCCCCTAACAGTTTTGCGCTCCATCCCCTCAATTCAAAGTTGATTTTCTATATTTTTTGTTTCAAAATGATAATAGTACGCGCTATATAAGACGTCTTCTTCATATTATTATTATTAACTGACCCCTTACATATACGAAGCCCCCATGCCACAGCGGGGCTGGCAAGCGACGGCTTTTGTGGACGTGGTGTTGGTAGACAGTTGAACTTAAAGTTATATACCTTTAACAACGGCAGTTATATACCTTTAACAACAGCATGTGCAAACAGAGCACAGGACGCATATGAAACTGTTTTGATCTCTACTGAAATGTACGATACAAAAATGTATCTTGATAGTCCTGATTTTGATTAATATTGATAGTCCTAATGTTGATAGTCCTAATGTTGATAATCCTAATGTTGATAGTCCTAATGTTGATAGTCCTAATGTTGATAGTCCTAATGTTGATAGTCCTAATGTTGATAAACCTAATGTTGATAGTCCTTATATTGAAAATCTTAATGTTGATAGTCCTAATGTTGATAGGCCTAATGTTGATAGTCCTAATGTTGATAAACCTAATGTTGATAGTCCTTATATTGAAAATCTTAATGTTGATAGTCCTAATGTTGATAGGCCTAATGTTGATAGTCTTAATGGCAATATTCCTAATGTTGGTAGTCCTAACTTTGTTATTCCTAAAGTTGTTAGTCTTAATTGGTGATAGTCCTAATGTTGATAGTCCTAATGTTGATAATCCTAATGTTGATAGTCCTAATGTTGATAGTCCTAATGTTGATAGTCCTAGTGTTGATAGTCCTAATGTTGATAGTACTTATATTGACATTCCTAATGTTGATAGTCCTAATGTTGATAGTCCTAATGTTGATAGTCCTAATGTTGATAGTCCTAATGTTGATAGTTCTAATGTTGATAGTCCTAATGTTAATAGTCCTAATGTTAATAGTCCTAATGTTGATAGTCCTAATGTTAATAGTCCTAATGTTAATAGTCCTAATGTTGATAGTCCTAATGTTAATAATCCTAATGTTGATCGTCCTAATGTTGATAGTTCTAATGTTGATAGTCATAATGTTAATAGTCCTAATGTTAATAGTCCTAATGTTGATAGTCCTAATGTTAATAGTCCTAATGTTAATAGTCCTAATGTTGATAGTCCTAATGTTAATAGTCCTAATGTTAATAGTCCTAATGTTAATAGTCCTAATGTTGATAGTCCTAATGTTAATAGTCCTAATGTTGATAATCCTAATGTGGATAGTTCTAATCTTGATAGTCCTTAAATTTACAGTCCTAATGTTGATAGTCCTAATGTTAATAGGCTCAAATGTTGATAGTCCTAATGTTGATAGTCCTAATGTTGATAGTCCTTATATTGATAGTCGTAATGTTGATAGTCCTAATGTTGATAGTCCTAATGTTGATAGTCCTAATGTTGATAAACCTAATGTTGATAGTCCTTATATTGAAAATCTTAATGTTGATAGTCCTAATGTTGATAGGCCTAATGTTGATAGTCCTAATGTTGATAAACCTAATGTTGATAGTCCTTATATTGAAAATCTTAATGTTGATAGTCCTAATGTTGATAGGCCTAATGTTGATAGTCTTAATGGCAATATTCCTAATGTTGGTAGTCCTAACTTTGTTATTCCTAAAGTTGTTAGTCTTAATTGGTGATATTCTTAATGCTGATAGTCCTAATGTTGATAGTCTTAATGGCGATAGTCCTAATGTTGATAGCCCTAATGTTGGTGGTCTTAATGAACAATTAAGAGGGATGCATACACTAGCAGGTTTAACTAATTGTATCTAAAAATGGAGAGACCAAGCCACACAATCGAACAGCGGTGGTTTGCTGTTCTAGTTTGATTATGTGTGCAATAATTCACATCAACAGTTAAAAGCAATTCTCAACCTAGGGTCGTGACCCCTTTCGTGATCGAATGACCCTTTGACAGGGGTCGCCTAAGACTATCGGAAAACACATGTTTATGAAGCAGCAACTGAAATAATTGTACGGTTGGGGGTCACCACAACATTAAGAGCTGTATTAAATGGGTCGCGGCTTTAGGCAGGTTGAGAGCCACCGAGTTAAACACTTCAGCAAACAGCTTCTGTCTACACGCTGTTATTATCCAGCAATCCACAATCCAGCACAACCAATTATCACATCATTTCATAGGACCATATCATGTATTATCATTGAAAACCGATATGAACAACAAATATCTTAATTCCATGGTTTTGTAAGTACGGATCTGTCATTATTGAGGCGACAACATGGCGTTGTACGGATGCACTGATGATTTGAACAGAACCGCAAATAGGAACTTCATATGAAAATACTGTTTCTGATTTAAAATTTCTCCACATAAATTTATCCTCAATTAGTAAATTCAGACTCCAGCTCACTTTGACAGACTCAATCAGTAACTTAAGACTCCATCTCATTTTGACAGATTTTCCCCCACCCCACCACCTCACCACACACACACACAGCCTTTTGAATTTCAGATCTTCAGACTTAAGCTAACTAGAGATAATTAAAGTAATGTAATTATATTAGATGTAATTCGTAAATCTAAATAATATCAATATGTTTAAACATACACATATCCAAAGAGAACTTGATAAAATATATTCAAAATGTGTGCAAGTCAATTACTTTGTTGAAATTACTTTAACAAATTTCAATGTTATTCAAAGTCAATACAAACTTTTTAAATGTAATTTAATTGAGACACTCAACGGTCTCAGCATTTTCTTTGTCAAATTAAATGTTAAATGGTAAATTTACATTTTTTGTAAAAACAAACAGCAATATTCGAACATCATTGGAAATGAACACATTATATTCACTATGGTTTTAAACAAAGGGGGACAACTATGTCTAGGACAAAAACAAAATATCCAACGTTTTGGTGGAAGGTCTTGCTTGGGAAAAACATAACAGTAACGAGTACAATAACAAATAATTATTAATTTTAATTATAAAGATGAGGAAGATGTTTTTGTTAAACAATGACATTGTAACTACGTACTGTTACTAAGCATCACATTTCACGATTAAAGATCTCCAAAAAATTACACCTTACATAAATACTTTATCTGACCCTTCTTTCTCATTGCTTAAAGTTTTTTTTTTTTTAGCTCAGAGATTAAAACAAAAGCATTACTACTCACAATAAGACAATGGTCAATATTACAACCGGAAGCGTTACCATGGGTACACTGTTAATTTGAAAGCGTCACTGACATTTGGTGTGTAGCTGCAGCAGGTGGTGGGCAGGTACTGATTCAAGACGAGGAATCTACTCCAGAATATCAGATTATTGTAGACGGCTATAAATCATTTGATAGTGTATCGTACGCACGTTTCAGTTGTATCATAACTAGGGCACACTCGGGGAACTTTACCTGGAGGACAGAAACGAAAAAAAAATAATTACATTTTAACTTATTTATAAACATTTTAGAGAATATCCAATAAATTAAGAAAACATTTCTACTTGATAAAAGTTTTAAATTGTTCTTTTGGACAGGCTGTAAGGCATCGCCTGGTACGGAGAAAAGGAAAACTATGTTTGAATCGCATGTTTTAGACGTAAAATTGAATTAAACATGAACTAACATTTTGAGATTGTTGAGCTAAAACAAAGTGTTCGTCAGTTTTATCATCTCACCAAAATTGTGCACCAAATGTGTTTGTATCCTTCTTAATGTTCCATGCTTATATCAGCATAAATTCTTTACAAATATCACCTGGGCATCAAAAACGAAGTATTCATTTAATTTGCATCTGAATATAATCGCTATTGAGCTGACGGAGGGCCTGGACAATGTATTTGCATTGATCAAGAGAATCATATTGGGTACAGTAATAAGATTCGTATAAAATACACATTTATTAAAATTATGGCTGAGCTGGATGCATTTTTTTTGTCCAGAAACCAGGTCCGGGTATTCCCAAGACCGTATGCCTTGTCCCGGGTCCAGGTATTACGATTCAGAAATTATCTATAGAAAACGTTAAATATGTTTCAAGAACATGAGAAAAATGCCAGGAGCGATCACGACGTTTGACATAAGAGAGGAATGTTCCGTCATAAGAGAGGAATGTTCCGTCATAAGAGAGGAATGTTCCTTTCAATCTTTTAAACCTCTCACTAGTTAGTTTTCTGTGATTATTTAAATAATTTATAGCCCAGGTAAATATATATATATAAATATGAATATGCAACAATTTTTAATGACACTTACCCGGTTACCTCTTGTTGAATGTGTGCAGGTATTATCTAGGTGTGTATTACTCATCAAATCCTGGTGTCCGGGGCAGAACCTGGCTCAGCCATAACTGCAACATGTGTGAAGTCGAAGGATCGATAATTCGGAACCTAAATTGAAGAAAACCGATCAGTCACGATAGCAAGGTGGTACGCATCTGGAAGATATGTTGTAAACCTGTAAATGGTTTTGACCGTTTCATTCTTTTTTTTTTTTTTTTTTGTTTTAGAGCAGTAAGCAACAAAAGATTAAAAACCAGGACACAAAAAAAAACATTAATGCAAGGTGGTACGCATCTGGAAGATATGTTGTAAACCTGTAAATGGTTTTGACCGTTTCATTCTTTTTTTTTTTTTTTTTTTGATTTAGAGCAGTAAGCAACAAAAGATTGAACACCAGGACACAAAGAAAAACATTAAGATTAGATCAGATTGATTTTATTGATCCAAATAAATGGAAATGTGTCTTTTTCATCGATCGTACTTATTTTTTATCACTCCTGAAACTGCTTGTTTGAGTTTTCCGTTGTTTCTTAAAACGAGTCAGTAGCAAGACTTTAGGCGTGTTATTGTGCGGTAAGAATAACTGCTGAGTTCTTGAGTGAGCGCAGATTTTTGGATTCTTTTACGTCCAGGGATTAAATCAGAACCATCGGGTACAGAAGTGGCAAACATTGGTCACCTGATAACCTTCTTCAGAACCAATAGAACACATTGGAACGTAAACAACCTTTTCCCAATCAAGGGAGGGGCGACACATCACTTTTACTTTTTAAAGTCAATTTCAAAGCAAAAAAAAGGGGAGACAAGTAGTGGTGACTATAAGTGGGCCTACATATATGCCGTAACAGATCCATTAGGTCAAGGCAAAACTTTTATGTTCCTTTGCAGACTCGCCCCCTCCCCCCAACTTGCAGTGATCGACTTCCAGACAGTTGCATCTGTTAAAGTTAATTTGTGATCACGATGGACAACACACGCCCCGGCGCACGTGAAGTCTTACACACACACACACACACACACACATGGCTGTTGTGGGGATGTGACTGCTGTATTGATTGCTCTGACTTATTGTACAGGATCAGTCTTACCTTGATACACGGCAGTTTTGGTGATGTGACTGCTGTATCGATTGCTCTGACTTATTGTACAGGATCATCCTTACCTGTGATAAATGGCAGTTTTGGTAAAGTGACTCCTGCATAGATAGCTCTGAATTATTGTACAGAGTCAGCCTTACCTTGATAGATGGCAGTTTTGGTGATGCGACTGCTGTTTTGATAGCTCTGACTTATTGTACAGAATCAGGAACAGCCAACAAATGACATATTTTTTAAGAATTTTGAAATCAGCTTTTCAATTTCAGTTTAAAAAAATGTTGCATAGCCCTTCAAGTCATACTATTTTGTTTATATCTTGAGAGTAATGTGTTAATCAAACTTTCACTAATTAATTAACTACCGCGACACATAATTACATAATTTTGACACATTTTGCTTAGAGAACTCACCGACTAATCAAGAAAGCTAGGAACATAACACAAACTAAACATCCTTTAATTGAAGAACTATTTGAAGAAAGATGTTTTTGCAAAAATAAACACATTTTGGATGATACATCCCACCCTCTTCATCCTAGATACTTAGGATCGGGCCGTTCGGGATGAATTCTTTCCATCAGGGCGAGGACTGACAAATATACACATTCTTGTGTTCCCCAATCTGTACGAATTTACCGGCATGCTTCCTCTGAAGTCACACATCTGAATGAGAACTAATAAGTCCCCGATTTTGCTAAGAAAACTCACTGAATGGCTGTTTGAAATAATTTATTATAAATGTCTTGTGTTCAAATTGTTTTATTTTTTAGCTGAAAATGTATAATCCAATCAAAAAACATTTTCATTTATTTGGATCAATAAAAGAATCTTATCTTATATTATCTGATCTTATTTAAACACACAATTTAGACACATTATTTAGACACATAAATTTGACACGTGATACAGACACATAATTTTGATTCATACTTTAGACACATAATTTAGACACATAATTACATAATTTAGAATTATAATTTAGGTACATAAATTAGACACATAATTTTTACACATAATTGAGACACATAATTTAGACACATAATTTAGACACATATTTTAAACACATAATTACATAATTCAGACACATAATTCAGACACATAATTCAGACACATAATTCAGACACATAATTCAGACACATAATTCAGACACATAATTCAGACACATAATTCAGACACATAATTCAGACACATAATTCAGACATATAATTCAGACACATCAATCTATTTATCGATGAAAAGCTGTCGTGTGTTTTGTGGGCAGACACAAGGTCGGAACAACACCATCCAACCAGACGAAGTAAAAAAAAATGGCGCAATTCGGCATCGTTTTCATTTTAGCAGAAGATTACTTTCAGTCCAAATTGAATTGAATTGGTCATGGGCCATTTTAAACTCGGTGAATTGTTAGGTAATAAAACGCGGTAACATATTCAACGAATGAAATGATTTCCCCCCATATCCGGGTGTACATTATGTTATAATCGTAATTGCTTTTTTAAAATAATTATTTTCGGCAGTTAGGTGGGAGGCGCACTTATGGATTAAAAGCAGTGCTGTTCTAGAATGATTATTATATATAATTTTTTTTTTGGTCGTAATCTAAAGATCCGGTTACAATATAGTAACAATTCTAATTTTTCATGACAGTTTTTAAGGGATGTTGTTGAATATAAATGAAAAGCATCTTGCTTTACCCCCCCCCCCCCCCACTTTCCCCACACACCTCTTTTTTTTTTTTTGAAATTTAAAAAATTGAATTCCGATTTCTATTTTTATTGCAAATTCGGATAATGGATATAATACCTTGGTCTTCTTCTATATATTAAAGGCCCACCCACGATCAATGTATTGATCATTTTGGTTCCTGTGCGTGTAGAGGGGATTGGCAATGTTTCTGTGCCTGGTGTTGATGAGGATATTTCAATGGTTGCAAGTGCTACTTTGTGAAGGAATCATGCAATGGGGGTTGGAAGGCTTGAGGCAATAGACGCAAATGTGTCTAGTGTTGTCGCCTAAACTGTTTCTTTTGAAAGCTTGTTCCAGTCCCTGATTGTCTTTGGCAGGAATGAGCAGTTCCTATACTGGCTTCTCGCTGGTAGGAGCCGGAACTGCCTGTCATGGCCTTGTCGCTGTCCATGGGGGTCAGAATTAATTGCTAATTTCTTAATAGATTAAGTTACTACTACATAAAATAATACCCACAAGATTTCCTTTAAAACCGTTGAAAAAATAGTCTTACATATTTATGTGTTCATTTTTTTTTTCAGTTTGTGGATATTTATTTTAATTATGAGCTGATATTTTAAACATGATACTTTCAATATATTTCATGTCAAAATATAGAGGAAGAATGTTAGCTTGTGTAGGAGAACTGTGTTGCTGGGTAAAACTAGTTGTTTGGCCACATCACACACTCCCGAAACATTTTTGGGATCACATCAAACATGACACACTGCTTCCACGCGTGTCGTTTGTACTTGAGTGGTGCAGGCCTGGCGTCTTTTACCCACTTGGTTTTCGCTCGGCAGGCCCGCGTACACCAACCAGACTATTCAAACCTTCGTTTGTACTTGAGTGGTGCAGGCCTGGCGTCTTTTACCCACTTGGTTTTCGCTCGGCAGGCCCGCGTACACCAACCAGACTATTCAAACCTTCGTTTGTGCTTGATGCGGCGTTCAGTTATTTCTAACCAGATCGCTGCATAGAACATTTACATTTTAATTGAAAATGATACAAATAATAAAATGATACAAATAAGAAAATAATACAAGTAAGCAAATGATACAAATAAGAAAATTGTAAAAATAAGACATTGATACAAATAAGCAAATAATACAAATAAGAAAATTGTAAAAATAAGAAAATGATAAAAATAAGAAAAGTATACAAATTAGAAAATTGTAAAAATAAGACATTGATACAAATAAGAAAATGATACAAATGAAAAATTGATACAAAGAAAAAAATGATACACATTAATAAAATTGTAAAATAATAAAATGAGATCAATCAAAAGCTCTCATTTCTGTACTTATCAAGCTTCCCTTTAATCTTTGCAGACCCCCCCCCCTTTCCAAGAAAACCAGTAATATAGATTTAATATCTTTGTCTACCGTAGATTGAAACAACACGGTAACCACTGGTTTGGTCAGCGACCCCAAACCACAAAATTATTTTCGTTGCTACTTTATAATAAATGAAGAGTATAATATGTGTTTTCCCATGGTCTTAGGCGACCCCTATGAAGTAGTCGTGCTCGACCCGGGTCGCTAACCACAGGTTGAGAACCACTGTGTTAAAGGGTCGCAGCATTAAGGTTAAGAACCACTAGGTTAGATAGTTCATATGCTCATTGCTGGCCGCGATCAAAGCAACGCAACATAAAAGTTATGAAACAGTCCTTAGATCGTATGAAACAGTTTGTATCAATGCTGCGGGGGGGGGGGTTCAGAAGTAGGTCATGCTTGAAATAAGGATGCGAGCGCGTTAAGCATTTACACGAGTAAGATTGACAACAGCAGTGCTTCTCAAATAACACGTTTGAAGAAGCAACAAGGATGTATCCATATTGCAGAAAGGACACTTGCACATTAAGCTATTCAGTCTGTTCTTTCGATCACTCAATAATGTTCAACATTTGTGGATCGGCTACTGTGTTCGCTGTCACGGGCACTCGGACCACCTCTTTGAGAACCGTTGCCAATGCGCCATTTTTCATGGGGCTGTAAATTCCAGAAAAAACTTTTAAAAGTAATGAAACATTATTTAAAGCCCTTCTTTCCCTATAATATTATCGCTTCCAAAAAAAAAAAAAAAAAGGAAGATTGCCTATATCACCACAGAATTCAAATAGAAAAAACTTTTAAAAGTAATGAAACATTATTTAAAGCCCTTCTTTCCCTATAAAATTATCGCTTCCAAAAAAAAAAAAAAAAAGTTAGTTTGCCTATATCACCACAGAACTCAAAGCTCGAGTGATGCTGATTGCTACTTAGACTTTTCGCTTAGAGTGTTCTTACATTAGAGATTTCATAGTCAGTGGAGTAGGAGGGTGCCGGAGGGAGGGGTATATCCCTGGTGGTACTATTTTATTTTGCATTTTCGGCAACCTGCTAATTTTTAAAAGTATTTTATATAGTCCTTCATCTCCATTTGTTGTTGTTGTTGTTTGTTTAAAGACGCTGACAGCTATCTTTGCTCTCCCAAGACGTCACTAACGCTAGTTATACCACTTTCAGTCTATATTTGACTGCTCAAATATTTTCAACGAATCAAGAAAAATGATGGTATGTTTGATACGACAGATGTTTCAAAAAGAAAAAAAAACAACAACTGAAAATGTTACTAATAAACAATAAGTGAAAACGTGTTTGAATGTATCAAATTTGTTGGCGATATAACGAAGGGTTTGTTAATGGCCAGATAAAAAATGAGAAGACTTGTCTTATCAAAGCCTGATTCAGATGCATATCAAAGTAAAGTCCGGTGATGCAGAAGATGAAAGTATAGGACAAGTTTCCTTATGATTATCACCTAATTGCAGACTTGCTGAAATGACAATCATAGGTATGTAGAATTGCTGGATCAACAATCATAGGTATGTAGAATTGCTGGAATGACAATCATATATATGCAGAATTGCTGGAATGACAATCATAGGTATGGAGAATTGCTGAAATGACAATCAAAGGTATTTAGAATTGCTGAAATGACAATCATAGGTATGTAGAATTGCTGAAATGACAATCACATATTTGCAGAAATGCTGAAATGACAATCACATATTTGCAGAATAGCTGAAATGACAATCACATATTTGCAGCATAGCTGGAATGACAATCATATATTTGCAGAAATGCTGAAATGACAATCACATATTTGCAGAATTGCTGAAATGACAATCACATATTTGCAGAATTGCTGAAATGACAATCACATATTTGCAGAGATCCTGAAATGACAATCGCATATTTGCAGAAATGCTGAAATGACAATCACACATTTGCAGAAATGCTGAAATGACAATCACATATTTGCAGAATTGCTGAAATGACAATCAGATATTTGCAGAATTGCTGAAACGGAGACGTTTTAAAAGACTGGTTAATTTATGACACGTCAGCGACTTATATTAATTTTAATTTTGTTAATTTTTTTTTTTTTGCTTCTGCTACAAGTGTATAAGAGGAGTCACGCTACAAGAGTATAAGAGGAGTCACGCTACAAGTGTATAAGAGGAGTCACAAGGGCATTTGTGTGTGCTACGTCCAGGAAAGTTTTCCAGCTACAAATAAGAATGTTAGCCACCTGCGTAGGTTTCGTTGAATATAGCCTATGTCTTCTTGGCATGCCAACTGCGTACTTACCTTTGAATATAGCTTTGATCATCTCCGCATGCGAAGGAGGAATAACAGATACAATAAAAAACCCTCTGATCATTTAAGTAATTATCCCCATTGAGAATAATTAAAAATAGCGGATAAGAAATAATAAAATTTAATGAAATTATTACTCAGTTTTTTAATCCTTTCGCAAATTAGGGAAAGAAAAAATATTTATTTAGAATGCATGCCATTAAAAACCATCCTCTGAGATATTGACCTGATTTTTTCTATACGCGATCGACCATTTTGAGTTTTGTTAAAAGATTATTGGAATTTGATCCAATAATAAATGATCATGAAGACGAATAAAATTATACCAGGCAAGGAGTGCAGTACGGCGAAAAGCTACGCCTTCAGCAAAGACTGACGATGCGCCCCTAATTTATATACAAAAGCACCGCCACGAAATGGACAAGAAATGAACAAATAGGCGCACTGGGTAAGAGCCCACTTCAACCCCCTTTACACGGCAATGGTCCTTAGCGTGTGTCTTGAAACATGTCATGTTGACTGATAGTTTGTGTCTTGAAACATGTCATGTTGACTGATAGCTTGTGTCTTGAAACATGTCATTTTGACTGATAGCTTGTGTCTTTAAACACGTCATGTTGACTGATAGTTTGTGTCTTGAAACATGTCATTTTGACTGATAGCTTGTGTCTTGAAACATGTCATGTTGACTGAAAGCTTGTCTCTTGAAACATGTCATGTTGACTGATAGTTTGTGTCATGAAACATGTCATGTTGACTGATAGCCTGTGCCTTGAAACATGTCATGTTGACTGATAGTTTGTGTCTTGAAACATGTCATGTTGACTGATAGTTTGTGTCTTGAAACATGTCATGTTGACTGATAGCTTGGGTCTTGAAACATGTCATGTTGACTGATAGCTTGTGTCTTGGAATATGTCATGTTGACTGATAGCTTGTGTCTTGAAACATGTCATGTTGACTGATAGCGTGTGTCTTTGAACATAACATGTTGACTGATAGCTTGTGTCTTGAAACATGTCATGTTTACTGATAGCTTGTGTCTTGAAACATGTCATGTTGACTGATAGCTTGTGTCTTGAAACATGTCATGTTGACTGATAGTTTGTGTCTTGGAACATGTGATGCTGACTGATAGCTTGTGTCTTGAAACATGTTATGTTCACGGATAGCTTGTGTCTTGGAACATGTCATGTTGACTGATACGCTTATCTAGTTACTTTTTGCGTCTTTTCATTCAGTTTTTTTCTCGTTCCCAATTATCTTTTCTGGAATATGACAACCATCCAAAGACAAATCGCCTATATGTATATGGAGTGTCACAGACAAATCGTCTATAGACATAAGGAGTGTCCATGATCAAACACAAAGCCCAGACTGTCCGAAACTAAAACCACACTCAGCAACTCGACAGTTCTTAACACCGCAGAATTATTAGACGAAAACTCTTGCTACATTTAAGGACCAACAAAAACTTAAAATAAAAATAATAAAACAAGGATTTGATTTTCGGGACTGAATTTTTCAGTCTTACAGTAACCAGTTAAAGCTACATCAAACTGCAATAGCACAGAGCGCTGGGAGACAAGAAATGGTTTACTGTAATGCCACATTGTGATGAGAGACGATATATTGTTTTGCTGTAATGCCACATTGTGATGAGAGACGAGATATTGTTTTGTTGTAATGCCACATTGTGATGAGAGACGAGATATTGTTTTGTTGTAATGCCACATTGTGATGAGAGACGAGATATTGTTTTGTTGTAATGCCACATTGTGATGAGAGACGAGATATTTTTTTGTTGTAATGCCACATTGTGATGAGAGACGAGATATTGTTTTGTTGTAATGAAAGATTGTGATGAGAGACGAGATATTGTTTTACTGTAATGCCACATTGTGATCACAGACGAGATATTATTTTACTGTACTGCTACATTGTGATGAGAGACGAGATATTGTTTAACTGTAATGCCACATTGTGATAACAGACCAGATATTATTTTGCTGTAGTGCCACATTGTGATAACAGACCAGATATTATTTTGCTGTAATGCCACATTGTGATGACAGACCAGATATTACGTTAGTCCAGAAGTTCTCAAGCCAGGGGTTGCCTGAGACCATCGGAAAACACCTATACTCTACTGTTATGAAGTGGCAACGAACAGAATTGTGTGGATGTGTGTGGCTGTGGGTTGCCACAACATGAAGAACTGTTTAAAGTGTCGCGGCACTAGACAGGTTGAGAACCACTGATTTAGTGTAATTTACACAGAGCACTGAGATAGTATGTCACGTCCACACTTGAAGGCCACACATCTCTAAATGGTCCTGCCACACTATATTGCACAGAAACTAAATACTGTATATGTATAAAAGATTTTTTTCCCTTCTTCTGTACGTCTTTAACAGGGCATGGAGCTAAAGGGGGGGGGGGCAGGGACACCGCGGGATAATGTTGACTGCCTGCCTCCCTGCGTACGGCCTGCCGGAGGTTCCTGGAGTGGCTGCTTTGTGCGTCTCCCTCCCAGGCTTTCCCCCGTCCTCCACACTTGAAGGCCACACATCTCTAAATGGTCCTGCCACACTATATTGCACAGAAACTAAATACTGTATATGTATAAAAGATTTTTTTCCCTTCTTCTGTACGTCTTAAACAGGGCATGGAGCTAAAGGGGGGGGGGGCAGGGACACAGCGAGATAATGTTGACTGACTGCCTCAATGCGTAAGGCCTGCAGGAGGTTCATGGAGTGGATGCTTTGTGCGTCTCAATCACAGGCTTTCCACCGTCCATAACGTGTTCCAATATTCCTGAAATCAAAGTGCCTGCTACTGTAAGCTTTCAATGCAGATTTGTTTTAAAAAATAGCTCTGTGCACGTCTGTAAGATCATCTTGTTTTGACACATATTTGTCCTACTGTCAGTGAAAGAAGCAGGCATTGCAAGCCCCTGAATACCAGGAAATGGAGAAAAAAAAACATTTCTTATATATATTTGCTTCTGGTGTGTCCTGTATCCTCTTCAAAACCGCTGTCTCCCCCAACAAAAAACCAAAAAAAAAAACAATAAAAAAATTATAAAAAAAACAAACCAAAAAAACCCAACCACCTCCTCATGTTTCAAATGAATGTCACTGAGCGAGCTTCATGTGTGACGTCTGAACTCCGGTATAAGGGATGATATTTTCTTCAGCAGCAGGCAACTATCATGCCTAGTTGTTATTGTTCGTAATGCTCTATTTCCAGTGGCGTAGTTAGGGGAGGGGGAGGCTGGCTCCAAATTCGAAAGTCCCCCCGGGCCCCTACTTGAGGGGGGCCCACAAAGGCGTGTCCGAACATTTTTTTTACATTAAATAATGTCGAATGTCAAAATGCAGGGGCCCCTAAAGAGGCCAAGCCCCCAGACCCCCAAATCCCCCCCCCCCAAATCCCTAGCTACGCCACTGTCTATTTCACAGGTATTTTCACGCATACCGTTTAAACTCCGGTTAAATTGGTTGATTCATTTCTTTAGGAAGAATTTTTTGCTTTACAAATGTCCCTGTTTTTTTCTTCTTATCTTTGTTCTGGGGTTGCGCCCCGCAGAGAACTGGGTCATGAGCCGTCCTTGACTAACGGCATGTGAGCGCCTGTGAGTCTTTTCCGTAGCCTGGTACACGGAGGTATTGCTATGTTGGTTATACTGCAACTGTTTTCTTGTAAGTCTTTGTTATAAAATGAATGACAGAATCTTCTCATTCGACGGGTTTTTGTGCAACGTCATCTCTACTTCTGGGCCCGGCAACTGCCTGCTCCTATCAGTGGGTTATTTCTTGACACAATCGGTTGACAAAGGCACTGCACTCTCACTACGACATGGGGCAGTAGATTTCGTTGCATGGTAGAGAACATGTCATGTCAACTCTTTTTTTGCAACACTTGGACTCACCAGATGATTTTCTAAAATACCCGGACAGGGTGTAAAAAAAATCACCTGGTAAAGCCCTAGTATATACATAAATTAATATAAATGTAATCTTAGTGCAATCTTGACTCGAATACGATAGAAAATGGTACTAAATTGTAGAATTTTTGAGTCACTAATACAATGCGTAATATGCCTGGGATATATTCTGTAGAGCAGACTGTACAAAGCAGAGAGTGTGCACTATTTTTGAGACGATAAGATTTTTGCTTTACGGGACGAAAGGTTAGCATTTATTTTTAGAGTGTGTTATTCTTGATAGAGCTGTGTTTACTTACATGAGTGAGTTCCTTTCATCGTTGTACCTTTATTTGGCACATCGTAATTTTTATCGACTTTTTTAACGGTACAAGAAACACAATACTCGATAAGTTTCTGTAAGTTAATGATTTTAGTTGTATTTATTTTATTTTGTAATTTGATAGTAGCTTAATAAAAGTTATTAATAGCAGGTAGCACTGTTTTGAGTATCGTATTCTCTGTTATTGTTTTTATCATTAGGTATCGTCTTGTAATGTAAATAAGAGATTAATTTCTCCTTATGAATAGCAGTGCGTAATATTAGCATAAGATTAAATTGGAGATAAATAATTGTCTAAAATTGTATTTAAAGTTCTCACATCATAGAAATTCATTTCTTGTTTATTTTTTTTATGTTATACTAATCTAAGATTATTTATCAAATTTAATTTCTAACAATGTGATTTTTCAGCATTATTGGTATAAAGGACATGGAATTAGAAAGTGTTGATATTTAATTTACATTGCTCGGCAAAGAGGAATTGCTTAACAAATAGAAAATTACATAGCAAAGAGAAACATCGGAAGGACTTTACAAATAAACAAGAGCAGCACCAAGTGTGTTAACAAATATAAAAAAGCTTTATTTATGATCAACAACGAAATACAGAACGTTTAGACTCAATGTCTTCCTCGGCGAACAAGCGAAATCATTTAAAACATTGTATTTTACAAAAAAAAATGTAGGTGATACAGTTTTGTTTTTTAAACAATACCCCAAGATATCCCTCTTCAACATGCTCATGTGTCGCGCTCAGTCACGTGACCTCACACGCACGGCCGGGCGTTGCATCCGCAGCTGGTGGGCACGTACTGGTTAAAGACCAGGAACCTATTCCAGAATCCCAGGTTGTAGCAGACGGCAATGAACCATTTGTAGGTGTAGTTGTGCACGCATGTTCCGGTTTCAACACAATGTGCACACAATCGGGAGCATTGCCTGGCAGGGGGGGGGGAGAAATATTATAATTAGGCACTAAAAATAGACATATTTGAAATAATGTAAAATTTTAAAAAATATACCTGATTGAAATAATCCAAAATATCGATTATGGCATTCTGGGAGTTTTTGGCTTGGGACGGGAAAAACGGAATCATTGATTTTTTAAAAAGTATAATTTTGTTTGTTACATTTGCTGTTTAAGATTTCAAATCGATACACAGATGACACAACGGTGTATAGGACGATAGCCAACAGATCTGACCAGGACCCGCTACAACAGGATCTCAATCTGTTAGCTGAGTGGGAGATGAGCTGGGACATGGAATTTCACCCTGCCAAGTGCCAGACACTATCAGTCTCTAGAAGCTGTACTCCTCTACACTACCAATACGAACTGCACGGCCATTTTCTTGAGCAAGTTTCCTCCGTAAAGTACCTGGGTGTTACCATTCAAAGAGAGGTCCGCTGGGACGAGCATATTAACAATGTATGTAACCAATCAAAAAAGACCGTAGGGTTCTTAAGGCGAAATCTAAATAATGGCAACTCATGTGTGAAAGAAAGAGCATATAAAGCCTTTGTCCGTCCGGTTTTAGATTATGCATCTTCAGTCTGGGACCCATTTACCCAGAAGAGCATTGACAGGTTGGAGGTGGTCCAGCGACGAGCTGATCGCTTTGTCCTAAACCGCTACAGGAATACCTCTAGTGTTGGCAGCATGCTGGAAACACTGGGCTGGTCACCATTGGAGGAATGACGACGATAATTCAGGCTCTCCATGATGTACAAGATAAATAATGGGCTGGTCCACTATTCCCGTATTAAACAGAAACTCGCCCTTCTCCCCCATAGACAGTGACGAGCCCATGACAGGCAATTCAGGCTCATACCAGCAAGAAGCCAGTATAGGAGCTGCTCATTCCTGCCCAAGACGAATCAGGGACTGGAACAATCTTTCAAAAGGAACGGTTGAGGCGACAACACTAGACACATTTGTGTCTATTGCCTCAAGCCTTCAAACCCTTAGTGCATGATTCCCTCACAAAGTGGCACTGGAAATCTGTGAAATTTCCTCATCAACACCAGGAACAGAAATGTTGCAAATCCCCCCTACATGCATAGGAGCCAAAATGATCAATAAATTGATCGTGGGCCCTTAAGATATAGAAGAAGAAGAAGAAGAAGAAATGAGTAGAGACTATTAAGAGTTTGGGTTTCGAATATTTACAAAAGTGTTCGTTTTTGTATCCTTTATATCAACTTTATTTTTCTTCGTTGGCTGGCAAATTTTTTTTACCACTTCTCATCAACCAATCGAGCTCCAACCTGGAACAAAGACCTGATGCCACTAACAATACATTCTTAAAATTTTTAGCTCCACCCTCCCCCCCCCCAACCCAAACACCAAAAATGAGTTTTTCCTGTTTTTCAAGGTGAAGATGAAGGAAATATGATGACACTGATTTCACGAAATAAAAGTTCAATAAATGAGATTCTTAAATTTAAAAAAAAAATAATAATATCGCACGTGCGTTTGGTGCGTAATATTTCTATTGTTTTTTTTTTCCAAAATAGTTAGTGAAATAAATCTGCGGTGTGCAAGCGAGTGTGTCATTAGTCTTTTAATACATTTCAGGGGCGTTGAAAATGTGTGGTTGCTAGCCTGTTTTGTTTTTGTTTTTTGGGGGGGGGGGCGCGGCCCTAAATGGCATTCTTATATAATGAATTACTTTTATTCATGCTCTGTCAAAGTCTCAGTCCCATCACCCATTCCTAGATATTAAGATCGGTTTCAGGGGCGTTGAAAATGTGTGGTTGCTAGCCTGTTTTTTTTTTGTTTTTTGGGGGGGGGGGCGCGGCACTAAATGGCATTCTTATATAATGAATTACTTTTATTCATGCTCTGTCAAAGTCTCAGTCCCATCACCCATTCCTAGATATTAAGTTGTTTAAAGTGATATATATGGTGAAAAAAATTTGGTTTTAGGGTTAGTTTAATTACCATTGAAACCACATTATGTTTCCATAGCGTTCTCCGAGTGTACTGCGAGTTGGTGCGTGAATTTTAATGTTTATTTGTTTGCCATTAAGATCCCGCCATCGAGGCAGGAATTAGTTTGCGACAAAAGGTTAATTGCATACGTCATAATGGAAGCTCTAGAGATCACATGATCCTAGACGTTTTTTGGTCGTGACCACTTATTTGAAAAGAGATTCCGTTTTGGGGGGGGGGGGTCGCAATCCTTTGGTGGCGAAATAGGGGTTGAAGGCATGCATGAAGTGAATCGTTGTGATTAGGAAATGAAGATGGATATAGAATATTTAAAGAAAATGTGGATGCAACCGGGTCATTCGAGCCTACAATCCAGGAAGGCAGGAAGGTGCCGTGCTTAGTTCGAGCCTACAATCCAGGCAGGCAGGAAGGTGCCGTGCTTAGGTGATACATACGTTGTACACATTAGATAATGACAAACATGTATGCACACCTGTAAGCCCCACATGATGAGCCTCCAAATTGACCTTTGCCCCCCCCCCCCAACCGTCCCCTAGTTTAAAGAGGGCTTAACTTACCCACAGTTGCACTTGCTAATGTAGACCTGTGGCCACAGTGGACAGCAAGTGCCCCAGCGCCCACTACGGTGCACCTTGAAACATGGCAGTCTGGTCGTGTAGCTGCTGCACTGGTAGCTCTGACTTCTTGGACAGCAGCTGTTAAAAAAAAATATTTTAAAAGAAATCACAAGTAATGTTGATTACAACACATTTTTCATTGAATCATGGTGTGTATTTTTTGGTAGGATTTCATGCGTTTATCGATCTAGAAGGCTATAAAAAAAAGAAACAAAATATGACACCTTATTTAAAAAAAAAATTGGCATGTCTTCCACACTCGTGCTGTTTGTTATATTTGGCATATCACCCATTATGTAGTGTGTCTTTGTATATGCAGCATGGCTTCCACACTAGTGCATATCTTCTTTTACATACAGCCTTGATTTGCTCCATGTCCAATGGGTCGAAATGAAGAACGTCTCCGAATTTTGATCGTTTGCCTCCCCCCCCCCCCCCAACGTGAGGGGGGCCCCCCCCCCCCCAACGGTAGGGGGGCATAAACCTCATATCTCATTTACCTTTATTTCTCTATCTCCCATACCTCTACTTTATTTGGAATCACACTTTGCTATATGAAATATAATCGTGCTTCAACTTTTGTGTGAAATAAACGTATGTGTCTTTATTTTGTTGAGACCAGACATAGTGATGATCGTACCTGCTAAATTTGCTCAGCGACGCCTGAAAGAACTCCACGTACAAGTTCCCGGTGCCCGCTAAGGACTTCGAGTCCAGAGCGAATCTCGCCAACACTGTTTTGTCTCCTTCCACTTGTTTCTCGGCCTCCACCTCGATGACACCACCTCTGCTTTGCACCGAGTATTCCTTTAGGACCTGATTTTTTTTTCGGGGGGGGGGGTCGGTGAAAAGGTGATATTTAAAATGTTGGCAAATCAAACAGGGGGGTTAAATCGTAGAGGTGTGTTAAATCGTAGAGGTTTTTTTTGGGGGGGGGGGGGGGTCGGTGAAAAGGTGATATTTAAAATGTTGGCAAATCAAACAGGTGTGTTAAATCGTAGAGGTGTGTTAAATCGTAGAGGTGTGGTGAATCATAGAGGTGTGGTGAATCATAGAGGTGTGGTAAATCATAGAGGTGTGGTAAATCATACAGGTGTGGTAAATCATAGAGGTGTGGTAAATCATAGAGGTGTGGTAAATCATAGAGGTGTGTGAAATCATAGAGGTGTGTGAAATCATAGAGGTGTGGTAAATCATAGAGGTGTGGTAAATCATAGAGGTGTGGTAAATCATAGAGGTGTGGTAAATCATACAGGTGTGGTAAATCATAGAGGTGTGGTGAATCATAGAGGTGTGGTGAATCATAGAGGTGTGGTAAATCACCCATTTGTTAATATCACATATTTGTATCAAATTTCATTTTTTATCAATAGATTTTTTAAAAATTTCTAAAACGTGTAAACGATAAGGACAGACGGACCAGTTAGCTGAAAGTTTTGCCTTGATTGGTCAATAAACTACGCATTAAAGGAATAAGTGCTTCTTTTTTTTCCATTCGCCATTAATGATTTTTAGACAAATCGCCATCTTCTTGTGTATTCCAATGTTTTTTTAGAGCTATAATTTGACCAACGATATATCACTCTCTGTTTTTGAGTTTCCACTTCGCGTAACTCATTTCCCCTCTCACCCCAACCTCATCTTACTTAAACCTGTCACAGACTCATTCTTTTATGACCCCTTGCTTCATTTCTCTCAGCTATTTCCTTGCCATTCCTACGTTGCCCTCTACACAATCCTTGATAATAATTGATGGACTGCATTCAAGTTGGGCATTTGATGTATCCATTTTCGCGCTTAAACACACCAGAGAGAGTGAAAATGGGAAACAAATTTGTTTCAGCTATTCAGTACCATATCTCCACATGGTATGAATCAAATACTCTCGTAATAATGTTTTTCAATTTCCCTGTATTTCTTCTTTATTTTCTTATTCCTGACATTTTGTTTATCCCTAAATATTTTGGTCTGTTAAGATCTCTACCTAATTTTTTAACAGCACAAACATTTATATTCTTTCACTTCCTGTAATCCCACCTCCGGCAACAAAAAGGAAATCTCTTCAGTTTTTTTTACTGTCATCTGCAACTTGTTCTATTTCTTTTTGTCTTGTTTGCTGGCGAAGGCTCTGAGCCGAAACGTCAATATATTTTGTCCTGTTTAAAAATTCAAGTTTAGCAGACCTTGTTCTTAGATTTCATTGACACAATCCTTGCCGTGCCTACTTTCCCCTTCACACAATCCTTGCCGTGCCTACTTTCCCCTCTACACAATCCTTGCCGTGCCTACTTTCGCTTCACACAATCCTTGCCGTGCCTACTTTCCCTTCACACAATCCTTGCCGTGCCTACTTTCCCCTTCACACAATCCTTGCCGTGCCTACTTTCCCCTCTAAACAAGCCTTGCTACACGTATCTCTCCCCGACCTAACATCTCTCTCATCTTACCTGCTCCTCTACTGGTCTTGTTTTTGGTATCTCATCACTGCGGAACGTCAAGTTAGCGAAGAATTCACGATCTTTTGTTTCACCATCAGGAAAGACAACCTCCCCATCTTTCAGAGCTTCTCTCTCAACCCCATCTGATGTTTAAAAAAAAATCATTTTTAACATATTTTTTTAAAACGTTACTGTCTTGCTTAACTTGCAATTTGTGGATACCAGTTTTAATTGTATTTGGATATTTTAATAATAAAATAGGTCGAATAATGTGTTTAATAATGTGTTTAAAAATGCATTTAATAATGCGTTTAACAATGCGTTTAATAATGTGTTTAATAATGTGTTTAATAATGTGTTTAATAATGCGTTTCATAACGCGTATCGAAATTGTTCATTTATAAAGCCACGTAGCAAAATAAAGACACCGATTTAAAAAGCAGGCGTCGAACAGCTCAGGTGTTTAACACGTGACAATAGAGTCGCGTCACGTGATACACGACCGAGCGTCTTACGAGATACTAACACCCCCCCCACCACACACACACTCTTCAGTCAATGTCACGTGATCCCCCAGCCAGGGAGTCGAGCACGATACAACAGAATCCATGTTACGTGAGTAGAACACCAGACAAGATGGCGAATGATCAACAGCCAGGGATTAGAACAAGGTAGGAAGGGGACAACGTCACGTGATCAACAGCCAGGGATTAGAACAAGGTAGGAAGGGGACAACGTCACGTGATCAACAGCCAGGGATTAGAACAAGGTAGGAAGGGGACAACGTCACGTGATCAACAGCCAGGGAATAGAACAAGGTAGGAAGGGGACAACGTCGCGTGACCAACAGCCAGGGAATAGAACAAGGTAGGAAGGAGACAACGTCACGTGATCAACAGCCAGGGAAGAGAACAAGGTAGGAAGGGGACAACGTCGCGTGACCAACAGCCAGGGATTAGAACAAGGTAGGAAGGGGACAACGTCACGTGATCAACAGCCAGGGAATAGAACAAGGTAGGAAGGAGACAACGTCACGTGATCAACAGCCAGGGAATAGAACAAGGTAGGAAGGGGACAACGTCACGTGATCAACAGCCAGGGAATAGAACAAGGTAGGAAGGGGACAACGTCGCGTGACCCTGGCTAACGCATTCGAAAAATGTCCATCTGCATTTGATACCTTTATCATTGATCGTCGATTGATTCACTGGAGTTGGTTTGTGTGGTGGCGGATTGAGAACACAATAACTGTGGACGCAGCATAGAGCACATGATATAATACTAATACACCATGTCACCGTTACCCTCGAGTGCCCCCTCCGTTACATTACGCCTGTGGACCTAAGTGTCACGGACGTGATTAGACGCCGTTCGATCTAGAATGATCATTTACAACACTTTAAAGTGGTGTTTGAAAGCATTGATTTAGATCGATATCTTTCACAAACACGATGAATGGCTTTTAATAACAAAATAAGATTGATCGTATGAGCGTTAAATATATATTTTTATAAACACAATCATCATATACGTAGGGCAATAGATGTGTTGTATAAACAATGAATACATCTTGATTGGGGTACGTCCAAAATAGTGTAAAACAGAGTAGTTTGCCCGTGAAAGACGCCTTCTGCTCTTTTTATTTCATTATTTTATGTTGTGTCTACAAGGCATGTTTTTTGCTTCTAAAATTCGTGTTTATTGTTTCTAAAAAATCATGTTTGTTGCTTCCAATATTCATGTTTGTTGATTCTTAAGATCAAGTGAAATTCGTCAAGTTGGGCTACATAAATCAAATCTAGTAAAATAAAAGTTAATGTATTCTTTTAAACTCAATAACTTATTTTCTTTCGATTCGCGGTACCACCATCCAATACATGTTTACAACCACAATTGATATGAAAGCTCATAGACATGAAACAAAATCATTTGCTTTTTTATTTTCTCTCTGAAAATAAATAATTCTTTCATTCGTAGTCGTAGCCCAATAGATGCAAAACATTTGTAAAAAATGCAAAAAATTTTATGAACGAAAAATTATATTTTGTCAAATATAAACCATATTAAATAAAATTAATATTTTACATATTTTATTATACAAAACAAACTGAAATAACATTTTGTTTAAAAGCCATGCACTTTATAAGCAATAAATATAGGTATTTAAAACTATCGTCCGACTCCGTAATCGTATTAAATATCAATACAATTCAATATATTTACCAATGACGAGCTCTTGAGTTTTCTGTGCAGCCACAAGAAGGACAAGGTATGCAACACATGGCAGCACCACAAGGAGGTAATTCGTCATGGTTTTGTAATTCAGCAGTAGATCTCTGTGCATCAAACTTGAAACGAAATGTGACGCAGCCAAGATACCTGTCGAGTTCATTTCTGACTTGAATTTATATTAAACCCATGCAAGAATTTTGACCAATCAAATGATTTTTTGATAATCCGGTTATACACAAAAATCATTTCTTTTTCATTTCCTTTATGTAGGCCAGAAGGTGATAGGGCAGAAGGGGGTAGGCAGAAGGGGGTAGGCAGAAGGGAGTAGGCGGGAGTCTTGAATGCAACATCCACAAAAACACGCTCTCTCTCTTTCTCTCTCCCTCTCTCTCTCACTCTCTCTCTCTCACACACACACACATATATATACTCATACAAAACACATTAACAATACAGTTCTCTTTGCAAGACAATATAAAAGATACAGCGTTTAAGTAATTAAGAGAAAATTCTGAACAAAATAGATTAAATGTGAAATACAAAAGAAGTTGCTAAAGCAATTTGCTAAAAACAAGATGCTAAAACAAGTTCATAAAACAAGTTGCTAAAACAAGTTGCTAAAACAAGGAGCTAAAACAAGACGCTAAAAGAAGTTTATAAAAGAAGTGGCTAAAAAAATGCTAAAACAAGTTCATAAAACAAGTTGCTAAAACAAGATGCTTATTGGTCTACAAGTAGATAAGGTCATTGGCTGTACTTGGTTTACAAGAAAGTTAGGCCTTGCTTGTACGTTGTTTAAAAGAAAGTTAGGCCCTTGGCTGTGCTTTGTTCACAAGAAAGTAAGCCCTGGCTCTACTTGGCTTACAGAAAGTTAGGCTCTTGGCTGTTCTTTGTTTACAAGGATTTTAGGCCTTTGGCTGTACTTTGTTCACAAGAAAGTTAGGCCCTTAGCTGCACGTTGTTTACAAGAATTTTAGGCCTTTGGCTGTACTTTGTTGACAAGAAAGTTAGGCCCTTGGCTGCACGTTGTTTACAAGAATTTTAGGCCTTTGGCTGTACTTTGTTCACAAGAAAGTTAGGCCCTTGGCTGCACATTGTTTACAAGGATTTTAGGCCTTTGGCTGTACTTTGTTCACAAGAAAGTTAGGCCCTTGGCTGCACGTTGTTTACAAGGATTTTAGGCCTTTGGCTGTACTTTGTTCACAAGAAAGTTAGGCCCTTGGCTGCACGTTGTTTACAAGGATTTTAGGCCTTTGGCTGTACTTTGTTCACAAGAAAGTTAGGCCCTTGGCTGCACGTTGTTTACAAGAATTTTAGGCCTCCGGCTGTACTTTGTTGACAAGAAAGTTAGGCCCTTGGCTGCACTTTGTTGTATTTGATTTACAAGTAATGTAGGCCATTCGGATGTTGTTTTTATTACAAGAAAGTTGCTAAGAATGGAATGGAAACTTTTACAATTATATACAGCCGTCCCTCGACATTTCGTGCTTCAACTTTCCTGACTTCACTCTATCGTGACTTAACTCTATCGCGACTTCACTCTATCGTGACTTCACTCTATCGCGACTTCACTTAATCGCGACTTCCCTTTATCGCGACTTCACTCTATCACGACTTCACTCTATCGTGACTTCACTCTATCGTGACTTCACTCTATCGCGACTTCACTCTTCCGTGTTTTTTTTACTCCTTCAACTACTGTACATTCATTAAAAAGTTTGTTCGAGACAGTGAAAATGATTCAGCGCGCTCTCTGCTGTCATAGCGATATTTCTATAGACTTGTATTAAAAGCGGTGGATAATAAGTCAAATATTTGCCGATGTTCCCAGGGGCTTGTCACGCTATGGCATGAAAGATATTTTGAAATGGACCGACCATGTAATAAATGCATACACTTATTTGACATCGAATGTAGCTCGGCAAATTCAAGTCACCCACTACGTTTAAAAATGACTGGCATGCACTTATTTGATATCGAATGGAGCTCGGCAAATTCAAGTCACCCACTACTTTTAAAAATGACTGGCATGCACTTATTTGATATCGAATGTAGCTCGGTAAATTCAATTCACCCACTATTTTTAAAAATGACTGTTTTCTTTTACAATAAGCACCTCCCATCTTAAAACCTTAAAGTAGTGGGTGAAGTAGTGATATGAAGAAGTTGTGACAGTAGTGTTTGAAGTAGTGGTTGAAGGAATGGTTGAAATGGTAATTGAGATAATGGTTGAAATGGTGATTGAGGTAATGGTTGAAATGGTGATTGAGGTAATGGTTGAAATGGTGATTGAGGTAATGGTTGAAATGGTGACTGAGGTAATGGTTGAAATGGTGATTGAGGTAATGGTTGAAATGGTGATTGAGGTAATGGTTGAAATGGTGATTGAGGTAATGGTTGAAGTAGCCGTTAAAGTCGTAGTTGACGTAGGGGTTGTACAGTGTTGTAAATAGTGGTTGAATGAGTGGTTGAATGAGTGGTTGAATGAGTGGTTGAATGAGTGGTTGAATGAGTGGTTGAATGAGTGGTTGAATGAGTGGTTGAATGAGTGGTTGAATGAGTGGTTGAATGAGTGGTTGAAAGTGTGGTTGAATGAGTGGTTGAATGAGTGGTTGAATTAGTGATTGAATTAGTGGTTGAATTAGTGGTTGAATTAGTGGTTGTATTAGTTGTTGTAGTAGTCGATGAAGTATGGGTTGAAGTAGTCGATGATGTAGTGGCTCAAGTAGTGGTTCAAGTACTTTTTTTAAAGTAATCGCTGAAATACTGATTGAAGTAGTGTTTGAAGGAGTCCTTGAAATAGTTCTTTGACGCAGTGGTTGATTGCAAAAACTGAAATTTGAGTTTCTTCCATATAGTTTTTAAAGACATAGTAGAACAATCTATGTTGAAGCTTGAATGCTATCTTGTTGTCCTGTCTATTGGTGGATTCAACATACCTTGCTCTACTATTTCATTTCCGCAGCTTGCATTCAGCCCTTCATTTATTATAGTTTGTACGGCCTAACAGTTGCCTTTTTGTGTTCTGTGATGACCAATCATTGCCTCTGCTGTCCACATGTGAACCACTGCCTGAACGTCCCCTACTATGTCATGGGTACACTTTTATTTATTTTATTCCGTAGGCTTCAACATCGTGGGAACCACTGGTCTGTTGGTCTGTTGGTCTGTTGGTCTGTTATATGCATACCCGGATTGTTTGCCGTCGGTTGAAGCCACAAAAAAAAAAAAAAAGATTTTGAACTAGTTTCTAGATTAGTATGTACCAGTTGATACCCAGACCGAGTTGGAAGTAGGTCAGGCGGGCAGCGAGGGCGGTCACGCGGAAACAAAACAACAACTGAACGATGGCGTCTGATTGGATAATTGCCTCAGCTCTAGGACGTTCTACGACATTCCATAATAAACCTCGGGGAAACGCCTTACTCCGATGAAACAACATTGTTTGATGAAGGATTAGGTTCTGGAAAGGGGCCTGTTTAAAAAAATGGGGGGAAGGGGGCGTAGGTGGGGGGAGGGGGGTTATGTTTCCATTCCTAAACATTCCACATTTTGTTTTCCGTTTTCGAATTACCATTGAGATTAAAATATGCATCTTTAGTTGAAATATTATGGTGCAATTAAAAAAACCAACTTATATCAGATCCTTGATCAATCCATTTAACCATTATTGGCCCACATGAACACAACAACAGGAAAAGGTTAAGGTCGGTGACATACTGTGGGATGTACGTAGTTACATTGAAGATTTCAGGAGGTCACTTGTCAACCAAGGAGATGGTCTTCTCAATGTGGTCCTAGTGTCTCCCAAGGGAGAAGATCATGTTGGTCTTTTAGACACAAGAGCGAATACATGATCTATGACCTTTGCATCGTTGAAAACACGACAGACTGAGCAAAATAACTGCAAAAAGCCTGATGATAAAATAAGAATAGTCCATCGTATCGATACTTAATATAAATTTCACTAGAATCGCCCTTCGTTTATTTATTATGGTCAAATTCGTTCAAAATTTCAGAGACACTATACAATTGAATTAACTTAATAGTTTAATCGTACTTAATTTGTACTTAACTTGTGCGAATAACATATCTAATTGAAGCTCAGATCGTTGGGGCAATCGCAAGGTGGGGACAATGTGTATAATAAAAGAATATCTAAATATGAGCTAATAAGCCCAACGTCAAAATAAAGCGATGAATTCAAAATAAAAAAATAATAATTAAAAATTCCTTTTTTTTCTTCAATCGGGAATCGAACCACTTCTCATGTTTTTCAAGCAACATTTTGAATTTTGCTAAAAGTTGAAAACGAAACCAACTCTAAAATTCATTATATTTTCCAATGTTGCAGGGTATCCATCATTTTTTCCTACACACCTAACAATAATTTGTTGGACCGAAGTTTGTATATTAATTAAAAGTAACAAATGCAATTTAAATTTTGAGGAACAAAATAGAAATTTATTTTTAAATTAAAATCTGTAAAAATAAAATTATGACTATTACATAATAAAAAAATATTGAGGATGAAAATATAACCAGAAATATACACATCATAGCTTTTGGGTCAATATTTCCTCGGTTCTTGTAATAAAATATATTTTTCGAAGGCACTTCGCTTGGTGGGAAATGTTGCGAGAATGCTGAACGATCCCTTGCCCAAATGACTCTTTTATGGTGAACTCTAGAGTTCAAAGCTGTTTGCTGGGAGACTGAAGAAACGTTTCATTGTGTGAAGACATCTTTATGACCGTTTCACATAAACCCGAACACGTTGTAACAGTTCTCAAGATATCAAGACTCATGGCCTTCCTCCTTACACAAATGCTCCATACAACAGCCGCTGCAGAGCACAAATGACTATCCAGGAAAAAAAAACCGAGTTGAAATCTGCATCTGGAAAAGGCCCATCCATCCGTTGCCCGTTGGACTTAAGACACCTTCGTGCATGAATCTGTCGGATAAGCCAGCTGCGCAGCCACAAACAGATTAAGCCCCATCCCAGATCACGTGATCAATATGATTCAAATCGATTTCGATGGACGAACTAACATAATCAATTCTTTTGAATTCCTCCAAAAGCGCCAAGTATGGATATGAATAATTTAAGCATTAACTAGAGGAACTATACCAGCTCCTCTGAAGCTATAGTTTGTATAGACGCAACACAAAAGTATAGACATATAACAGCAAGAACACGAACTTATTTAATTGTTTATGTCTCTCTTAAAATCTATTAAAAATGTTCATTTTTTGTGGATTGGCTACTCAGGATTGGTGGACCGGCTACAAATGGTTTATGGACCGGCTAATTTAAAATTGTGGACCGGCTACTAATGGCTCGTGGACCAGCTGATAAATATTTATGGACCAGTTAATCATGGCTTGTAGACCAGCTACTCCTTGCGTTATAAATAGGCGTTCTATATTTTACTCCCATTTAATCCTTTCCTGGTGAACGACCTTAAGCTGACCCAAATTCACCTGCGTTAGTATTGGGCGGGGCTTACCCCCTTTGATCTTCTTGACCACAAACCAGTATATCGTCTTTTTTCTTTTCTCGAATTCGATAGAGAATTGTAGAACGTTTCAGTCACTTATGCAATGCGTAATACGTCTGGAATTTTCTATAGAATAGACTATAACTACGGCGAGTGGTTTAAATGACACATCAGAATGCAGAGTGAGGGACGAAGACAGCGGGAGAGAGTTACTTTGGAACGTGTGAGAGTTTGTTTAAAGTAGACTTCTTGTCATTATTTGTACATTTCTGCACACTGTGTTTTATTTGACATTGTACCAACCACACAATATAAGGTAAGTTAATAGTTTTTAATTATATTTCTTTTTGACTTTTTAACTTTATTATTAACTTTTAAAAAAGCGCATTACTTGTATTTAGCCCAGTTTCGACTGTCGCATTCATTGTTATTGTTTTCATCATTTGGTATCGTATTTAGTTATGCACTGTTTTGGAACGAGCAATACATGCAAATAGGAGATTAATTTCTCCCTACTGACAACAGTGCGTAACAATGGCGTGTCTACCTGCTAATCATGGATTGTGGAAAACTAATTATGGTGTGTGGATCAGCTAATCATGGCTTATGGACCAGCTAATGAGGGCTTGTGGACCAGCTAATCATGGCGTGTGGACTGGGCTAATCATGGCTTATGGACCAGCTAATGAGGGCTTGTGGACCAGCTAATCATGGCTTGTGGACCAGGTAATCATGGCTTGTGGACCAGCTAATGAGGGCGTATGGACCAGCTAATGAGGGCTTGTGGACCAGCTAATCATGGTTTGTTGACCAGCTAATCATGGCTGGTGGACCAGCTGATTATGGCTTGTGGACCAGCTTATCATGGCTTAAGGACCAGCTAATGAGGGCTTGCGGAACAGCTAATGAGGGCTTAAGGACCAGCTAATGAGGGCTTGTGGACCAGCTAATCATGGTTTGTGGACCAGCTAATCATGGCTTGTGACCAGCTAATCATGGCTTGTGGACCAGCTAATGAGGGCTTATGGACCAGCTAATGAGAGTTTGTGGACCAGCTAATCATAGCTTGTGGCCAGCTAATCAAGGCTTGTGGACCAGCTAATGAGGGCTTGCGGACAAGCTAATGAGGGCTTACGGACCAGCTAATGAGGGCTTGTGGACCAGCTAATCATGGTTTGTGGACCAGCTAATCAGGGCTTGTGACCAGCTAATCATGGCTTGTGGACCAGCTAATGAGGGCTTATGGACCAGCTAATGAGGGCTTGTGGACCAGCTAATCATGGTTGGTTGACCAGCTAATCATGGCTGGTGGACCAGCTAATGAGGGCTTGCGGAACAGCAAATGAGGGTTTAAGGACCAGCTAATGAGGGCTTGTGGACCAGCTAATCATGGTTTGTGGACCAGCTAATCATGGCTTGTGACCAGCTAATCATGGCTTGTGGACCAGCTAATGAGGGC
>CAXITT010000257.1:814768-859881 GCA_964033795.1 Lymnaea stagnalis | reverse complement strand
CATATTTGTGCACCAATCTCATAAGAAAGTGACATATTTGTGCACCAATCTCATAAGAAAGTGACATATTTGTGCACCAATCTCATAAGAAAGTGACATATTTGTGCACCAATCTCATAAGAAAGTGACATATTTGTGCACCAATCTCATAAGAAAGTGACATATTTGTGCACCAATCTCACAAGAAAGTGACATATTTGTGCACCAATCTCATAAGAAAGTGACATATTCGTGTAACAGCCTCATGAAAAAGTGACATATTTGTGCACCAATCTCATAAGAAAGTGACATATTTGTGCACCAATCTCATAAGAAAGTGACATATTTGTGCACCATTCTCATAAGAAAGTGACATATTTGTGCACCAATCTCATAAGAGAGTGAAATATTCGTGTAACAGCCTCATGAAAAAGTGACATATTTGTGCACCAATCTCATAAGAAAGTGACATATTCGTGTAACAGCCTCATTAAAAAGTGACATATTTGTGCACCAATCTCATAAGAAAGTGACATATTTGTGCACCAATCTCATAAGAAAGTGACATATTTGTGCACCAATCTCATAAGAAAGTGACATATTTGTGCACCAATCTCATAATTGAGGGCTTGTGGAACAGCTAATGAGGGCTTAAGGACCAGCTAATGAGGGCTTGTGGACCAGCTAATCATGGTTTGTGGACCAGCTAATCAGGGCTTGTGACCAGCTAATCATGGCTTGTGGACCAGCTAATGAGGGCTTATGGACCAGCTAATGAGAGTTTGTGGACCAGCTAATCATAGCTTGTGACCAGCTAATCATGGCTTGTGGACCAGCTAATGAGGGCGTATGGACCAGCTAATGAGGGCTTGTGGACCAGCTAATCATGGTTTGTGGACCAGCTAATCATGGCTTGTGACCAGCTAATCATGGCTTGTGGACCAGCTAATGAGGGCGTATGGACCAGCTAATGAGGGCTTGTGGACCAGCTAATCATGGTTGGTTGACCAGCTAATCATGGCTGGTGGACCAGCTAATGAGGGCTTGCGGAACAGCAAATGAGGGTTTAAGGACCAGCTAATGAGGGCTTGTGGACCAGCTAATCATGGTTTGTTGACCAACTAATCATGGCTTGTGGACCAGCTAATCATGGCTTGTGACCAGCTAATCATGGCTTGTGGACCAGCTAATGAGGGCTTATGGACCAGCTAATGAGAGTTTGTGGACCAGGTAATCATAGCTTGTGGACCAGCTAATCATGGCTTGTAGTCCAGCTAATCATGGCTTGTGGACCAGCTAATCATGGCTTGTGGACCGGGCTAATCATGGCTTTTGGACAATCTAATCATCTAATCATCGCTTGTGGACCAGCTAATCATGGCTTGTGGACCGGGCTAATCATGGCTTTTGGACAATCTAATCATCTAATCATCGCTTGTGGACCAGCTAATCATGGCTTGTGGACCAGCTAATCATGAAATGTGGACATGGCTACTCATGGCTTGTGAGCCGGCACCTGCACATGAGCCATTGATCTATAATTAATACTAATAATTTATAATATCGAAAACAAGTCTCATCAAACAAGGTGAGAAGGATTAATCCCATTTCCTTAATTTTATTGAATTCATCATTCTAAAGGCTGAAAAGTTAACCCAATGTAACAGTTCTATAGGCTTTAATGTAAGCCTATTCAATAGGGCTTGTCACTCCAGAATCTTTCTGCTTGAGTGCGCACGATTACGACAAATGAACGCTTGATCGCACCGTAATGGAACAGTATGAAGCAGATCAGGAAATGAGGAAGTTGACACAGTGTCACCCCATTTCTGGAGGTTAAAAGGTGGAAAGAAAAAGTATTTCTCTAAAAATGGAGAAAAAAAAGTCATGAAAATGACTAGAAACTTCTCCAAAATTAGAATTAGTAATCGGGTTTTTTGTTTGTTTGTTTGTTTGTTTGTTAGTTTGTTTGTTATATAAATATGTAAATTTACCATCTGATATCCCTGGCTTTTCACGGATTTACATTGACACTGGTGTAACATAACGGCCCGGTCAAAAAGGTGATATATACTTTATCACTGGGTGGGGCAGATCCTTAACAACTGTAAGTCGGTTGAGGATACTATGTATCAAATAAAGGCGGCAGTTAACATTTGAAGGTTGTCACATTCAAATCATTTACCAAACTAGCAGACGATTGCCTTTTTGTTTAATATATTGGTGCCCCAGCCTCATAAGAAAGTGACATATCAGTGCCCCAGCCTCATAAGAAAGTGACATATCAGTGCCCCAGCCTCATAAGAACGTTACATATTGGTGCACCAATCTCATAAGAAAGTGGCATATTTGTGCAACAATCTCATAAGAAAGTGACATATTTGTGCACCAATCTCATAAGAAAGTGACATATTTGTGCACCAATCTCATAAGAAAGTGACATATTTGTGCACCAATCTCATAAGAAAGTGACATATTTGTGCACCAATCTCATAAGAAAGTGACATATTTGTCCACCAATCTCATAAGAAAGTGACATATTTGTGCACCAATCTCATAAGAAAGTTACATATTTGTGCACCAATCTCATAAGAAAGTGACATATTCGTGTAACAGCCTCATGAAAAAGTGACATATTTGTGCACCAGCCTCATAAGAAAGTGATATACCAATACTTTTCCAAAGTTATCTCGCTCTACTATTTCTTTCACCTAGCTTGAACAGAGTACCTTGTTGCATAATGTTTTATATCCTTAATCTACTAAATGAATGTCATATACATGTCCAGTAGATAAAAGTTCAAGGTGACATTTACAATTTGACATCGATTGAAAGACACCGTTGGGAATCACTGTAATTCAATTTAGAGACAGTTTTGGGCCCAGGACCATAAAATATCATGTGATTTATCACTTATTATGGAAAAATATCATGTAATATAAATAGTCACTTCCAATGTTATCATAATGAATCATCTAATTTATCACTTCTTTTGATTCCATAACATATCACGTAATTAATCACCTGTGTGTCGCCCGCTTGAAGCTGTGTGTCGATGTCTGGCACTGAAGTATGAACCTGTACATGGCTGTGAACATCGACCGACCGCTGTGTGAGGTATCGTGGCACATCTGTCGGAGGCTGTGTGTTTCTCGTCCGACAGAAACGCCTCTGAAGCTGTGAAATATCGATTCGTCAGATGTGTGAAGTATCGTTGCACATCTGTCCGTGCTGTGTTTCGCTTGTCCGAGGTTGTCTGAGGTGCTCGTCGGAGGCTGTGTGTCTCCTGTCCCAGCTGAAGCAACCATCCAATGCTGTACGAGAGAAATGGAGAAGGATAGGACAACAGAAGTATCATCGGAGCAGGACCAGGACCTGGGTTCCCAGAAAATATGAACATGAAAGAGGAACAAATAAAAGACCAGATATTAAATAAGTATTGGGATAAAGCAAAAACTAATAGCGTGGAGCATAAAAGACAGGGAGTCATCACGTTTTCAAAATAGAAATGGGTATCTGTATCGGGTATTTACCAATAGAACTAATAGTAAAGTTGACAGAAAATTAGTTGTCCCGCTAAAAAGCCGGCTAATAGTGTTAAAAACTGTTCACGAGTCGGCTTTGGCTGGACACATGTCCGTCAGGAGGACAAAATACCGTATCTGTTCCGAATTTTTTTGGCCAAACATGAACAAAGAAATCACCAACTATGTTAAAACATGTCCTATATGCCAGAAGGCTCGACCTCCTGGTAGATATAAACCCATAGAGCTAGGACGGATGCAAGTCATTGGCGTACCTTTCCAAAAAGTGGAAATAGATATTGTTGGACCCCTGCAAACGAGCACTAAGAAAAATAGATATATACTTACATTAATTGATATGGCAACCCGGTGGTCCGAGGCAGTTCCATTGAAAAATGTGACAACAAAAGACGTATGTGAAGCACTAGATTCTATCTTTACAAGAATGGGTTTTCCTGAGGTAATCTTGTCAGATAATGGGCCTCAATTTTCGTCGGAGTTATACGGGCAGGTGTGTGAACTCCTTAATATTAGCACCAATCATTCGTCAATATACCATCCACAATCGAACGGAATGGTGAAGAGGTTAAATGGCACTTTCAAAAACATGTTAAGAAAAGTAGCTAAAAATGAACCCGAAAACTGGGATATCGTTTTGCCGGCCATACTGTTTGCATACAGGGAAGTTCCCAATGAGACCACGTTGATTTCACCATATGAATTGATGTTTGGTAGAAAAGTAAGAGGCCCTATGTCCATTCTAAAAACGTTATTTACAAAGGAAAATATTGAGGAAGAAAATAAAACCATATATGAATACATTATTGATCTGAGGAATAGATTGAAAACCGGTTTGGAGGAGGCCCAAGCCAACACAAAAGCTAAGACAGCAAAACATAAATTATATTATGACCGCAATGCAGCTGTCAAAGACATTCAAATAGGCGAGAAAGTATTAGTGCTTAAGCGCAGGAAAGGAAACAACTTGACATTGAATTCAGAGGGACCGTATGAAGTAACTAGAATTATATCAAATTTAATGTTGAGGTTAAAAGAGGACAGAAGAATACAGTTTATCATCTCAATAGGATTGTCAAGTATTTTGACAGAGAGGGATCAACGATTAATAAAGAGGAGAAAAAAAAAACGTTAACCATGGTGGGGTGGCCGTAGCGGAGGGCAGCACAAACACAGACGAGGAAGAACTGAATGTACCGACAATAAATGTAGCTGAATCCACGGAGGTAGACATTAATAAGGAATTAAATGATAAACAGATGGGAGAAATAAAGAAGATTTTACATGAATTCCAAGGAGTAATTTCTGATATTCCGGGAAAATCATCAATAGGAGAACATAAAATTGAACTGTTAGATAAAAAACCGATAACATTAAAACCCTACATTATCCCAGCTCTTATGATGGGAAAGCTAAGGGAAGAAATTAAAGTGATGTTAGACCTGGGAATCATAGAAGAATCCAACTCACCATATTCCTCACCTTTATTGTTAATAAAGAAGAGAGATGGCTCGTTAAGAACTTGTGTCGACTATAGGAGACTTAATGCTGTAACTAGAGCGGTTGCTGAAGTTATTCCAAATCAGGATGTGACACTAGCTCACATGGCAAAAGCATTTTTTTTTATAGTAAATTAGACTTAACTAAGGGCTACTGGCAGATACCAATACATGACGCTAGTAAAGAATATACTGCTTTTCAGGGGCCAGAGGGATTATATCAATTTAAATATATGACGTTTGGATTAGCTACCGCCCCGGCAACATTTAACAGGATAATAAGGAAACTCTTCGGGCAGTTAGATCACGTAGTGACATATTTTGATGACATTTGCATACATACAGAGGACTGGGAAAGCCATATTAAGGTCCTAAGGCAAGTCTTCACTATCCTGAAGGAATCAGGATTTACCGTTAAACCAAGTAAGTTGGAGCTGGGGAAAAAGTCTATTAATTTTTTGGGACACATGGTAGGAGGTGGATTACTAAAATCGGAATACAACAATTTAAATAAAGTGTTGACAATAGAAAACCCAAGGACCAAGAAACAAGTTAGAAGTTTGGTGGGTCTCATTTCTTTTTACAATAAGTTCATAAGTTCAGAAAAGTTCATATCTAACTTTTCTACACTTACGGCACCTTTGACGGACCTGACACGAAAGGTAAACCGAATAATATTATTTGGACGGGCGAATGCCAACAGGCATTAGATACAATACAAAATTATTTAACTAGTAAACCTATTTTAATGTGACCAGACTATAGCAAAACTTTTACAGTTAGAGCTGACGCTTTAACCAAGGGAATGGGGGCATGTCTTTTACAGAACAGAAACAACATCCTTCATCCCATTAAGTACATAAGTCGTAAACTAATGGATAGGGAAATGCGCTATTCAACAATAGAAAGGGAATGCTTGGCCATAATATGGGGCATTCAAAAATTGGCTTATTATCTTGTGGGTGCGAGATTTATTCTTCAATGTGATCACCAAGCATTAAAATATTTAAATACCGCTAAATTCTGTAATTCGAGAGTCACCAGATGGGCATTAATTTTACAGGAATTCAATTTTGACATTGAATATGTCTAAGGAAAAGAAAACACTATTGCAGATTTTTATCTCGACAATAGTGAGAAAAAAAATTTGTTTGTGGAGGAGATGAGTTTTCAAGTCCATGAGTTGGGAGGTGAAGATAATGATTTTTTATTTTTTTTTATTTTTTATGTTGCAGATGATTTAGTTGCTTTAAAATCATCATGCTATTGTAAGGATTTTCTTCGTTGATTTATTATGAACATGCAGTAATTACTTAGATATAATATAAATAACCCATGATTTTTGTTGTTGTTTATGCTTGTAAAATCTATGTAATTAGATTAATAATTATAAACAATATAATACTTATAGGATTACTTGTTTGAGATTGTTACTTGCTGTATGAGTCAATATGACCCAACAGTGATTCCATACCCTGACTTTTCATTTTGGAAGATCCTACTCGTAGAGTAGAATCTAGCGGAAGAGGAGGGATATGTCGAGGGTATGAGAATCACTGTTGTTATGTGTAGATTATTGTTTCAATGTTTGATAGGGAAAAGATGTTTAGTCAAAGATTTTATATGTAGCTGTATCGTTTGTGTGAGAGTGTTGTGACGTAATTGTGTAATGGGAAGTGGCGCGTTAGTTTTGGTTGTTGTTAGAGAAGAGAGATGGCCGTTGTGCACTATTCAGAATATAGCTTCTTGTGTGATGTTTCTATGTGTGAGGATTTTAATTAGATATATTGTGAAGTTGAACGGTTACAAGCTGTATAGGGAAGTACACCGATTGTCATGTTGAAGAGGCATATTAAATTTATATATTGTATCGAACCGTGGAGTGTTCGTTGATTTGAAGACTGTTACTTTTGGTTGTGCTGTTCGGTGATCAAGTGATAGACTTGGCTGGATGAATAGACACTCATTGTCATGAGTGGATGATTTGCAACACAACAGATACAACGTCTCGACACAATGTTCCCTCTAAGGTTTGTTTGTTCGTGTGCAAAATCATAAAGCTGTGTGCAAATTTTTACAGCATCAATTTTTGTGTGCGCAAATTTTACAGCCTACAGACACAAACACACCTTTAAGTGGAAATTAGCTGCGCGGTACTCAAAACTGCTGCGCGGCGTCTGTGAGATTACTGCGCGGCGTCTGTGAGATTACTGCGCGGCGTCTGTGAGATTACTGCGCGGCGTCTGTGAGATTACTGCGCGGCGTCTGTGAGATTACTGCGCGGCGTCTGTGAGATTACTGCGCGGCGTCTGTGAGATTACTGCGCGGCGTCTGTGAGATTACTGCGCGGCGTCTGTGAGATTACTGCGCGTCAGTTCTAAACGGCAGTTCTGCTAACGTATAAGGACACTTTCAGTAATATTCCTGATGATGCTGATCTTAAGTTCTAAACGACAAAATTTTCCTCAAAAAAAAACAATTTTTATTAAAAAGAATAAACAATACAACCTTCTCAAATTGAAAGAAATAATTTAATAATCAAGATTGTTATGTTAAAACATTTTACTAAAATTTATTGCAATATTTGACAACGATTGGAATTAAAAAAATTTAAATTGTAAATTTAATGTGACATAACATTAATTTTAACCCCCCACCCACCTTTTTTTTTTGTTCAATGAACCGTGACGAATAGGGACAATACAAATTCCTACAGAGCTAATGGCTCCTATATTGGCTGTGCCCATGGCACGAAAGACCTTAAAGAGAAAATGCAAAGTGTAACACACTTCTACTCTGACATGGCGTGGGATGTTATTTCTTATGCTGTGGGTTATGTCAGTAGTATGGTTACTTATATTAACGCTTCAGGATGCCGACTCAGTCTTCTTCATTCTTTCACTTATTATTCAGGCTTGGCGTGGGATGTTATTTCTTATGCTGTGGGTTATGTCAGTAGTATGGTTACTTATATTAACGCTTCAGGATGCCGACTCAGTCTTCTTCATTCTTTCACTTATTATTCAGGCACGTAAAGAAGAATGCTCAATTCTAGTTAAAACTCACAGTACTTTATTGAACACACTTCATATTGATAATATTAATAAATAATCCTTGCATGAATGTAATTTCACATATATATCTATAGTATTCCATCATTAAGAAAGACACGTCCTCAGACTACTATAACTCAGCTCAACTGTCTAATCACACAGCTCTCACGCTAATGACTGACTCTCCTGCTCTGCGCTCAGCTCTCTACTATCTCAGTCAACTCATACATTATTACCAGCAAAGCGTGCAAAACGACCGCTCTGACAAAACATAATTTTACTCTCCAAAAACGTGGAGTTCACATTTGTTCTCAAAAATACAATCCACATTGATTGTCTCTCCCCGTGGAAAAACCTGGTGAACACACTCACTGTCCACTCATGCTACCTCTCTGTTTACATGTGAAAACATAGTCCGTTACATGCCCCACCCATCTGAAAAAATTTTGTGCAACAAAATTTTTGGCATTATATGTTGAAATAATGATCATGTCTCTTAGAAAATTTCAATGCCACATCTAACAATCAAATCAGTGTAACAACATTAACATTTCATCATTATGAAATACAGAGTCTTTTACTGTTAATATCACACTTAATAGTGAATAATGTACCCTGGCAAAAAATTAAAAAATCACCAATGACAACCTCTTAAAATCTTTATGTATGATAATGTGAAGTGACATTAACATCTTAATGAATAATAAACACTGCAAAATGAATGTAACAATCTTAAATTTTGCATTAGAAAATTTACAATCGGTTAAAATATGATATTCATTTACAAAAATTGATATGTACAAGTGTCTTATCAAAAAACTGAGTGAACGTATGTGTGTATATTCATTTAGAATGTCTGACTAATGTGTCTTAAGTCAGTGTCTTTGTCATTGTCTGCATGTTCAATGTGTCTGGAAAGGAAATCAGCTACTGTATTGTCTTTTCCTTTTATTGTCCTTATCTCATACTGATAATCTAATAGTATCAACGACCATCTGTTTATTTTACTATTCGCTATTTTCTTTCTATTCAGTGCCATTAATGGCTTGTGATCAGTCAATAATGTAAATTTTCTGCCTAATAGATATTTCTGTAGTTTGGTAAGTGCCCACACAATTGCTAAGCATTCTTTTTCAATGGTTGAGTAGTTAATTTCAGTTCTGCTTAATGCTCTACTTAAATAGGTAATGGGTCTTAATTTATGATTGTATTCTTGCATAAGGCAAGCTCCTAATCCAATGTTGGAGGCGTCTGTAACTAGAGTGAAAGATTGTTTAAAATTGGGTGATAACAATATGTTGTCACTTTGGAAAATTTCTTTGATTGTTCTCAGTGTATTTTCGCATTCATCCGTCCATACTATTTGTTTCTTGCTATCTTTATTTATTAGTTTCCTTAAGGGTAGTGTAACATCAGAAAATTTTGGAACAAAAGTGCTGTAAAAATTGCACAAACCTAAAATGGCTTTTACTTCTTTCTGAGTGTGTGGTGTTTTTATATTTAGTATTTTTCCTCTGTTGTGTTCTGTGGGCTGAATTGTGTTTTTACCGACTTTAAATCCTAAAAATTCAATGTCCTCTTGTGCAAACTTTAATTTGTTTGGTGCTATTGTAACTCCATGTGCTCTTAATTTGTTTAGTACTGTTTTTATAGTCTCTAAATGTGTCTTCATATCCTTAGTGTGAATACAGATGTCATCGACAAAATGTACGACATTTGGTATGCCTTCTAGCATGATTCGCATGAATCGAGAAAATGTTGCGGTGGAATTAACTAGACCAAATGGCATTACTGTCCATTCGAACAAGCCTTCCTCTGTGGCAAATGCAGTCAAAGGCATGGAATCCGGATGCATGCCTATTTGCCAGAATCCTCTGTTTAAATCTAAGTGGGTGAATAATGTGGAGGAGCCTATTTCTTCCAGTAGTTCTCTGGTGTCCCTCATGGGTTCTGCATCTAATTGTGTGATTTTATTTAACTCCCTATAGTCACAACATATACGGCACTGGCCATTTTTCTTTTTTACTACTACCATGGGTGATGCTATTGGTGAATCTGATCTTTTAATCTTGTTGGTCTGTATTAAATGATTTAGTTCTTTCTTTACTTCTTCCCTAAATGCATATGGAATTGGATAGATTTTGTGTTTGAATGTGGGTTCCTGTGTTAATATTATCTTGTGTTCTAAACTGCTAGTGTGTCCTATGTTCTCTGTGATGACATCTTTGTATTCTTTTAGAATTGTTGTTAAGTGTCTGTTTGTTGTGGTGTTATTTTCATTGTCTTCTAATTGTATAACACTAGCAACGGTGGCTGTGCTACTTATTTCATTACTGATGGTTTCTAACTCTTCAGGAACAGAGTCATATTTTCTGAGCAAGTCCACATGTAGGACTTTCAATTCACCCTTCATGTGAATTACATAATCAACTAAATTTAACTTGTCATGAATTGTAAACGGACCCTGCCAAATCTTTTGTCCATTATTGTTTGGCAACCATACCAAAACTTTATCATGTACTTTAAGATCTCTGAGGTATCTATGTGTATTCTTTATATGTCTTTGTCTTTTAGACTCCCTATCAGTGTTTTCTTTAGCATTTTCTATGCCATATGTAATCCTCTCTCTAATTTTTGTAATTATGTCAAATGTGTCTTGTTGTGTGCCTTTCTGGCCTAAAATGTTTTCTTTAAAAAGAGTTAACGGTCCCTTTGGATTGGCCCCAAACATTAGCTCAAATGGAGAGTACCCAGTGGTGTCTTGTATACTCTCTCTATAGGCGAATAAAACCATGGGTATATATAGGTGCCATTCTCTAGGGTGGTCTATTGTTGTTTTATTTAACATTGTTTTTAGTGTTTTGTTCCATCGTTCTACCATACCATTAGCCTGTGGTCTATATATTGTGGAATGTACTTGTATTATACCTAGCATTTTTGTAACTGCATTGGTTAAGTTGGAAGTAAACTGTGTTCCATTATCTGACAATATTTTATCAGGGAACCCATGTCTTGTAAATACATCTAATAATGCCATGCAAATTGTTTCTGAATTAATGTTTTTGAGGGGAATTGCCTCTGGCCATCTAGATGCCATATCAATCATGGTTAAAATAAATTTGTGTCCCTTATTTGATGGTGGATTAAGAGGACCAATGATATCTATAGCTACCTTCTCAAAGTTTCTACCTATTTTGTCTGTGGGTTGTATGGGTGCTCTGTGTTTACTGTGTATTGGGTTTTTTGTCAGACATGGTATGCATTTGTTTATGTGTTTCTTTATGTCCTTGTGTATGCCTGGCCAATAAAAATTCTGTGTGACCCTTTCTAATGTTTTTTTTATACCCATGTGTCCAGCCAAAGGACTGTCATGTGCATGGTTGAGTATTTTGTTTCTGAGTATTAATGGTACTATTATTTGAGATTTTTTGATTTCACCTTTCTCAAAATTTCTGATTAGAATATTATGTTTTATTGTGTAATTATGTCCTCTATAAATTGTGTTATTGTCCTTAATTTTGTTTCTAATGTCCTGAATTTGCCTATCTTCTGTCTGCATTCTAATTATGTCCTCTCTAGATATTTGTTTTGGAATGTCTAATTTTTCTTCTATTTCAGGCTGTGTCTGACTAGTTTTATGTTGTTGTCTTGTTATTGCACTTATATACTCTTTGGTTAAATTTTTTGATTCAATCCAATTTAAGAATAGTTCTTGGGAATTATCTGGAATTTCTTTAATATTTCCAATTATTAACTGACATACTGGGTTGTCCATAAGTACTGCCGTTACCTTTCCTGTCAACCATGGACAGTCTATGTCCACTACTGCTTTATAACATTCAACTTTTGTGTTATTTGCTAACATGACTGTGGTTTTTTCAGATATATGGTCTTTAGGGTCAATCAATTTTTTGTCAACTACTATTGTTGTACAACCTGTGTCTCTTAGACACTGAACAAGTTGGTTGTTTACATAAGAAGGAAAAAATTGTAAACTTCCTTCACTGTGACATGCGCTAGCTAAAGTTTCATGTGGTTTGGTGTTTTGTCTACTGTTAGTCTGATTGGAATTATATCTTTGATTTTTATATGGTTGTCTACTCCTATTTGCACTGTTGTATCTAATTGGACTACTGTTGGGTGATGTTCTCTGATAGTATTGTTGTGAATGTCCTAAATCTCTATGTAATTTCCTACACTCATATTTTTTGTGACCTGGAATGCCACAGTAGAAACATTTGTTGTTGTTTGAATAATTAGTATATGGTGTCTGGTAATTGTTTTGATGACTTTTCTGAAATTTATTGTTTTGCCATCTGGCAGGTAGGCTGTGGTATCTTCTGTTTTGATATGTGTTTTGTTTTTGACTGTCCCTATCACTGGGTGTGTTTCTAATAGAGGCTAGTGTGCTGTTTCTATTGTCTAGCTCTTCATTGGGGTGAGCATCTTTAAATGTTGTGATTGAGTCAACTAACTCACGCTCATTTTTAATCTTTCTCTCTTTAAGGAATGAAAATAAAGAGACTGATGCATTTCTTAATATTTTGTCTATGATAAACATATCCAGTAATGCTTTTGGATCATTTAGGTCAATTTCAGTTAATTCAAGCCATTTGACAAGATTGTCTCTAATATTGAATATGGTGGTGTTAGGATCTACTTCTCTCTCTAGTCTTATGTTATGGAAATTTTTTCTATAAATGTCTTCTGTGTTTCCATAGAACTTTAACAAAACTTTCTTTATATATGTATAATTATTCTTTTGTTCTTCACTAAGTGAATTGATAATGCTTAGGCTTTTCCCTGATAATCTGCTCAATAAAATATTAGCCCAAGTCTCTTCTCTATAATTGTAAGACTGACATATGCCTTCAAATTGTGACAGATAACTAATAATTTCTTCTTTATGTTCATTAAATTCTCTAAATTTAGGTTTGTATGCACTGTTGGTTTCCCTATTGCTTGTTGATGTAGTATGCTGTCCTGATTCTATCCTAGCTCTTTCTAGTTTTAGCTCTTCCTCTCTTATTTTCATATCTTGTTCCCTTAATTTAAGTTCTTCTATTTCCTTTTGTCCTTTTAATTTTAGTTCTTCTATTTGTTTAAGATCGTTTCTCTCTAACATTCTAGCTTCTCGGTCTTTGTCTTTGTCTTGTCGGTCTTTGTCTTTGTCTTGTCGGTCTTTGTCTTCTTTCTGTCTTTGACTATCTCTCTCCTTGTCTCTTTCCTGTTTGTTCCGTATTTTGTCCATCTCCCTAGTTACGAAGTCAGTTAAATTCTCCTGCTTCAAACCAAGCTTCTCACCTACTTCTAATAATTCCAAGTACTCTGCCATTTTTTATGTGTAATGTGAGTAACTAAAATTATATTGTTATGTATCAGTATATCAGTTATCTCCTTATTCTTTGGTTATCAATTAAATAGTTTACGATATTTCATATATCTACATGTTAATGAATGTATACACAAATGCAAGTTGATACATGAATTATAAGTTATAAATAAGTGTAAGAAAAATTTAAAATAATTAAATTGTCTATTTTACAACATAAATACAGATATGTAGACGTTTACATGTACACAAATGAGACAACAAATACAAAAGTACTGTGTAGTTTATGGACCACAAGATAGTAGAAAATATGACAGTAGGTTGACAATAAGTATAACAATGACAAGACAAATAGCACAAATATGACACGATCTACTAAAAAAACAACAGTTATGACAATGTACAAACTAGACTTCACAGCTAACACAAAATTATCCTACAGTGTTATAAATAGGGCCAGAAGAAACCTTTACCGTTTTAATAAAAAAACTTCCCTAGGAAAGATAACACCGTGGATGTCCCTACAGTATACTCTAAAATTAAACTTATATTACACAGAAAAAGTAAAAAATTTACTTAATCTAATTAAGTATGATATAAGTATATTTTTAAAGTCTTAAATTATATATATAATACATAACATAATATACATAAATACCAAGTGAAAGTGTCCAAAAGAAATCTGTAGTTGGTCACCTCTGCTCCTCTGTGACGCTATGATTTCTGTGTAATCGATAATCCTATGTAGTAGATGCTCCTTCTAGGTAGTAGATAATCCTATGTGGTAGTGTACTTGGGTAAAATAATCCAATGAGAAAAGTTACACCACAAATTGCTGCAATATTCCAATGTAAGTACCTTGCGTAATAGTGTAATTGTGATAATCCAATAATTGAAAATTGTCTAATTTATCTCCGGTTCTGTTGCACTTGTGAGTAATTGAAGAATTACTTGAAGAATTACTTGACTTGAACTGTGCTGCTTGTATAAAGTAAAGATTATGCTGGGGAAATCTTACTTCCGCTGTCTTGATAAAACATCTCATCTGTAATGACATCAGACTTCTTTTGGTTTTGTGTGGATCATCTCTTTCGTTGACTAATAACTGTAAAATAGATTTCTTGCTGTTTCTTCCACGAGAATATTCACTCCACTGTTATATAATTGAAACAGTGTACCAGTTAGCTGTTTGAACTCTCAACTTTTGACTCCCGTGACTGACCTAAATTCAATCGTTGTCAGCTTGCTCTGTGTGTCGTGGACTCTTCTCAGACTTGACAAATACTCGGGCGTAATGACGTTCGATTCGAATGTTAAAATATATCATTGTTACTCAATGTTCTGTAATACATCGTTGTTCTGACACTTCTGACAATATTTGTAACGCATCGTCGTTACACCGCTTCTGACACCATTTGTAACACACTTCTACTCTGACATGGCGTGGGATGTTATTTCTTATGCTGTGGGTTATGTCAGTAGTATGGTTACTTATATTAACGCTTCAGGATGCCGACTCAGTCTTCTTCATTCTTTCACTTATTATTCAGGCACGTAAAGAAGAATACTCAATTCTAGTTAAAACTCACAGTACTTTATTGAACACACTTTATATTGATAATATTAATAAATAATCCTTGCATGAATGTAATTTCACATATATATCTATAGTATTCCATCATTAAGAAAGACACGTCCTCAGACTACTATAACTCAGCTCAACTGTCTAATCACACAGCTCTCACGCTAATGACTGACTCTACTGCTCTGCGCTCAGCTCTCTACTATCTCAGTCAACTCATACATTATTACCAGCAAAGCGTGCAAAACGACCGCTCTGACAAAACATAATTTTACTCTCCAAAAACGTGGAGTTCACATTTGTTCTCAAAAATACAATCCACATTGATTGTCTCTCCCCGTGGAAAAACCTGGTGAACACACTCACTGTCCACTCATGCTACCTCTCTGTTTACATGTGAAAACATAGTCCGTTACACAAAGCAATTTAAATGTGCTAGCATATGAGACTTTCCAAATTCGTAAAATTTGAGAGAAACGCAATCATAAAACCAATATTAAAGAAAGAAAACCCTTATGAAAATGAAACAAGATATAGAGCGATAGCTGTGACTTCCGATATTATAAGCCATGCAATTAAGCAGAGAGAATAATCGCCTCCAGTCGTTGCTAGATTCAACACCAAATGACTTCAGGTCAAGCTGATCTTCCACTTTTTCGACAAAAGGCTTCAAACAGAAAACAAAAACATACCTAATCTGTCTTTCTTAACCCCCAAAATATAACTGATAGAGTGTGTCAAAAGGAATTATCTGGAAACTAAACATGGCAGGAGTTTGTGGCCAATGAAACTTCCATAAAAATTTTAGTCACTGTCACTGTTTGTGGCCAAAATTTTTTTTTTTTTTTTTAATTTCTTCAACATGGGTTTGGTGATAAAATTATTCTTCATCTGGGGGGTTAAGTGTCTCAGAACTGCTTGCGCTTCCTGAACTTGACATGTAATCCACCTGTAATAAAAAGTGACTACTAAACAATGATATAACTGTAAATAAAACGTAGTGTTTAGGGTTTCTCATCTCTGGTGTTTTGAATATCCCAGTAAGCAGGACTCTCTTCTTGGAATTTCCATAATAAAATAAATTATTTTAAAGTATATAATATCAGCTAACTTGAACTATGAAAGTGTGCGTTTTATTTTTAAAATTGCTTAATTTTACAGTCTTTTAATAAATGATAAACAGCTGTTAAGAAGTTGGCCACTTGCTGTTAGTTGCTAAATATTTCCATGCTTAGCCCTAGTAATAGTATTAGATAACTTGCTAATATTATGCTTGTCGAGCAAAAGTTGGAATGACCACGCCTAGAAAATCCTTTATTAAAGGTTTTACACTTTATTAGTTTATTTGATTTGTGCATTCTATACGGGCGAAAAGTTCTACAAGTATTTAAAAAAAAATTTACGAACAAATGTTTCTATTAAGGGGTTCATTCAAATTTAAAAAAAAAACAAGTTCAAATTTTAAAACAAAATAAGTAAATGTATTTCAAAATAGCTAGATTGTTTTTTTTAGAATATTAAAAGAAAACATAAAATAAAAGTAGTTTGGGACAAGAACAGCTTAATATCAAAATACTGGAGCATGGGTTCACAGCTCTAAGTGGTTTTGTGAAGGGATTGCTATAGGGTTTCCAGAAGTGACAATAAACCCCCCAAAAAATAAGCAGAACCCCGCCTAAGAAACCCTAGTAGTAATAAGTTTACTAATTAAATATCAATTCATTGGACCAAAAAAGGTCAACAGCAACTTTCTAAAATAATTTTAAATGAAATTATTTCACAACAAACTGTATGTTTGTACAAAACAGTACCTAAAAATCATTCAGCTTTCAACGATAATGGTATGGTACTAGAATTTACTTCTTTTTTTTAAAAAATTATAATTAAACCTCAAAAAATTACATTGGCCTTTTCTTAATTTTAAAGGTGATCATTTAACATTGAGCACTGTTAATAGTGTGGAGAGTTCGGACCACGACGGCGCCGGGCGCGTCAGATCTCGCAGCAAGGTTACCGGCCATCTGACCAGGGATCACGATCGACTGATCAAAGCGCCCGGCGCGTCAGATCTTGCAGCAGGGTTACCGGCCATCTGACCAGGGATCACGATCGACTGATCAAAGCGCCCGGCGCGTCAGATCTTGCAGCAAGGTTACCGGCCATCTGACCAGGGATCACGATCGACTGATCAAAGCGCTGGGCGCGTCAGATCTTGCAGCAAGGTTACCGGCCATCTGACCAGGGATCACGATCGACTGATCAAAGCGCCCGGCGCGTCAGATCTCGCAGCAAGGTTACCGGCTATCTGACCAGGGATCACGATCGACTGATCAAAGCGCCCGGCGCGTCAGATCTTACAGCAGGGTACCGGCCACCTGACCAGGGTATTTCCCTGGGACGACTGGTTGGTAACCTGGTGGCGACGGGGGTGGGGATAGTGCGAGCGACTGATCAAAGAGGCGGGCGCGAGTACAGACCTGGGAGAGGAACTCTATGGACCAGGGACTTATAAATAGGGACCTCTGGACGGGACGGAGAACTCGGCCGGACAGAGAAGCGAACATAGCAGGGATAACTCGGACGGTATGAGAAGAGGGCAGTCAGAGTTGCGAGATGAGAGAAAGTATAAGCGAAGTGTCAGCCTAATAAAGAACAAGATTATAAACATCAAATGTTATCGCCTGAGTTGTTTCCTTAGTGAATGCCAGATATAGATGAAGGTTAGCAGAGAGCAAGCAAGGTTTCCTTACAATATTAATTATCTCAAGTCAGTTATATATTGCTTTGTTCATACCTCTTTGTCATCAGTATCCTGTTCATCACTTTCACCAACTGCTTCATCATTATTATTTTTCTTTAAAACAATTTCAGCGCTCTCCGGACCAGCGTTTAACTTTGTTTTCTTTGCTTTGAAAACGATAAATTATCATAATAAAGTTGGTGTAGCAACAGGCATGACTTTGAAAAAAAAATGTTTGATCAATGAATTTTTGTTTAACTGCTTTGTTGAATAGTGCTTATGATTTGAGAACTTCATTTATTGTCTTTTGTGAGTTTAATCAGTGACACCAGTAAATGCTCATGCAAATAAATCTGTCTCAATGTCACATTGTCTCTTCACAAAACCTTTGTTTAACACTAGTTCAACACACAGTATTTCAATGCTCGTAACAAAATAGGGGTACCGATTATTTTGGAATCTGATTTAAAGCATTTCTAAGTGGTTTCATATCATTTACTAATTGTCTGATTGTAACACATGTAGCTGAAATATTGCAATCACCCAAAAAAATTAAATTTTTTTCCATAATAATAAAAATGTTAAAAAATTGTTGTGAAAACCTACCATGTTTATCGTGTGATTTCTCTTCATCTGAAATCAATTCATCCCATTCATCTTTGTCAGTTAATATCTGAAAATGATTTAGAAGTTAATGATTCTGATGGGAATTAATATATTTTTGATGTTTGACACATAGAGAAATGCTTAATTTAGGTTTTATGAAGAGTTTGTTTGTTTTTTTTAAAGTTAAAGAATTTGTTAATTTTAAAGACATATCTCTTTCTTTAAGATTATGTTTCAAAGTCAGTTCTTGATGTTATCCCTTTACCAACTTTTATTTTTAAATATATTTTTGTACCCGGTACTTACAAGATCCTTAATTTTCTTAGACTTTTTATCACCACTTTCTTCTTCTCCAGGATCTTCTTTTCTCAGCTTTTTCCTGATATCTTTCAATTTCTTGTCTCTCCTGAAAAGAACAAAAAACCTCAGAATGCATGATTCCAAAACTGTGTGAATTTGCAATTTAAGTTTTTTATGCAAACCCAGAAATAAAATTCTCAAATACCTGCTGACTTCGTCCTTTGCTTTTTTTTAATTTTCGTTTGTTAGGTTTCAGGAAATGTTTGAAATTGTGCCAATCTTCCACTGGAAAAGCCTCATATACTTCATCTGAAGCTTTATTGAAAATATAGTAGGACACGCTGTCTGAATTTGCTTCCTTGGAACCTTTATACCTTAAAAGTAGTAAAATTACATCATTACAGTCTTTACTTTAATAATTAATTTCATTAATTAATTTAAATTAATTTAATAAAAACATTGCTACACATTCTTAACAACGGAAAACTCAAACAAACATTTCAAAGGCTGAAAGAAATATGTATCTTATCTTAAGGCCCCTAACTAAACCAGGTGGTATTGGATTACTGTAAATTAGTCCAAAACTAATTTGTTTGAAACCCATTTGTATGAAGAAATATTTTTGGAATGAAAGTTAGTTCAAACATAGATAAAAATTTGTTCAAAAGATATTTTTTTACAAATATATTTTTAGGAAAGTTGCGAGTGATAAATGGGGAAAAAGGTGACCATTTTAATAAATTGTTCACAATTCTTTCCGTTTCAACCAACTTCAGCTCTATCAACATTCCATCGCAGAAAATAGTTTGAAACAAAATGATTTCACTTATAGTTTGCAGTTACTCGTATAATGAAGCCTTCAATTCCTAATTAGTTACTCACGACGGCACCATACATCATTATTAAAAATGCTCAGAGAGAATTTTCTATGTTATATCTATATCACAAAACTACTAAATACATCACAGCTTTTTTCCCAATTCCTATTTTGAGATGCCAAGGCTGATCTTCTGGATTATACTTCTTAAGTTCTTCTTCATACTTTTTACGTTTTGCTTCTTCCTTTCTGTTGCTACAATCTGCACTGCCTTCTCCGAGTTTGGTTTTAACATTTTTGTTATGCGTTTTAAAAACTGGCATATTGTTTTCTCTTTCTATTGTAACAGGTTGCTGAAATCAAAACAGATTTTCATTTATTATATCCAATGAACAAATTCTTTTAAAGACTACTCCATTATAAAATAGAGACCTTTGCTTTAATTGATGGTTATAACTCATCAGTAAATCTAAAATTCATTTAAAAAAATTACTTTAACGAAAGCAGATACTTAGATTTTTAAAAAATAGAATAGGAACGTAACCTTCTGATTAGTTTTATTTTGTAAAAATAACAATTTCTTAACTTACATTTACACATACCTCACCGATTTTAGAAAAATCCAAATTAGATGTTTCCTGAAAGTTCATTACAGTGAATCTCTTCTGTCTATTGTCTCTGGAAATAAAAGTTATTTACAGCATTGATAATTATGGTGCAGACGTTTCTAATGTTATGTTGACCAGGATATACGAAAAATAAATCTAAATTATGATTGAATCAATCTTTCAAGAATACTTAGATGACTAATGCAACAATTATTTTCTAGAAACTTCTATAAAGTTTCAATACAAGCAGCATCCCTTAGTAGGACATTGTATGGAGTTTTTGGGATCTGTATGAAAATTATATTTCATGTCGATTGATAAATGTTTACCTTATAATTCTTAAAAAATGTTCCTCTTCTTTGGATGTGCTTGAAGAAGCAACAGGTTGTTCTTTTGGCTGCAATTTAATTTACAAGTAAACCCATAAGAATAATAGCTGTCAAGAATAATTAGACAATCAGAGTGACAAGTACGGTAAGTAATATAAATGATGACACATTAATCTTAGTTGATATGGCCCAATCTGGCTGTGTGCTTCCTCAAACCATTGCATGTGATACCGGTAGTAGAAGATAGCTGGTACAACATGATAGAGTTAAAGTGTGTGGAAAATACATCAACAATGGAAGAGCTGTAAGAACCAACTGACTCCCCTTGGTGCAAATAGAGTAAAACGCATAACGCCCTAGTGCCTAATGTCAGTAATGTCCCCTTTTCAACTAGAATGCGTATTATTTTAACAATGAAATACAAGAGCTTAAAATAATACATTTGAGTACCAGGTGATATGTGCTACTGTGTGCAACGTATGTTGCTTAAATGTTCTCAGTTTTTAGAATAAGAATATGTAGGACTACTTGGTTGTGTGTGGAGAAAGGTCTGTCTGAAATATTCACAAAAGATGTTAAAATAGACATTAACTAAAAAGACTGGTGCTTAAACTCAATGCCCTGGTTTACACATAATATGATATGGCTGCAGAACTTCAGTATCGGATGCCTTCAAGCTGTTAAAGCTTGAAATAACGGCATGGTGATTTTTCAGTGACTATTGATTAGTCAATTGATTCCCAAGATATAATCCACGTGTAGTTCTCAGGGGCTCAGCTGGTGCTCCACAACATAAATTAGCACGATTAAATTTATATTATAATATGTAGGTTAGGCCTAGGGGTTATCCCATATAAATTGATTCTAAAAACAGATCCGGGCGTCAAAATTGTTTTCAACCACTTGTTTGGTCTAGTCATTATTAAATATATTTGTAGTGTAGTCCTATACGATCATAAAGGCCTAATATGGTATAAGATTGAATTTAGCTTGCTACTCTATACGCATCCTTCCTTCATATTTACTAACTCAGATTGCGTAGTCAACTTTCACTTTCAATTTTAAGTTTATTCTCTGACGTGGTGCCACGTCATTCTACGTTCCCTTTACTACTTTATTAAGACTTAAAAGTCTCGGATTAATTTATTTTTATATTAAAGTTCTCTTTACTTTACCTTTGATGCATCGGACATTTCACTTTTGTGTGTGTTCGCTGACTGAAGAAGTTAACAAGATTGTAGTGTTTCTGTGTAGTTTGTCTTTTTCCCATTAATCCCATTGGGTGTGCCTCTTATTTCTTCATTAATCCCATTGGGTGTGCCTCTTATTTCTTCATTAATCCCATTGGGTGGGCCTCTTATTTCTTCATTAATCCCATTGGGTGGGCCTCTTATTTCTTCATTAATCCCATTGGGTGTGCCTCTTATTTCTTCATTAATCCCATTGGGTGGGCCTCTTATTTCTTCATTAATCCCATTGGGTGTGCCTCTTATTTCTTCATTAATCCCATTGGGTGGGCCTCTTATTTCTTTATTTGTCAAAGTAATATGGGGGATTTCCAGAGTTGAAGGAAGCAATGTTGTGATTCCAAAATGTTAGTCAATCAGGGTGTCTTTCATGCAGATTTCCCGGGGGGGGGGGGGGGGGGGGGAAGCAAAATTTTACAACAAAATAATTACGATTATATGTTGTTTTAAAATTAAAAATGACTAAATTGTCATTTTTAAACAGTTTTAAAAATAATAGTAGGGGAATCGGGGCACAATTGATCAAGGGGCATAGATTAATTAGACACCAACAATTTGTGTCAATAAAATACAATATAATTTAAGCTTTAATAATAATTATACATTAATGATACACAAGTAAACGTTTCGGCACATGCCTTCATCAGTTCAACAACAAAACATTTAAATAATTATAAATTAAATTTACATAATATAAAAATACATATATCCGGCTAATTTATAAATTCTACAACATTTTTTTTTTTTTAAAATATGAGAGGGCTCTAAAAACCAGACAAAACAAAGTAAAGGAGAGTGGAAAGGATGTGACTTGGACATGGCAGCTAGGAAAAATTGTGGATTTGGTTTATCCCATATGGAGACAACGTACCAAATCTTTTTATTAATTTATTCTCCATGTTTGTAGATTCTATCTCGTATGTTACTAGTTCACAGTATACCAGTAACTGCGATGTCTGAGATAGCATTGTAGTTAGGGCTATTGAAATGTTTGGAGACCGGAAAGAGAGCTTGTTAATTTATGTTATAGAGGTGTTCTCTGAACCGGTCTCCAAGGCGACGATCTGTCTATCATACGAATAATTTACCGCACTTTTTGCACATTATGGTGTAAATCACGTTGCAACTAGTGCAGGTAAATCCATCTTTTATTCTGCATACTTCCAGAGGGAACGTATCAGAGTATATTAATTTAAATTGTAAGTAGAACCTTACTTAGTAGTTTTTTTATGACTTAAAAAATTTATTTAATTGCTACATTACTTTAAAAATGACTTGTTGAGACAATCGTCCTTCTCGATTTGTTTTTTTTTTAAAATTTATTTTCACTGCTAATTCAAAATGAATGGCTCCGAAAGATTTTCAGCTACTTTTATAAATATGTGAATGTTTTTAATGTACGGAAATGTATTTGTTTTAAAATTGTGTAAATAACAATTTTTATTATTATCTTTGGCAGATTTTTGTTTCCTAAACTTACGTCTATTGATTTCTTATTAAAAACATTAACATGGTCTACAATATTGTGTACAATTTTTAAAGATATCAAGAAAAATCTTTGCTTTTTTGAATATGTGAATATGCCTTGGGGGTCGTCCATAAAGTACGTCACGTTCCAGGTAGGGGGGGGAGTAAGAAAGTGTGACAGTTTGTGACAAGGGGAGGGGGTCAGGCCATGTGTGACGTCACACATTTAGTTTTAAAAACTTTATTTCTAGTATATTTTTTTATTTTATTTTTTTTGTAGAATTTAATAGCTTTCAAAATAATTTTCAAAAATTGTGTGAAACATTTGAATTAGTTTTATTTCAAAATAGCATGAAATGAATATCTCCTGAATGTGTTGACTGTGAAAACTGTTGACAATTAAATATTCTACTATTAAAGTAATTTTAATAATGTAATAGTTCTTTTAAGTGGAAATTTTAAATTTTAATACAGTTTAATAGTGAAGTGTGTTTTAGATTAAATTTTAATTAGGTGTTACTTAAAAAAGGTTGTTCGAAAGTGTGACGTACTTTGGGGGGGGGGGGTCCAAGATTTGTGACAGTTTGTGACAGGGGGAGGGGTGTAAAAATTGTCAAAAATAGGGTTACGTGCTTTATGGACGGTCCCTTGATGAAACTATTTGTGTTAAATATTTTTAATTAAAAAAGGTTGTTCGAAAGTGTGACGTACTTTGGGGGGGGGGGGTCCAAGATTTGTGACAGTTTGTGACAGGGGGGGGGGTGTAAAAATTGTCAAAAATAGCGTTACGTGCTTTATGGACGGTCCCTTGATGAAACTATTTGTGTTAAATATTTTTAAAAAAATACTTGTTCCCCCTTTGCCTGAAAATTTCACATTGATATGTTTCAAATCTCATTTTATTTGACTCTATTATTTCTAGTATTGCTTAATTGAAATTTTTTCTCTTTTTAAAGTGGTCCACTTAGGATTTTCCATTTATCTCTGACGTCAGATGTATTATGAGGAAAAGTATTATTACCACATGCTTCAAAATTTGCAAGGTGGTTTCTATTGTATTATCTACATAATGATTGATGTTTTATTTATAACATGTCTCATAAACAAAATTCAGAAGTTTTTATGATCTTACTATTTTTATTAGGCTTGAGTCTAGTGGGTTGTTGGGAAAATGCATTCATTTATATTCTATCAATTATATCTATGTTCTTAATTTTTTTTTTTAAATTAACGAGTGGAATGTGTTCATGATGTATGCATACAATGTTGTTCAAGAAACATTTAATGTAATAAGCATTTTTTTTTCAGAGTCTTTTTCAGCTTTTATCGATATAGCATTTTCAAATTTTTTCTGACGTTAATTTATAAACCAGGAGGAATAGTTTTTGAATTACATCATTGAAACTTTGCATGCTTATTTATATTGACATTCTCTACTTAATGATGGATGGTTTTTAAACAAATATCTCAAAGGAATATTTTTGAGAATTTTTTTATTTATGTATTTTATTTAATTAGGTTCGTGTGTTAACTTATTTTTTATATCTTTTCTGTATACGTTTTCAAATTGTTTTTCAATTCAAAATGATATATGTACATGGTGTATTCATCCTATATCGTTCATGCAGGCTCTAATTTAAAAAGAAACATTTTCATACTTTTTTTTTTCATTTTTCTTAATTTTGTGTTTTCCGGATTTTTCAAGAACGCCAAATGAATCAGGAGGAAAAGTATTATAGCTACAGCCTTCTAACATTGCATGCTTCTTTTCATACATGTTATTTACAAAATTCAAGAGGCTTTTTTATATACATCCAACTAGAAAAAGTTTTATAACATTTTTACATTTGCTACCCCTAAAAAATTCTCGAATATTTATGTGACATTTGTAACACTTCCAATAACTGCTGTGTAATGAGTTTCTTTAAACTTTTTGTCAATGTTATTCTTAATGTGTATGCAAAGTTTAATTATGATATTGCAATACAAAAATATCTTTATTCATTTTGCATTAAAGTCAAAATTGGAATAAAAAAATAATTTTTGCAATTAAAGTTAAAACAAATTTTAAAAAAAAATAAACTTTAGTCGTTTTTTGTCTTTCTGTTTGTGTATGGTTTGTGTGGTGAAATGACTTTTATATTAGGGGTGTAAGAACAACTCTCTGATGAGTGTCACACCTTGTTGGTTCTAGGGGTATTAGGTTATTATATCGATTTAACACACCAAGTGTCATAATAACATACCCCTTTCTACCTTAACTACCAAATACTTTATAACACCATTTAGTAAATGAAATGACTAATTTATTTACATGTATATGGCATAATAGTGAATTATAGTCAAAACTACTTTCATTTGGAATCTATCTAAGCTCTAGTCTATTATGAACAATGGCCTCACGTATAGCTTATGTATTATGATAAAGGTTACTTTGCTTTGTATCTCAATTGTATAAACTAAGTCCTCCACATTTAGTTTATCAGTCACTCGTGCTCATCTTCTGGCTTGATCATCTGGTTTGATCATTCAGTAGTAGTTTACTTCGATGGTGAGGTGGCTCCTCCGATTCTTCACTCCGTGGCTTTTCAACAAAAATGAACCGGAGCAGAAATTTACAAAATATTAAACAGGTGAAAAAAAAGTCTATTTTAGTTCAATTATGGTAGTCCATGGGTCAAATTTTTTCAACCACTAAAAACAGCGCTTTTAATCATGTGTGCGTCTTTTTTTCGATACTCCGTGACCAATCGCAAAGTTATCACTAACACTGCGCTTAGGGTGAGACTGAACTCTTGCTAAATTTATGACTTTAAAATTAACTACACCTTTATCTTACATTTCATATGATAGCCTTACCCATAATGTACAAAAAACAGGGCTAGGATATAAATACAGATAGGTATTACATTTTTAAGTTTAAAGCTATATCTACTTTATCCTATTGACAGGTGAATTATTCTGAGAGAGGGTGAGAAGACTTACTGTAGATAGTGGCTGTTTCCTGTGTTGCTGAGTTTGCTCGTTCTTTCTTGAGTCTTTAGTAAGATACCCTTGCTTGCAAACAAACTTAGCATTGCCATACTATCCACAAATTGCGTCTCGCTTCTCAACTCAAAGAAAATAAACATGCAGTCAATATAATACATTGATATAAAATATATAGGCAGTGTCTACGCGTCCGGTGCGCCGGACGTATTTATCCCCACTATCTGTCCGGTGACCAATTCACATGACCGCCGTAACAAAGAGACTCGCGATATTCGTGCGTCAACCTTGTCACGTGACTACGAATGATTCAAAACTAATGTTAATTTTAAAATACATGTCTCTACCAAGTAATTTACTAAGGATCTTGCAAACAAATAATATTTAAAAAAATACTTGGTATATTACCAAAACAAAGTGGGATTAAGCAATAATGCATTCTAGAATGAAGCAATGCTGAGAGAGAGAGAGAGAGCATTACGGTAATAAAAAATAGTGAGAGTGATAAATAATTACGTTTAAGACGGGAGGTTGATAGTTAACAAAGAAATTTACCCTACATCTTAACATAGGGCCGGTATAGTGGTAGCCTAGCCTACTTCTCATGCAATACTATAAAGTACTAATCCTGAAAGGGAAATACAACACTATTGACATAGGTCTGTTAAAGTCTACTGGACGTATATCTCCAGCCGGACGTATATCTCCAGCATTATTTGTCCGGCGCGCTGGACGTGTAGACACAATATCCAGACCCCCCAGATAATTAACATTCAGCCATTCAATTAAAATTAGATCTATGCATCTTTAAAGGGTAAACTGGGGTATGCAGTAGATATATTTCCACATTGACCACACATTTCCAATATTATGTCTAAAAGTAACACATATTTAGGCTATTCATTGAAGAGTATGGTTTCTTAGAAATTCAATAAGTTAGACTACAACTATATTCGAATTAGAATACCAGATAAGACAGTAGCCGAATTTGCCGCCCCAAAAAAAGCAACTTTCATCTTGATGTCATGTTAATAATTATAGAACTATATTTCAAATAGAACTTAAAAATACCATACAATTATAAACGTAAACGTATTCTCACTTTCTTTGAGCTGTGCGTCACATTCTTCTTCGTGTTTCTTCCGCGCTACATGAAAGTCTTGAAAATAAGGCATATTTCTTGATTGATAGAAATGGCTCTAAGATGGCAAACCAACAGGAAGTATCCGTCATAACCGTCACGTGAGCAACCTCACGTGACCAGTTGTGTCCGAATAGCCATTTTCGGCTAGGGTTACTCGAGTACCTATAGCCTCGCCGATCATGTTATTGAAACATATCAACAGATTCCGTACTCGTATTAAAGATCAAATCTTGTTATACACATCAATATATTTACCAATGATGAGCTCTTGAGTTCTCTGTGCAGCCACAAGAGCGACAAAGTATGCAACACATGGCAGCACCACAAGGAGGTAATTCGTGATGGTTTTTAATTCAGCAATAGATCTCTGTGCCTAAACTTGAAATGTAATCTGACGCAGCCAAGTCATCTGACGAGTTTGTTTCTGCTGGGCTTGTATTTATATTAAAACTGTGCAGGAATTTCTACCAATTAATATGATTTTTAGATAATCAATGGAGTTAATTTTTTATACTTAATTTTGAGTAGGTCAGAGAGTGTTTGGACTGGTTGTCGGGACTTCTTAAATGCAACGTCAGCAAACATACATACACAAATACAAGCACACACAAGACAGCTTCGTTTACATGAATTTATAACAGATAAGACTTTCAAATCGTGAGAAAATACAGTTCTGATAAAAATCATTTTCAGCTCTTAATCTGAATTATGGAACCGTCCTTGTATTTATATTAAAACTCTGCAGGGATTTTCACCAATTATAATGAATTTTAGATAATCCATATGGTGAATTTATTTTTATATTTAATTTTGTGTAGGTCAGAGAGTGGTTGGACTGGTTGGTTTGGACTTCTTAAATGCAGCGTCAGCATACAGACGTACACAAACACAAAAAACACAAACATAATACAGCTCCATTTGCATACAATTATAAGAGATAAGACTTTGAAATCGTGAGGAAAGAAATTCTGATTATAATCATCTGAAGCTTTTGAAGCTGAATTATGGAACAGCCCTTTAAAAAAAAGTTGCTATTAAGAAAGCCTCGGCTGAGCGCTCCCTCCGCAAAATGTCAAACTAGAGAGAACTATTTTTTTTTAAAAATGCAGAGCTAAAAAAAATGATGTTAACTTGGTCGTACTTGGTTTACAAGTTAGGCCCTTGGCTGTATTTGGTTGATAAGTAAGTTAGGCCCTTGGCTGTATTTGGTTGATAAGTAAGTTAGGCCCTTGGCTGTATTTTGTTGATAAGTAAGTTAGGCCCTTGGCTGTATTTTGTTGATAAGTAAGTTAGGCCCTTGGCTGTATTTGGTTGACAAGTAAGTTACGCCCGCGGTTGTACTTGATTTACAATTAAGTTAGGCCCTTGGCTGTATTTGGTTGACAAGTAAGTTAGGCCCGCGGTTGTACTTGATTTACAATTAAGTTAGGCCCCTTGGCTAAAGATAGTGTACAATAAAGATGGCTGACCCTAAGCTAAATCTCAACAATCTAAACTCATCGCACAACTATAAGTATTAAGTTTTAACCTTTCTGTTTAGTCTTAGCCTAATTTCTGTATTCCAAAAGTGATGGATAATAAGCTGCGTAGAAATGAATATATTTTTTGTTCAGCGGCTAGTTACGTTTATATTATGACCAGTGTTTAATTCAGACAATTTCCTCCGGGAGATTCTTTTCATGGGGGCAGTGCCAGTGATCAGTGGTCAGAGGCGTAGCTAATGGGTGGACGATGGGACAGACCAGCAAGGCCCCATAATGGGTCTTGATAGTTTTTTAATTGATAAATAACGGATTTCATGCTTGGACGACATCAAAATGAATCTTGTCCGCTGTCAACAAACACTTAAGCTAGGCACCTGAAAGTGACGTAGAAGGGAGGCGGATGGAATGGTCGACACAGGTGTCACTTTTTCTTTACATGGAAGCGCAGCATCGTGGGGCAAACAAATCTTTGGCCGCCTTTAGCAGCACTATCACTGGTGCATTTTAAAGCAAACTTGAATTCAATGTTTCTATATGAATTTTTGATTGGCAACAAGAAATATTTAAGATTATGGGGGATGCATTATGGCGCCCAGTGCCATATACCAACTAAATTCATGTGGAGTACCCCAGGGTAATCTTTTTGCACAAGCTTTCATTCAACCCAATTCTGTAAAATGTATCAGTGTATGGGAAGTTGGGGGCAGAAATTGAAGGTGCTGAATACAGTCAGGCTAATTCAAAATGCAGTGAAGCATTTAGGCGCGTACTTAAATTCTGTATTTTGAGGTGGCATTTCAAACTTTCTGTGGGAAGTGCTAAAATTAGCCATAATAACGATCAAATGCATCTTTAACGCCGCATCAACGGGGCATAGAGTAAATTCCTTCCAGTTAGGTCACCCTTCAGGGTATTCTTTTATTCTAGCTTATTGTTGTCCCTTAAATCTTTAAAGTCTTCAAAATTTTTTGATAAATTCCAAATACAAGAATGCATTTTAGCACATATCTGATTTAAAAAAAACAACACATAAATTCTAAACTAATTTGGTGAGCAACGGAAGAGATGCAAGTTTAAAAATGTACGTTTAATTTAACTTTGGACCCATCGTGTGAGCTCAGCAATCGTATGGATGAAGGGAGCTCGGATATTTTAGGGGTTAAAGGATGTGATGTGGACACAATCTGAATTATCATGCCTAAATGCAAGGTGGAGGAGGACAAAAACCAAAAAGAGGACAGAGGCCTCATTAAACCAGCCAGGTCCGGTTGTTGTTATTTCTAACGCCATAATCGGTTTCTGACTTATCTACAACAAATAGAGAACAAACATCAAATATTGGCCAATTACAATAAACAAATGTACACTATTTCCGTGTAAAACTATCATCTTGTCGAGTGAGATGTACCCAAACTTCTATCCGCAATACAAGGTTCGTTGCCGTTGATGAAAACTACTGCTTTCTTCTCAAAATTATTTTTTTTTAAATCCCCATCCCCGGTGGTGGGAATGTCCTCCCCCATTCACTGTCCTACAGATGAGAGTATCAGATATTACGTACAAATCGCCAAAGATGACCACGTGATGTAAAGCAGGGGAGGCGTTTATTAAGTTCAACTCGTTGTTACTTGGCCAATCACGAGGATTCGAATGATATTTTTCATGGTATTCTGTACCAGGGATAGCCCACCATCACACCAGGGGTAGCCCACATCACACCAGGGGTAGCCCACCATCCCACCAGCGGTAGCCCACCATCACACCAGGGGTAGCCAACCATCCCACCAGCGGTAGCCCACCATCACACCAGGGGTAGCCCACATCACACCAGGGGTAGCCCATCATCACACCAGGGGTAGCCAACCATCACACCAGGGGTAGCCCACCATCACAAAAGGGGTAGCCCACAATCACACCAGGGGTAGCCCACCATCACACCAGGGGTAGCCCACCATCAAACCATGGGTAGCCCACCTATACACCAGGGATAACTCAACTTTACCTCAGGGGTAGCTCAACATTACACCAGAGGTAGCCCACCATCACAACAAGGGTAGCCAACAATTACGCCAGGGGTAGCCCACCATTACACCAGTCGGTACCCACAATTACGTTGCATTTCCTCCCTGACTAAAACCATTTTTTTCGGTGGTGTCCAAGCCTAAATATCGGATGATTTTTTGCATAGGGAAACAATGGAATTAAGCATTCAAAATAACCAAGTATTTTATTGCCTTACTTCTCGAACTGTACATTGTAAAATAGTTTATTTGATTACTTCTCGAACTGTACATTGTAAAATAGTTTATTTGATTACTTCTCTAACTGTACATTGTAAAATAGTTTATTTGATTACCTCTCAAACAGTACATTGTAAAATAGTTTATTTGATTACTTCTCTAACTGTACATTGTAAAATAGTTTATTTGATTACTTCTCAAACAGTACATTGTAAAATAGTTTATTTGATTACTTCTCAAACTGTACATTGTAAAATAGTTTATTTGATTACTTCTCAAACAGTACATTGTAAAATAGTTTATTTGATTACTTCTCAAACTGTACATTGTAAAATAGTTCATTTGATTACTTCTCAAACTGTACATTTTAAAATAGTTCATTTGATTACTTCTCTAACTGTACATTGTAAAATAGTTTATTTGATTACTTCTCAAACTGTACATTGTAAAATAGTTCATTTGATTACTTCTCAAACTGTACATTGTAAAATAGTTTATTTGATTACTTCTCTAACTGTACATTGTAAAATAGTTTATTTGATTACTTCTCAAACTGTACATTGTAAAATAGTTTATTTGATTACTTCTCTAACTGTACATTGTAAAATAGTTTATTTGATTACTTCTCTAACTGTACATTGTAAAATAGTTCATTTGATTACTTCTCTAACTGTACATTGTAAAATAGTTTATTTGATTACTTCTCTAACTGTACATTGTAAAATAGTTTATTTGATTACTTCTCAAACTCTACATTGTAAAATAGTTTATTTGATTACTTCTCTAACTGTACATTGTAAAATAGTTTATTTGATTACTTCTCTAACTGTACATTGTAAAATAGTTTATTTGATTAATTCTTAAACTGTACATTGTAAAATAGTTTATTTGATTACTTCTCTAACTGTACATTGTAAAATAGTTTATTTGATTACTTCTCAAACTGTACATTGTAAAATAGTTTATTTGATTACTTCTCTAACTGTACATTGTAAAATAGTTTATTTGATTACTTCTCTAACTGTACATTGTAAAATAGTTTATTTGATTACTTCTCTAACTGTACATTGTAAAATAGTTTATTTGATTACTTCTCTAACTGTACATTGTAAAATAGTTTATTTGATTACTTCTCTAACTGTACATTGTAAAATAGTTTATTTGATTACTTCTCTAACTGTACATTGTAAAATAGTTTATTTGATTACTTCTCTAACTGTACATTGTAAAATAGTTTATTTGATTACTTCTCTAACTGTACATTGTAAAATAGTTTATTTGATTACTTCTCTAACTGTACATTGTAAAATAGTTTATTTGATTACTTCTCTAACTGTACATTGTAAAATAGTTTATTTGATTACTTCTCTAACTGTACATTGTAAAATAGTTTATTTGATTACTTCTCTAACTGTACATTGTAAAATAGTTTATTTGATTACTTCTCTAACTGTACATTGTAAAATAGTTTATTTGATTACTTCTCTAACTGTACATTGTAAAATAGTTTATTTGATTACTTCTCTAACTGTACATTGTAAAATAGTTTATTTGATTACTTCTCTAACTGTACATTGTAAAATAGTTTATTTGATTACTTCTCTAACTGTACATTGTAAAATAGTTTATTTGATTACTTCTCAAACTGTACATTGTAAAATAGTTTATTTTATTACTTCTCAAACTGTACATTGTAAAATAGTTTATTTGATTACTTCTCTAACTGTACATTGTAAAATAGTTTATTTGATTACTTCTCTAACTGTACATTGTAAAATAGTTTATTTGATTAATTCTCAAACTGTACATTGTAAAATAGTTTATTTGATTACTTCTCTAACTGTACATTGTAAAATAGTTTATTTGATTAATTCTTAAACTGTACATTGTAAAATAGTTTATTTGATTACTTCTCAAACTCTACATTGTAAAATAGTTTATTTGATTACTTCTCAAACTCTACATTGTAAAATAGTTTATTTGATTACTTCTCTAACTGTACATTGTAAAATAGTTTATTTGATTACTTCTCTAACTGTACATTGTAAAATAGTTTATTTGATTACTTCTCAAACTGTACATTGTAAAATAGTTTATTTGATTACTTCTCAAACTGTACATTGTAAAATAGTTTATTTGATTACTTCTCAAACTGTACATTGTAAAATAGTTTATTTGATTACTTCTCAAACTGTACATTGTAAAATAGTTTATTTGATTACTTCTCAAACTGTACATTGTAAAATAGTTTATTTGATTACTTCTCAAACTGTACATTGTAAAATAGTTTATTTGATTACTTCTCAAACTGTACATTGTAAAATAGTTTATTTGATTACTTCTCAAACTGTACATTGTAAAATAGTTTATTTGATTACTTCTCAAACTGTACATTGTAAAATAGTTTATTTGATTACTTCTCAAACTGTACATTGTAAAATAGTTTATTTGATTACTTCTCAAACTGTACATTGTAAAATAGTTTATTTGATTACTTCTCAAACTGTACATTGTAAAATAGTTTATTTGATTACTTCTCAAACTGTACATTGTAAAATAGTTTATTTGATTACTTCTCAAACTGTACATTGTAAAATAGTTTATTTGATTACTTCTCAAACTGTACATTGTAAAATAGTTTATTTGATTACTTCTCTAACTGTACATTGTAAAATAGTTTATTTGATTACTTCTCTAACTGTACATTGTAAAATAGTTTATTTGATTACTTCTCTAACTGTACATTGTAAAATAGTTTATTTGATTAATTCTTAAACTGTACATTGTAAAATAGTTTATTTGATTAATTCTTAAACTGTACATTGTAAAATAGTTTATTTGATTACTTCTCAAACTGTACATTGTAAAATAGTTTATTTGATTACTTCTCAAACTGTACATTGTAAAATAGTTTATTTGATTAATTCTCAAACTGTACATTGTAAAATAGTTTATTTGATTACTTCTCAAACTGTACATTGTAAAATAGTTTATTTGATTACTTCTCAAACTGTACATTGTAAAATAGTTTATTTGATTACTTCTCAAACTGTACATTGTAAAATAGTTTATTTGATTACTTCTCAAACTGTACATTGTAAAATAGTTTATTTGATTACTTCTCTAACTGTACATTGTAAAATAGTTTATTTGATTACTTCTCAAACTGTACATTGTAAAGCATGAACGTGACTCCCGCTTCACTCCAGCGGCTACCGGTGTCCAGACTCATTTACTAATATATTTTAATTTTATTTTTACATTTTAAAATTGTTCATGTTTTGTGGATCGGTCTTTGGTTATCTTAAACAAGGACGTCTTTCTGCTTTTGTCTTGTCAGCCGCAGACGTCTTTTAACCGAAACGTTCATCTTTTAAGTCTCCCATTTCATCATTTTAAGATGCAATATGATTTGTTCCACCATTTTTATCGGGGATCTGTGGACCAGATTATCACTTTGAGAATCACTTGTTGAAATCAATGCGATTTTAATAAAAACAATAATGAGATAGTCAATCATGGCTCAAACTGCAAGTCTCTTCTCGTACGATCAATTTATTGATCATTCTGGCTCCTATGCATGCAGATGGGACTTAGTTTGAGGATCACCTGTTCTTAATGCTGAATAATCTAAGCTTAATGTTTCAGGTGGCATAGCTTTGACCGAACCCCTTTCATATGATGCAACTCGCGCTGCTTGAATGCGCATAATCACCAGACAAAAAAATGAAAGATTTCCCCTTCTTTGCACTGTAAAGATGCGGTGGTACAATCTGGATATTGGACGCGGATATAGATAAACATCACCAAAAATATTTTTCAGAGCTTACCGGAAGTTGTTTGAGTAGCTCTTTTAGTGCGGAAAGAGCATGTATCTAAAAATAGAATTTAAAGTGGTGAAAATGTCGTGGAAGCTTCTACTGAAGACTGGAGGTAAGAGTGGTGTTTGTTTGTTTGTGTGTTTGTTTCAGTGTACCAGCTGATCTCTTCTCCAGACTGACGGAAAGCGTCATCGCTTTATGCTGCTATAGTTTCTGGCACTAGCCACATCACTCCACAAATATGTTTAACATGAGATCATTGTTCAAGGATAAATTGTTTGTAGTATTTTCAATTTGAGCGCTTCTGTCATAACCCAAAACATTTTTATTTTTTAAAATAATGAATATTATACATTTGGGAAGGAACTAGTAGAACAAGGTGATGTATTCGCCATTGATATTGCCAGAAGTTTTTTTAATAAGATTCCAGTTTTAGTTCGTATTTTCATTTGTCCTGTGTGCTGAGGAAGGCTCTTAGCCGAAACGTTGCTATCTGATCGTCCTGTTTTTCCGTTTCAAGTTTCCTCACACCAAGCTCTACTATTTCAAGCTTTCTCACACCAAGCTCTACTATTTCAAGTTTCCTCATACCTTGTTCTACTATTTCAAGTTTCCTCATACCTTGTTCTACTATTTCAAGTTTCCTTATACCATGTTCAACTATTTCAAGTTTCCTCACATCTTGTCCTATTTCCTTTACACAGCTTAAACGCAGTCCTTCATGTACTTACAACTGGGAAATTCATTGTCGTACAATAAGGCTACACGGTGTCGTGTGGGATTACAGTTATTTCTATGTCCCATCAACAAGCAACGAAGCAAGTGTCAGTCTAATGGCGCGCCACGACTCACCTGCACCCCAGTGGTTAACGTCTAAAGAAAAGACTTGTAGTTTAATGTCTACACAAAAATGCACCTTGTCAATATATACTCTTTAAAAATGTACTGTGTTCCAATCCCTTTTATTATATTTCAATCGTCTTTCAATTTTTGTGTGTGGTAATTCCATTTGTACTATTTCATGATGCGGATACAACATTGTAATGGTTTTGTTTTCTTTTCAGTTTTAAAGATGGCTATTTTGAGTCTTAGACCCCAACGTGGGTATATATATAAATGTATTGTAGTCACCAAGAAGGGACCTAGTAATTTAATTAAATAAGCGTTGCATATTCTTCCAATTTAATTTTTATCCAACTTATAAAAACATCTGGGAAATCTTACTGTTTACATACAAAGTTTTCTTCTTGTTTTGTTTCCCATTGCATTCTGATCACAATTTGACTAAACCCTAAGAGACCAATTCGTTAGAATGTTCAATTTTATCTGGTACATTCATTTTTATTGTTTAAAAAAAAATTCTTGGCTTATTCGTTGCTGCTTCAGATGCTGGTCCTGAAGACTGTGTTTGAGAAAACGTTCCCCCGAGTCATTAAATTCTCGACTCATTTCGACATCAAGTCTGCTGCTGCTCCTCAAAGAGAGCTTAGCCGTATCGCCACACCTGGTCAACCGGACAGGTTTGGTGGCCCTTGTCCGACGGTCCAGGATGGCACGCCACAGGCACCGATCCGTTTGCCCACGCTGAAGATCGTCAAGTACAAAACGTTTCATGGAGCGCACAAAGTCGTACCAGCTTCCGGGGACAACCGCGGCAAGGTACCGCCAGTGACAACCACAGACTCGTCGGGTGATGGGATTTTGGGGAGTGAGCCATCGCCCGCAGCGAACAAGGATGTCGTCCCACCGTCATCTCATTACCCGATTCTAGTCCAAGAGCGTCTCGAGACCAACCAGGGGGGACCCGAACGGGCGTATACTGTTGTATTTAATCCCGCCATTGCCACGGCGTGGAGTACTCTGTGGACATGCATTGTGTTGTCTCAGGTAATGTCTCATATTTGTACATAGCTGATCTCCTGGACGTATATTGTGTTGTCTCAGGTAATGTCCCATATTTGTACATAGCTGATCTCCTGGACATGCATTGCACTGTCTGAGGTAATGTGCCATATTTGTACATAGCTGATCTCCTGGACATACATTGCGCTGTCTGAGGTAATGTCCCATATTTGTACATAGCTGATCTCCTGGACGTATATTGTGTTGTCTCAGGTAATGTCCCGTATTTGTACATAGCTGATCTCCTGGACATGCATTGCGCTGTCTGAGGTAATGTCCCATATTTGTACATAGCTGATCTCCTGGACGTATATTGTGTTGTCTCAGGTAATGTCCCATATTTGTACATAGCTGATCTCCTGGACATACATTGCGCTGTCTGAGGTAATGTCCCATATTTGTACATAGCTGATCTCCTGGACGTATATTGTGTTGTCTCAGGTAATGTCCCGTATTTGTACATAGCTGATCTCCTGGACATGTATTGTGTTGTCTCAGGTAATTTCCCATATTTGTACATAGCTGATATCCTGTAAATTAAAAAAAATAATAACTTTAAAAAAACAATTTTTTCAAAAACCCCAGGGCAGAGGTTTTCGATCATTAGATTGTGAACGAATGCTGGTCCACTGAAATATCCTATCGCCCGGTTTAAATTTTTTAGAATTAAATATTGCTTTCTCTACAGTTATACTGCTATCAGCTGCACTGCATCTTTTATTGCCATTTAAAATTCATCATTTAGTATTTATGTACTACTTATCATTAAAAAAAAAAATTTAAATAACCTACACATTTCTCTGTAGAAGACAGACCAATGCCAATATATTAAATAATAATAATTATTTTTTAAAAATATTTGAAGAACTACAAAAAGAACACATTGTGCTAGATGAGAAAGCCTTGACTATCCCTTGGTGGATCGTAAATAGTTATTGATGAAACTTAGTTATTAAAAGCATCGCTCACAGGTAGCCATAAACACACAGATCGTAAGAAACAATTCTCAGTCTCAGCGAGATAATCGGTAGAGATTCTAGGACGTCCCAATCAGCTATGAATTTCAAAACAGGAAGTACTGACCAGTCCATGACTTTGTGAAATTCATTATCAGCTGCCTTTAGCTGTCTTCTAAGCCTGATATTTCTTTTAAAAGTTCATTTTCTGATAACTCATCATAGAAAGAGGTTAATTTTGGAACGAACAACTCTTCTTCGCTCGCTGATAGCAGACTCTTGGGTTGAACAGCCCCAAACATATCTGCTACTTCCTTGAACGCTAATGATCTGATCTCTGTTTCGGAAAGAAAGGTATAAATGCGTCATCCTACTGTTTTCTTCTCGCAAAGAGAGTCCATTCTCTATAAATTGATATTCTGCCATCTCTTCTTAAACTTCTCTCTATCGAAATTCCAAATTGGTCTTATTTTCAAAATGACTTTCAATAGCACGTTCTACCAAGTGACAATGCTTTTCGTGCAGAAAAAAATCTTAAGTCTTCTAGGTTGGTTACCACTTTGTCAAGTTTAAAGCCTTTAGTCTGCAGATATTCCTGTCTAACATGAACTTCCTAAAGTAGATCAGCCCAAATGTAAAGGTAGCAGATAAACGTGAAATCACAGACGGAATGTAAAAGACCTCGCGTACTTGACCTCTTGAATGCACATTTTAAAGATGATCGCCTAGATCACAAATTCATCAAACTTATCGTTTATTGTTTTAACAGCAACACGAAGAGCACTCCAGCGTGTTGTTGAAAGTCTTTTAACTGCAATTCCAGTGTGTTCAATGTGAACACCCCATCCATGGGTTGATGCAGCAAAGCAGGAAAATATTCTCTCAAGAATACCGAAAAAATGTAATATGTGAAGCTTTTTCGTTTTACCAACGAAAGTTACCGAATACTTCAATCGGCGTTGAATCATGGTCAAAACGGCGTTGTTCTGACATATTTATAGGGTCAACTCATTTCTGACCCATCAACCTTGAACTTTTAATAAAGCACGAATTTGGATTAGTTCTTTCAATTTGGTTTCACCCCCTGAGATGGAATCACTCGGTTCGGTCCGCACCCCCGCTCCCTCTAGCCACGGCCCTGCATGTATATATGTATCTCTATCTTCATCCCTCTCTCTCTCTTTATCTTTCTTTTTCTTTCTCTATTTACCCCTCTCTTTACCTCTCTATTTATATCTCTCTTTTATTTCCCATTCCAGTCTATTATGAGATGAACCAGATTGACATAGATCTAACGATGAGTATTGTTGCTCTACAGCTGGTCGTGGCTGTCGCCTTTTACGACGACTGCCCGGCCGAGCCAAGCATACCGCTCTACTGCCTGTGGCTGGGCGTTTTTTGCTTGTTTGAGGTGGGTTGGACCTGGTACATCGGTCGGCACTCGATCTGGTATGAGCAGAACCCCAAGATAGTGTGCGCAGTGGACTTCACCATTGCCACCTGTCAACTCTTACTTTTCGCTATAGGTAACCTGTCAACTTATGTGTAACTTGTCACCATAATTATAGTTAACTGGTCATCATATAGGTAAATTGTCACATTAATTATAGGTAACTTGTCATCATATATGTAACTGGGCTACTTATAAGTAACGGGTCACCTTAAAGGTAAATGGTCAATATATATGTTCGCCTTGAGTACCTGTTCACTACAGGTAACTGTTCCGCCTAAGTAATTGTTCACCTTAGGTAATGCTCTAAATAGGTAACTGATGAACATAAGTAACTTTTCACATTAGTCAACTGTTACCAGGCGTGACATGTTAACAGCCCCCCACCTCCACCCCGCCCCCAAAACGTAAAGAAGGTGTCTACATCATGTCTTTCTCATGTCACGGTCCATGCGCCCAAGGGGGACCAACTGGAGCAGATAATGGGGGGGGGGGGGAGTGGTCGTACCTGAAATATTTATAGAAAGTAAAAGCCAAGCGATGAACAAAAAAATAAATAAAACCAAATAATTTTTTCTTCATCTGTGGTTGGTCACGGTCTGTCACGGCCTGTCACGGTCTGTCACGGCCTGTCTGTCCCACGGATGTTAATTTTTGTTGTTGTTATGTCTTAATTTTTTTGCACGGATGAAATAAAACCTGCCAACTAATGGGTGCCCAAGGCAATAAATTGCCAATAAAAAAAAAAAGAAATGGCATTTTTTTTCCAAACGGGGTAATAGAATTCACACAAAACTCAACAAAAACTAGAAAGATGCAAAGTTAAATGTTAAACAAACAAACAAAAATCGAAAGGACCATCTTAAATCAAATTATTTTGGTGTTTGCGCCAGAAACACTCACTCTAACCCACACGCCCACGCTCTTAAGATTTTTGGTTTAAAAAAGAAGCCGATGATTTTAATGTTAAACTTTGAGTTACCAAGCCAGTTAAACTTTGAGTTACCAAGCCAGTTAAACTTTGAGTTACCAAGCCAGTTAAACTTTGAGTTACCAAGCCAGTTAAACTTTGAGTTACCAAGCCAGTTAAACTTTGAGTTACCAAGCCAGTTAAACTTTGAGTTACCAAGCCAGTTAAACTTTGAGTTACCAAGCCAGTTAAACTTTGAGTTACCAAGCCAGTTAAACTTTGAGTTACCAAGCCAGTTAAACTTTGAGTTACCAAGCCAGTTAAACTTTGAGTTACCAAGCCAGTTAAACTTTGAGTTACCAAGCCAGTTAAACTTTGAGTTACCAAGCCAGTTAAACTTTGAGTTACCAAGCCAGTTAAACTTTGAGTTACCAAGCCAGTTAAACTTTGAGTTACCAAGCCAGTTAAACTTTGAGTTACCAAGCCAGTTAAACTTTGAGTTACCAAGCCAGTTAAACTTTGAGTTACCAAGCCAGTTAAACTTTGAGTTACCAAGCCAGTTAAACTTTGAGTTACCAAGCCAGTTAAACTTTGAGTTACCAAGCCAGTTAAACTTTGAGTTACCAAGCCAGTTAAACTTTGAGTTACCAAGCCAGTTAAACTTTGAGTTACCAAGCCAGTTAAACTTTGAGTTACCAAGCCAGTTAAACTTTGAGTTACCAAGCCAGTTAAACTTTGAGTTACCAAGCCAGTTAAACTTTGAGTTACCAAGCCAGTTAAACTTTGAGTTACCAAGCCAGTTAAACTTTGAGTTACCAAGCCAGTTAAACTTTGAGTTACCAAGCCAGTTAAACTTTGAGTTACCAAGCCAGTTAAACTTTGAGTTACCAAGCCAGTTAAACTTTGAGTTACCAAGCCAGTTAAACTTTGAGTTACCAAGCCAGTTAAACTTTGAGTTACCAAGCCAGTTAAACTTTGAGTTACCAAGCCAGTTAAACTTTGAGTTACCAAGCCAGTTAAACTTTGAGTTACCAAGCCAGTTAAACTTTGAGTTACCAAGCCAGTTAAACTTTGAGTTACCAAGCCAGTTAAACTTTGAGTTACCAAGCCAGTTAAACTTTGAGTTACCAAGCCAGTTAAACTTTGAGTTACCAAGCCAGTTAAACTTTGAGTTACCAAGCCAGTTAAACTTTGAGTTACCAAGCCAGTTAAACTTTGAGTTACCAAGCCAGTTAAAATTTGATAGAGTATCTATATCTACACTCAGTGGCGTAGCTAGGAGGGTTCGAATCGCACCGTGTGATACCAACCCCAACTACGCCACTGTCTGCAATCAATCGTCCTCATCGACCACAATTACTGTTTAAAATGTTTAATTATAACTTTTAAAAAAACATTTAAAAAAAAAAACACTTGTTGAAATGATTCTCAAACCACAACATGGGTCAACTTCCCAGGTGGCGTTGCAACCTACAGGCTCGCTAACCTCTCCGACGACGCCGACGAGCCCAACTTCTGCCACCCCGTCCTCTACTGGGTGTCCTTCGCCGCGGTCACCTCGGTGGTCCTCATGGCTCTCGTCAGCGTCCTCTTCTTGTGCTGGGCCTACACGGTGGTGTACCTCGTCCTGTGCAGGGACATGAGCCGAACGGATTCGGGCCAGCAGCTTGGGGCCCGCGTCGACGGGGCTCGCGTCAGGATGGTCGTGGGCTGGCCCTTGCACATTTTTGCTGTCCACGTCTGATGTGCAGCTCAAGTGAGAGCTAAGTCTGGAAAAGCGATTCCGCACTCCTCCCCCAAGTCTTTTTGATTGGCTTACGCGTGGATGACGTGGGTGTACGTGGGAGCTGGTTGGAGGAAAACTTGTTATGTCATTTTTTAAATAGCTTCCTCTCACCAAGCACTTGACGTTACAGACATGAATTTTAGTGAGATGAGAGAGAATGCGAGAGAAGATGAGATAGCGCTACAGCTATTGAGTGAGGGGGGGGGGGATTGAGAGAAATAATCTTGATACGGGGGGAACCTGGAAATAACGCAAAGACTTGGGATCGAAACAAAAAAATATTAAGTTCAGTAAATGGTTTAGTCAAAAAGAGCAAATATCAGAAAAATTTTCACCAAGCACTTGACGTTACAGACATGAATTTTAGTGAGATGAGAGAGAATGCGAGAGAAGATGAGATAGCGCTACAGCTATTGAGTGAGGGGGGGGGGGGATTGAGAGAAATAATCTTGATACGGGGGGAACCTGGAAATAACGCAAAGACTTGGGATCGAAACAAAAAAATATTAAGTTCAGTAAATGGTTTAGTCAAAAAGAGCATATATCAGATAAATTTTAATGTGTTCTAGTTTGTTCCAACGACTTCAATACATCAATTCAAGTGATTTACACAACCTTGTGCGACCGACTACAGCCAGCCGTGATTGAAAGCCTATCTTATTACAACCGGCAATGCCTCCCATTGCAATTAAAATAAGTCCTTGCCATGATTTATCATATCACTCCAAAGACAAAGATTTAATTTGAATTGTTAAATTAAAATGTTTATTTAAAATTGTTAACTTATTAAATTTATTCGTTAACAAGTCACGTCTTAAAGACAGGTATATGCAGTTATTATTTATGTTGTATGAGGTGTGGAGCTGGTATAGGGAAATCTTATTTTTTCGTAAGAAGAGAAACGAAAAATATTATTCTTGTAGTACAGTCAACCAATATTACTTTTTTTTTCCATATTATACATCAGTCAAGTTAATTCCGTTCTTGTTGTACAACCGAGTCATGATTTATTCGTGTTGTACCACAAAGTCATTATTTGTTCTTGTTGTACTACAAAGTCATAATTCGTTCTTGTTTTACCACAAAGTCATTATTTGTTCTTTTTGCCAAACAAGTCATTATTTGTTCTTATTGTACCCTAAAGTCATTATTTGTTCTTGTTGTACCACCAAGTCATATTTCTGTACCACCAAGTCATTATTTTTTTTGTCATACCAACAAGTCCTATTTCTGTACTATCAAGACATTATTTGTTCTTGTTGTACCAACAAGTCATTCTTTTTTCTTGTTGTACCACCAAGTCATTATTTGTTCTTGTTGTACAACTAAGTCATTAATTGTTCTTGTTGTACTACCAAGTCATTATTTGTTCTTGTTGTACCACCAAGCCATTATTTGTTCTTGTCGTATCACCAAGCCATTATTTGTTCTTGTTGTACCACCAAGCCATTATTTGTTCTTGTTGTACCACCAAGCCATTATTTGTTCTTGTCGTATCACCAAGCCATTATTTGTTCTTGTTGTACCACCAAGCCATTATTTGTTCTTGTCGTACCACCAAGCCATTATTTGTTCTTGTCGTATCACCAAGCCATTATTTGTTCTTGTTGTACCACCAAGCCATTATTTGTTCTTGTTGTACCACCAAGCCATTATTTGTTCTTGTCGTACCACCAAGCCATTATTTGTTCTTGTTGTACCACCAAGCCATTATTTGTTCTTGTCGTACCACCAAGCCATTATTTGTTCTTGTTGCACCACCAAGCCATTATTTGTTCTTGTCGTACCACCAAGCCATTATTTGTTCTTGTTGTACCACCAAGCCATTATTTGTTCTTGTTGTACCACCAAGCCATTATTTGTTCTTGTTGTACCACCAAGCTATTATTTGTTCTTGTCGTACCACCAAGCCATTATTTGTTCTTGTTGCACCACCAAGCCATTATTTGTTCTTGTCGTACCACCAAGCCATTATTTGTTCTTGTTGTACCACCAAGCCATTATTTGTTCTTGTTGTACCACCAAGCCATTATTTGTTCTTGTTGTACCACCAAGCTATTATTTGTTCTTGTCGTACCACCAAGCCATTATTTGTTCTTGTTGCACCACCAAGCCATTATTTGTTCTTGTCGTACCACCAAGCCATTATTTGTTCTTGTTGTACCACCAAGCCATTATTTGTTCTTGTTGTACCACCAAGCCATTATTTGTTCTTGTTGTACCACCAAGCCATTATTTGTTCTTGTCGTATCACCAAGCCATTATTTGTTCTTAATGTAACACCAAGCCATTATTTGTTCTTGTCGTACCACCCAGTGAATATTTATTAAACAATTTTCGTTTGGCCATCCCCCAAAAATTAGTTTTATTTTCTACAGCTCTTCAATCAGGTGATGTTTTGGTAACACCGTGCACATAATTGTTCTTGTGGTACAACTCTGCCTCTATTTGTTCTTTTTCTACAGACGTGCAATGGTTCATTCGTCTATTACAGCAATGCAAGTAGTTGATTTTTTTGGTACTACTCTTCAACATTTGTTATTGTGGCACAGCACTGCAAATAGATATGGTTCTGTGTTGTGAGGTACTATACAGAAAACGTCAGGTGTGGTAGATCAATGCATGTAGATATGGTCCTATGTAGTACAGCAGTGCATGTAAATATGGTCCTATGTAGTACAGCAGTGCATGTAGATATGGTCCTATGTAGTACAGCAGTGCATGTAGATATGGTCCTATGTAGTAAAGCTCTGCATGTAGATATGGTCCGATGTAGTACAGCAGTGCATGTAGATATGGTCCTTTGTAGTACAGCAGTGCATGTAGATATGGTCCTTTGTAGTACAGCAGTGCATGTAGATATGGTCCTATGTAGTAAAGCTCTGCATGTAGATATGGTCCTATGTAGTACAGCAGTGCATGTAGATATGGTCCTATGTAGTACAGCAGTGCATGTAGATATGGTCCTATGTAGTACAGCAGTGCACGTAGATATGGTCCTATGTAGTACAGCAGTGCATGTAGATATGGTCCTATGTAGTACAGCAGTGCATGTAGATATGGTCCTATGTAGTACAGCAGTGCATGTAGATATGGTCCTATGTAGTACAGCAGTGCATGTAGATATGGCCCTATTTAGTACAGCAGTGCATGTAGATATGGTCCTATGTAGTACAGATGTGCATGTAGATATGGTCCTATGTAGTACAGCAGTGCATGTAGATATGGTCCTATGTAGTACAGCACTCTCATGTAGATATGGTCCTATGTAGTACAGCAGTGCATGTAGATATGGTCCTATGTAGTAAAGCACTGCATGAAGATATGGTCC
>CAXITT010000257.1:781981-800566 GCA_964033795.1 Lymnaea stagnalis | reverse complement strand
CCCCTCACTGCTCTTTCTCTCCTCCATCACCACCCCCCTCACTGATCTTTCACTACTCCATCACTAACCCCCTCACTGATCTTTCACTACTCTATCACTAACCCCCTCACTGATCTTTCACTACTCCATCACTAACCCCCTCACTGATCTTTCACTACTCCATCACCAACCCCCTCACTGCTCTTTCACTACTCCATCACTAACACATCACTGCTCTTTCACAACTCCTTCACTAACACATCACTGATCTTTCATTGCTCCATCAGTAACCCCTCACTGCTCTTTCACTACTCCATCACTAACCCCTCACTGCTCTTTCAATACTCCATCACTAACCCCTCACTGCTCTTTCACTACTCCATCACTACGATTCACGTTCATCCATTTTAAATTCAAATATTCAAAATGTGTGATACCTTCTAAAAAAAAAGTAAAACAATACTAATGAAGTGGGCCATCAGGCGCTTCTAGATCAATCAATTGATAAGTATAGAAGGGGGGGGGGCAGGCGTTGCTTTTTTAGCATTGAAAAAAAAATTGTTGTGAGTTTGAAAAAAAAAAAGAACTCTTTTGTCTGTGTTATTGTTAAGCAGATGCCATAGGGCGTTTTAACTCAAAGTGGGGTGTGGGGGGGGTGGGGGAAAGTCAAAGGACATGAGATCAACAGTGTGCAGCACCAGGCGTCCTAAACACAGAAACCAAAACTTCAACTGATCCTCCGACAAACTGATGACCCACGAGAGATTTGCAGATGTAAGGACACGCCTGGCATCAGAAGGTCCATCTATTTATAGATAACACAGAGACAACGTGACGCAACATAATACAATAGGTTCAAACATGCCAACCTTTACTGTACCATCATGCATGCCAACCTTTTTACGGTACCATCAAACACGCCAACCTTTACTGTACCATCAAACACGCCAACCTTTACTGTACCATCAAACACGCCAACCTTTACTGTACCATCAAACACGCCAACCTTTACTGTACCATCAAACACGCCAACCTTTACTGTACCATCAAACACGCCAACCTTTACTGTACCATCAAACACGCCAACCTTTACTGTACCATCAAACACGCCAACCTTTACTGTACCATCAAACACGCCAACCTTTACTGTACCATCAAACACGCCAACCTTTACTGTACCATCAAACACGCCAACCTTTACTGTACCATCAAACACGCCAACCTTTACTGTACCATCAAACACGCCAACCTTTACTGTACCATCAAACACGCCAACCTTTACTGTACCATCAAACACGCCAACCTTTACTGTACCATCAAACACGCCAACCTTTACTGTACCATCAAACACGCCAACCTTTACTGTACCATCAAACACGCCAACCTTTACTGTACCATCAAACACGCCAACCTTTACTGTACCATCAAACACGCCAACCTTTACTGTACCATCAAACACGCCAACCTTTACTGTACCATCAAACACGCCAACCTTTACTGTACCATCAAACACGCCAACCTTTACTGTACCATCAAACACGCCAACCTTTACTGTACCATCAAACACGCCAACCTTTACTGTACCATCAAACACGCCAACCTTTACTGTACCATCAAACACGCCAACCTTTACTGTACCATCAAACACGCCAACCTTTACTGTACCATCAAACACGCCAACCTTTACTGTACCATCAAACACGCCAACCTTTACTGTACCATCAAACACGCCAACCTTTACTGTACCATCAAACACGCCAACCTTTACTGTACCATCAAACACGCCAACCTTTACTGTACCATCAAACACGCCAACCTTTACTGTACCATCAAACACGCCAACCTTTACTGTACCATCAAACACGCCAACCTTTACTGTACAATCAAACACGCCAACCTTTACTGTACCATCAAACACGCCAACCTTTACTGTACCATCAAACACGCCAACATTTACTGTACCATCAAACACGCCAACCTTTACTGTACAATCAAACACGCCAACCTTTAACGGTTTACCGGTACTTTGTTTGAAACGTTTGTCCAGCTGTTCGGCCGTACAGGATTGTGCACGGGTCTTACATGGATTTTGAAAAGACACAATACAATGACGACCTACGATTTTAAAATCTTATTTGGCAGTGCAATAAATAGGTCAACGGGATGGTGGAATCCTATTGAACAGTCCAAAGTCTGAGACTGGTAGGCTATCTAAATTGAGCATCTGTGCAGAGTTTCGTTGAATCTCGAGGCCATCCATTCGTTGTTAGTACTACAACGTTGATCCCTAGTAAACCATGATGACAAATCAAACTTCCCACTAACACATCCCATCCACCAATCAAACTTCCCATTATCACATCACATCCACCAATCAAACTTCCCATTAACACATCACATCAACCAATCAAACTTCCCACTAACACATCACATCCACCAATCAAACTTCCCATTATCACATCACATCCACCTATCAAACTTCCCACTAACACATCACATCCACCAATCAAACGTCCCACTAACACATCACATCCACCAATCAAACTTCCCATTATCACATCACATCCACCAATCAAACTTCCCACTAACACATCACATCCACCAATCAAACTTCCCACTAACACATCCCATCCACCAATCAAACTTCCCACTAACACATCACATCCACCAATCAAACTTCCCACTAACACATCACATCCACCAATCAAACTTCCCACTAACACATCATATCCACCAATCAAACTTCCCACTAACACATCCCATCCACCAATCAAACTTCCCATTATCACATCACATCCACCAATCAAACTTCCCACTAACACATCACATCCACCAATCAAACTTCCCACTAACACATCACATCCACCAATCAAACTTCCCACTAACACATCACATCCACCAATCAAACTTCCCACTAACACATCACATCCACCAATCAAACTTCCCACTAACACATCACATCCACCAATCAAACTTCCCACTAACACATCACATCCACCAATCAAACTTCCCACTAACACATCACATCCACCAATCAAACTTCCCACTAACACATCACATCCACCAATCAAACTTCCCACTAACACATCACATCCACCAATCAAACTTCCCACTAACACATCACATCCACCAATCAAACTTCCCACTAACACATCACATCCACCAATCAAACTTCCCACTAACACATCACATCCACCAATCAAACTTCCCACTAACACATCACATCCACCAATCAAACTTCCCACTAACACATCACATCCACCAATCAAACTTCCCACTAACACATCACATCCACCAATCAAACTTCCCACTAACACATCACATCCACCAATCAAACTTCCCACTAACACATCACATCCACCAATCAAACTTCCCACTAACACATCACATCCACCAATCAAACTTCCCACTAACACATCACATCCACCAATCAAACTTCCCACTAACACATCACATCCACCAATCAAACTTCCCACTAACACATCACATCCACCAATCAAACTTCCCACTAACACATCACATCCACCAATCAAACTTCCCACTAACACATCACATCCACCAATCAAACTTCCCACTAACACATCACATCCACCAATCAAACTTCCCACTAACACATCACATCCACCAATCAAACTTCCCATTATCACATCACATCCACTAATCAAACTTCCCACTAACACATCACATCCACCAATCAAACTTCCCACTAACACATCACATCCACCAATCAAACTTCCCACTAACACATCACATCCACCAGTCATTGATAACAATAAAAACAATAAAACTATCCACGGGATTTATTTTATCCTGGTACTCAGTAAAAATAGAGACGAAATGTTTTCCCGTTTAAAAACAGGAACCTGTGTAACAACAGCTAACATCATGAACGGCATCTTATTACATCTAAATTACTATCAGATCTATAATCTACGCCAATTTATAACGAATTTGCTGTTGGCCGGTGAACAAAATCGGACGAAAATCGGACTTAAAACATATTTAATTTTTTTTAAAAAAGATGCGATCTATCCAAATGTAAACATGCTTACGGTATACTGCGCGCGTAGAGAAGGGGAGACTGCTCTTGAAATTTAGGTCTATGAAGAACGGCAAAATTTGCACGCATTCAAAACATTGATAAATGATGAAAGTTTTACATTTTTTCAAATTTTCCATTTTTTCTCGTACTGGTTTTCATCCTATGGAACTGTTTTTAAAAATAGATTTTTGTCGAGTTTTTGCTGCCAATACCATGTAAGGTTCCACAGAAAGAGCCGATAACAAGATAACAAGCAGTGTTTACTTGAAGGTCGTCCAGAGAAAAGTCATACACAATGACTGGTCTGATGACAGGCAACCAACAGTCATCTAGGCAGCAACAGTCAACCAGGCAACCAACCGTCATCTCGGAAGCCAACCGTCAGCTAGACAACAACTGTCATCCAGGCAACAACAGTCAACTAGACAACCAACAGTCATCTAGACAACAACGGTCATATAGGCAGCAACAGTTATCTAGGAAACCAACATTCATCTAGGCAACAACCGTCATCTAGGAAACTAACAGTCAACTAGGCAACAAACAGTCATCTAGACAACAAAAGTCACATAGGAAACCAACAGTCAACAAACAGTCATTTCGGCAACAACATTCATCTAAGCAACTAACCGTCATCTAGGAAACCAACAGTCATCTAACCATCAACAGTCATCTAGGCCAGTGGTTCCCAAAAGTTTAAGTCTGGCGGACCGGTGAACAAGTTTCGTCATTTTTACCAGGGACCGGTGCATGATTTATGTTTATACTTTTATGTCTATTTGACAATAAATATTTATGTTATGGGGACCGGCAGCGTTAGGCATGCGGACCAATGAAGGTCCACGGACCGCCATTTGGGGACCACTGATCTAGGCAACCAACAGTCAACTAGGCAACCAACAGTCAACTAGGCAACCAACAGTCAACGACCTCTTGATCGACGGTTCGCCAAAGGTGAAACATTTAAGAAGATAAAATACACATTTTCAACAATTAGACTCCAGCTACTATGAGGGGTATTTCTCCTGTCCAACAAGCTGAATTTTTTTTTTTGGCAGCGCTGATTTTGAAAACTGCTTCTATCAGTCAGTAACTGCAGGTGTGGGGTGTAGAGAAGATCCTAGATCAAAATTGACTAATTACGCATGCGTCAGTTCAATGTCAAGAGTCAAGGGCAAAACAGCCCACCACCCCAGTATTACCCAATGTTAAACAGAGTGCAGTCCCACGAGGAGCCCGTCTACAGCTTGCGCGTAGCGAACTCCTCGCTCAGTCAAGCTGGGTCCCATCTCACCCCACCCCGGAGACCCCCCCCCCCCCCCCGGCGGACCCCCCCCCCCCCGGTATATAAGATCTCACAGAGAACCTTAATGGGATTAGCCAAGTCTTCCATCACACGTCGAAGCCTTTAATCTTTAGGGACTAATCTCTCAGCTCCGTTTAACTATTGGGTCTCCTCTTTCAGTGCCAGTAACCTTAAGGTAACATTGGGCATCTAGATTTTGGAATGTCACAACCTGACTGCATACACACGGGACAATGATTCTAATACTTGAAACATTCAATCCATCAAGTAGTTGATCCATACACTGGTGAAGTATAGTTGTCATAGAAATAGGATGATATTTTTGTAACAAAGAAATGACGAGCAATATGCGCACATGAAGACGAGCAATGTGCGCACATGAAGACTAGCAATGTGCGCACATGAAGACTAGCAATGTGCGCACATGAAGACGAGCAATGTGCGAACATGAAGACTAGCAATGTGCGCACATGAAGACTAGCAATGTGCGCACATGAAGACGAGCAATGTGCGCACATGAAGACGAGCAATGTGCGAACATGAAGACTAGCAATGTGCGCACATGAAGACAAGCAATGTGCGAACATGAAGACGAGCAATGTGCGCACATGAAGACTAGCAATGTGCGCACATGAAGACTAGCTATGTGTGCACATGAAGACTAGCAATGTGCGCACATGAAGACTAGCAATGTGCGCACATGAAGACTAGCAATGTGCGCACATGAAGACTAGCAATGTGCGCACATGAAGACTAGCAATGTGCGCACATGAAGACTAGCAATGTGCGCACATGAAGACTAGCAATGTGCGCACATGAAGACTAGCAATGTGCGCACATGAAGACTAGCAATGTGCGCACATGAAGACTAGCAATGTGCGCACATGAAGACTAGCAATGTGCGCACATGAAGACGAGCAATGTGCACACATGAAGACAAGCAATGTGCGCACATGAAGACAAGCAATATGCGCATATGAAGACGAGCAATGTGCGCACATGAAGACGAGCAATGTGCGCACATGAAGACAAGCAATGTGCGCACATGAAGACAAGCAATGTGCGCACATGAAGACAAGCAATGTGCGCACATGAAGACGAGCAATGTGCACAAATGAAGACAAGCAATGTGCGCATATGAAGACGAGCAATGTGCGCACATGAAGACGAGCAATATGCGCACATGAAGACGAGCAATATGCGCACATGAAGACAAGCAATGTGCGCACATGAAGATGAGCAATATGCGCACATGAAGACGAGCAATGTGCGCACATGAAGACGAGCAATGTACGCACATGAAGACAGCAATTTGCGCACATGAAGACGAGCAATGTGCGCACATGAAGACTAGCAATGTGCGCACATGAAGACTAGCAATGTGCGCACATGAAGACTAGCAATGTGCGCACATGAAGACTAGCAATGTGCGCACATGAAGACTAGCAATGTGCGCACATGAAGACTAGCAATGTGCGCACATGAAGACTAGCAATGTGCGCACATGAAGACTAGCAATGTGCGCACATGAAGACTAGCAATGTGCGCACATGAAGACGAGCAATGTGCACACATGAAGACAAGCAATGTGCGCACATGAAGACAAGCAATATGCGCATATGAAGACGAGCAATGTGCGCACATGAAGACGAGCAATGTGCGCACATGAAGACAAGCAATGTGCGCACATGAAGACAAGCAATGTGCGCACATGAAGACAAGCAATGTGCGCACATGAAGACGAGCAATGTGCACAAATGAAGACAAGCAATGTGCGCATATGAAGACGAGCAATGTGCGCACATGAAGACGAGCAATATGCGCACATGAAGACGAGCAATATGCGCACATGAAGACAAGCAATGTGCGCACATGAAGATGAGCAATATGCGCACATGAAGACGAGCAATGTGCGCACATGAAGACGAGCAATGTACGCACATGAAGACAGCAATATGCGCACATGAAGACGAGCAATATGCGCACAAGAAGACAAGCAATTTGCGCACATGAAGACACGCGATATGCGCATATGAAGACGAGCAATATGCGCACATGAAGACGAGCAATATGCGCACATGAAGATGAGCAATATGCGCACATGAAGACGAGCAATATGCGCACATGAAGACGAGCAATATGCGCACATGAAGAAAAGCAATGTGCGCACATGAAGACGAGCAATTTGCGCACATGAAGACAAGCAATTTGCGCACATGAAGACGAGCAATGTGCGCACATGAAGAAGAGCAATTTGCGCACATGAAGACGAGCAATGTGCGCACATGAAGACGAGCAATGTGCGCACATGAAGACGAGCAATGTGCGCACATGAAGACGAGCAATATGCGCACATGAAGACGAGCAATATGCGCACATGAAGACGAGCAATATGCGCACATGAAGACGAGCAAAAACAGATTAAGGAAACACAATTACTGCCGAGCGAAATCTTTGACTTGTCTGCATCAAAAAAGACTTCAGCTAAACGTTCAGAAAACACATGGATGAATATGGGCAGGAAACAAATATCTCGTGTATTTTGTGTAACAAGATCTCGAGTATTTTATGTTACAAGATCTCGTAAATGAATTTTATGTAACAAGATCTCCTGTATTCTGTGTTAAAAGATCTCCTATATCTTGCATTAAAAGATCTCCTGTATTCTGCGTTAAAAGATCTCGTGTATTCTGTGTTAAAAGATCTCGAGTATTCTGTGTTAAAAGATCTCATGTATTCTGCGTTAAAAGATCTCGAGTATTCTGTGTTAAAAGATCTCGAGTATTCTGTGTTAAAAGATCTCGTGTATTCTGTGTTAAAAGATCTCGTGTATTCTGTGTTAAAAGATCTCGTGTATTTGAACGATGCGTCTCCCCCCCCCCCACCCGGTTGCCTATCATATGTGAATTTGCGGACAGTCCTTAATTTTTTAAAATCTAAAATGGCTTGTCCGTCAGAACTCTAGGATGTATTAAAAATGAGACATTGCTCGTAAGTTATTGTAGGGTTCTGAAGCGAAAGACAACTAGAATTCTCATCAATGTTTATCTGTTCTTGCTTGGTTTAATTTTAATCAGCAGGATGAAGTCATCGAGTCTCATCTTAAGCAGGCGAAAGTAAACACTCGTTAGATTACCATGCGGCAGGCTCTATCAGGATCTAGCGTCTTATTACACAGATTTATAGACTGTACTCATTTTGAAACGGATTTCCTCATAGTCATTTCCTACGAATATTTGTAAAGTTCATCAAATTTATATTTAAAAAATGGGTCTTAACAAAATATTATTGTCCATTTAATTAAAAAAAAAAGTATATATATTTGATTTTAGTGACTTTGCAGCCCTGCCCCCAACACACACACACTCATCCTTATTACTATCACATGCTCGCTTAGAAAGTTGCCACCCTGGTCTCCCCCCCCCCACACACACTCATCCTTGTTACCATCACCATCTAAATGACCGGTGTTGTCAACAATTCTCATGACGATTGAGGTGGGTTTATTTCCAATGACGGACTCGGTGGTTCATCAATTGCCGAGGAGACCAAACAGCCGAGGACAGTCGAGCAGCAAGGAGAAAGCCATCCAGTCCAGCCTCCACTTGGTCAACGACTCAAACAAACGAAAATCAATGATCTCAAGGAGGTTATGGCCCCTTTCAAACAAAGCGGGGGGAAACTGCTGGCGTCACGTGACTGTGTGTGTGTCTGTGTGTGTCTGTGTGTGTTAGAACGAGACTGGACAGATGGATGGACGGAAGCCAGAAGTCTATAACTACTTGGAGGAGTGAGTGAAGAGAGAAGGTGTTAGGAGTGTATAACTAATTGGAGGAGAGAGTGAAGAGAGAATAACCGGAATTTGGTAAAAGTTGGTGAATATAAAAAGAGGTTGGGGGAGGAAGTTTGATAAACCTGAAGTCAAGCCCACTTTCTAAAGATGTCACGCTACGCCCCTGCATTAGAGAAATTGAAGCACTGAGAAAGTCGAAGGAGCGTAGAAATGAAATGTTAAATGAATTAATGTAAGCCTGGCGAAACTAGCCTTGTAATGAGCGGAAATTGCTCCAAGACCTAGTCCACGTAACTCTAGACAACTCTGCATAAACACTGAAGTTTCCCCCGCTGGCACAGAAAAAAAAAGGGGGGGGGGAATCATTCCAGATGGGGGGAATGTTTGGGAGAGGGAGGGACGCGATCCTCCTGCGGCAGTCATCTTATAACTAGCCTTGTAATGAGCGGAAATTGCTCCAAGACCTAGTCCACGTAACTCTAGACAACTCTGGATAAACACTGAAGTTTCCCCCGCTGGCACAGAAAAAAAAAGGGGGGGGGGAATCATTCCAGATGGGGGGAATGTTTGTGAGAGGGAGGGACGCGATCCTCCTGCGGCAGTCATCTTAAAGGACCGCTGAATGTGTCAACAATTCAAGTGAAATATGGATTGACAACACATTTAATCGGGGTATGTGAACGCCGAGTGACAGACAACTGAAGAGATCCAGCACAAACAAACATCAAAGTTAGAGGGAAACAAAGAATCAAATGGTGAACATGGCGTAGCCACCATCTTGGATTTAAAAACCTATTTTTTTTCAGGGGGGGGGGTCGTCGATGAGAGGTTGATATTTACCCCCTCCCTCCCCCCTTTTCAGATGTTCAAATCAAAATATAAACTATATTCATTGTATCGTGCTTTATGTTTTGCTTCATAGCCCCATCGTGTTTATCTGCATCCGAGTAGATCTGCGTTAGAAATGATCGGATGGCCAGGTGGAAGGGTTAAGTAACAAACAAACAAACAAACAACTAGGGGTGGAATCTGAAATGGGCAACAGAATTGAGATATTATATTAACATGGGAAGAAAATGAGAAAACAGGCAGATGCCGGTAACGATTATGCAGATGAGCCAATAAAGAGATTGGAAATGGCCCGCCACCCTCAAGGTTCCAGCTAGACAAGGGTAAGCCGCTTGGCTGCAAGGATTACGACAAATTGGCCGCCGTGCACGACTCTAGCCTAGAGGCAGGGTGATGCAAGACGCCACACATACTGACACATGCTGCAAGACGCCACATATACGGACACATGCTGCAAGACGCCACACATACGGACACATGCTGCAAGACGCCACACATACGGACACATGCTACAAGATGCTACACATACGGACACATGCTGCAAGATGACACACATACGGACACATTACTGCAAGAGGCTACACATACGGACACACGTAACAAGACTCTAGCCTAAGGGCAATATGCAGCAAGACACCACACATAACATGGACATATGATGCAAGTGACTACGCTACACATATGGACAAACTATTTTCGTGATGTACCGTGAAGTGCGCAGATGAGCTGGGTGTGTCTGTCTGCTTCAGGCAATGTGTTGTGTGTCTAATGTGAGAACATATGTAGCTTGTAGAGCAGGGGTACTCAACTTGTTACAACAGGGCCAGTTCACTGTCCCTCAGACGCTGTTGGGGGCCGGAAATAGTTAGAAAAACAAAAAAAGACCCCAACAAAAAACCGGACGAGTTCCCATGCCCATTGTGTAAGTTGCTCGGGGGAAAAATACCTCATTTATCGTGAAGATCATTTTTTGCAATGACCAAAAACACATGAATGTTTCAATGGGAAGTTAGGTCAATATCCCATTCCGTATTTCTCACTTCCATCGAGCACGGTAGCGTGGCGGGCTGAGTGCGCCTGGGGGGGTCATATTCGGTCCGCGGGCTGTCATTTAAGGACTCCTATAGACTATAATAACACAAAGCTATTCACTAACGGTGACTAGACTATAATAACAACAAAGCTACTCGCTTGTCCAGTCAGATATGATATTAGTTCGAAATTTAAATATTGTGTAAAAACATTACCACATGTGCGCAATTTACCAAATGAGATTAGTCATTACTTATGACTTTTAGGGGCGTATCTCTTTGATGGGAAAATACAGTCGTTTAACCATGTTTATAAAAATACATGCACTTTTCGTCATGGACAGGGGTAAGACTGCATCGAGTCTTATGAAAAAAGGCGTCATTAAATCCTGGTGGAAAATAAAAAAGGGGGGGGGGCGCTCTTGCTTTCCCCCATCTCTTGGTGGCTGGTAACAAAAATAGGTACCGATGAGGCAAGACGTTAATGATCAAAGTGTCTGTGACCCTCAAGGACAGAAACGGCAAAACGTAAGTCCTTTTATTTTTTTCTACTACCTAGGCACAGTTGAACAAAAAAATCATTTGAAGAAATCCAAGTTGAAACAACGCTTGGCGTATGCAATAGTAAACTTGCATCATGTGGCTCATTGATCTCTGGGCACACCAGCGCCATCTACCGGCGAGCTCTTGCAGGCCTCTCGCAGATACAGACATTTAAGCGTATTGAAACGAAGCCTTGCAGACGGCAGACACCCCCCCCCCCTTCCCGGGATCCGTTCGTCAAGTCTGTGGTGGCTTGCCGATTAGGATGCGCCGGCCACCGGCCCCCCTCGGCGTAAACCCGTGAGAAGACAAGGGACGTGCATGGTACCTGCCTGAAATAAAACAGCACCTACAGGGCTGCCAACTGTGACGCTTCATAGTTGGAAGTAAGGGCAGAGACAGGCTAGGGATCATGATTACAAGTTAACGTTAAAGGATATGAGGCTAGAGGCGAAGGTGGAAACCTATAGCCGATGATTCTAAATACACAGCCCTGAGAAAGCTGCTCCTAGGCAACCGTTTCGTCCCAGCTACTTCGCAAACTAGTTGCGTAGTGGAAACACACTGCAGAAACTCTCCTATAGGGCGTCCGACGCTTCCCCGGGATGGGAGGGGGGAGATATTAGGACGTAAATTTACCATCCCGACTACCCGGGAGAGTCGGCTGCGAACGCTTTAAACGCAGCGTTTTCGGTCGACCGGACTTCCCGGGCGGGGAAAGCCTCCATCCGCAAATCCGATCGAGCGGTTGCGGCCGTGCAGATCCGGGGAAGTCCCTGGCGTGCCGCCGCACGGTCCGGCGTCAGGGAGACCCGCGTCTGGGCTGTGTGGAGGTGCGTCGGGGAGGGCATTAAGAGCTCACGGTCGACGGCCCGTCGACATCATTTCCCAATGAACATATTTAGACAGCTGACACCACGCAGAGAGACTTGAGCCCCATTACAGCCTGTGTGCTTGTGAAGGAAAGGGAGCTAGCTCGTTATAGTCTACCGGCCGACTTCCTCTCACCTAGACCTAGCCACTGGTAAACGGAGACACTGATTCGCCGATGATAGCCACTTAATGGAAGTTTAATAGTTAAGACAATATCATTTGTTCGATATCGGGGCCTCTGAAACTAAGGCAGGGTGGTACAACGTTCTATCGGCGTCACATTGCGTAATAACTAACTGGAGCAAACTTCTGACAGCACTCTTTCATTAAAACACCATTCGCATAATTCAGTGGTTCTCAAACTTTTTCGGCCACCTTCCACTTGGGATATAAGTTCACCCTTAGCGCACCCCCCCCCCAAATTATAACAAATTACATAATACAATAGAGCGTCGATTATCCGAATATCCCTGTATTTTTTTCAATAGTATCATTATCGAACGCAGAGTCCATGGCTTGCAGCATTAGCATATACAACACGGGAAACAATCCGATCCCTATCCCACAATCCAAAAACAAACGTTAGATACGTTTTGTACATCAGTCAACAGACTGGGAGAATGCGATCTGCTATGTCGTTATTTAACCAAGATTGGAGAATACACGCCTCCATAGACTAACTCACTTCGGGTTTCATTCTAAGCGCCAGTCATCTGTTAATAAGGGGGGAGACTGCAATCAGGTTAGTACAAAATAAAATGAGTAAAACAGAGTAGGGTTAAACTCTGCCCACAGATACTACTTACCAGCTAAGTGCTATTTCTTATTTTTATTTTTATACCGTTTTGTTCGATGACGAAGGCTTTCTGACAACACGTTCGCTGTTTTGTTGCGTTTATTTTTTTCAGGTTTAACCTTACTCTGTTTTACTCATTTTATTTTAGTCATCTGTTATTGGCAATGACCACTTTTCCCCTACAATCATGCAAGTCCTTTCCAGTTATTAACATCAATAAACAGAACCCAACATAACGTTTATGGCAAGGCCTTATGCACAAAGTACATTGGACAATACGGCACCATATTTTATGATTTAAGAATATATTGTATTCTATGTAATCCCTTCATTATCGCAACCTTTCTGTCGGAGGGTTAGGTTATTCGAAAAAGAAGAAAAAAACCTCGTTTGACCAATAGGTTGGGAGAATCGAAACTCTCACTAATGGCACGACCCACCACAGACACTAATGGCACGCTTAACATTAAGCAGAGTCGTTTATTTCAATCTACCTTCAAGATTTGACCAGTCATATGCTGATTAAATGCAACCCCGGACTAGTCAGCTCTGATCATCTAGTAGAAGTATCAGAGCAACAGTTTGAGGTTTATCAAATCCTCCTTTGGCGATAGTTCTCAATGCGATGTTGGGGCTTGGTACAATGGCAATAGTTCTCAATGCGATGTTGGGGCTTGGTACAATGGCAATAGTTCTCAATGCGATGTTGGGGCTTGGTACAATGGCAATAGTTCTCAATGCGATATTGGGGCTTGGTACAATGGCAATATTTCTCAATGCGATGCTGGGGCTTGGTACAATCATAGCAGTATGTTAAGGCCGGTTTTAACTTATCTTAGCCGACGCTTAAACCACCTTCGACAAATACAATGTTGGGAGTGAAACAACAGGCTTCTAAACCACTTTCCACCCAATACAATGTTGGGAGTGAAACAACAGGCTTCTAAACCACTTTCCACCCAATACAATGTTGGGAGTGAAACAACAGGCTTCTAAACCACTTTGCACCCAATACAATGTTGGGAGTGAAACAACAGGCTTCTAAACCACTTTCCATCCAATACCGTGTTGGGAGTGAAACAACAGGCTTCTAAACCACTTTCCATCCAATACCGTGTTGGGAGTGAAACAACAGGCTACTAAACCACCCCTCAAAATACTTGGCGTCGATTCATATATTTTTTCGTCTGCTCATCTTTATAAATATATATTTGGATCAGCCCGATCTCCAGTTTATCAAATTACAGAAATATGAAAAAGATTTATTACACATCTGGCTGAAAAAAATCATCCTTAAATTGACCAGATCATCGTATGTATGAATCTAAAAGTTTTCAATTTTTGTTGCTGCAAATAATTGCATTGCATCCTATATGTCTGTTCTTACACTGACACATTGCATCCAAGATGTCTGTTCTTATTCACACTGACACATTGCATCCCACATGTCTGTTCTTATTCACACTGACACATGCCATCTAACATGTCTGTTCTTACTCACACTGGCTTGGAAAACAGTGTTACACACCGTTATCAGTAGGGAGAATTTAATGTCTTATTTAATTAAATGGCTCGTTCTAAAACAATGCAAAACAAAAGACGATTCCAAATGATATAAAAAAACAATAACAGAGAAATACTACAATCCTACAATACTACAAGGGCTAGTTACAAAAATAAGTTTTATTAAATTAATACTAAAGAACAAAAGTAAAAAAGAAATAGAATTAAAAATCATTAACTTACAAAGCACAGTTTTGCTTTTACAATGATAATAATACAATGTGCCAAAAAAAAAAAAAAGGAATTCACACATAAGTAAACAACTCTAGCAAGAATAACACACTCTAAAAATAACTCTCACACTCTAAAAATAACTCTCGTCTGTCGTCCTGTAAAGTAAAAATATCTCGTGATAAATGCCCTCTATCGTGTCCCCTTTTTTTATAGTCTATTTTACTGATGCATCTGGGACCGCCTTACGCACTTTTTTCCTTTCCAGTCTACTCCAGATTCTTCTACAAAATTATGATAGAACAGACTATTAATTTTATTTAGGCCAAGAGACTATTTTTAGCGAGCCACACGTTTTATGCGGTTTTAAGCTTGCTTGTTGTCGGCTAGAGTTCACAGCACTAGGAAATATAATAATAATAAAGTTTATTTGAAAAACACGCTTCATCCCCAAAAGCTCGAAGCGCGGTACAAAGTCAACCATATTAAAAAGAGAAATAAAAACAATCTAAAATTTACCACATTTAAAAAAACAGATGCAACAATATAAAACTACATACGAGCATACCAAGTCAAAGTCTTTCATCCCGTTTCAACCATAAGCAAAACACAAGCCAATATACATTAACTGAAAAAGATGGCAGATAGCATCACCCCAGAAGGAGTTTGCGAAATAGATGTGTTTTTAAATCGGTTTTAAAGGACTCCAGTGTCTGGCTGTTTCTGAGAGCGACTGGAAGGGCGTTCCAAATTGTTGGGCCGGCAAATGCAAAAGTGCGCTTTCCGTAAGTCTCAAGGCGAACACACGGTATCGATATTTTGCCACTATCGGATGAGCGGAGCTCTCTAGTGGGTACATAAGGCGTCATGAGTGCTTTGAGATAAGATGGCGCCAGATCATGTAAGCAGCGATAGCACAAAGTTGCAATTGTGTACTCTAATGCGAGAGCGGACCGGCAGCCAGTGCAGCTGCCTCAGAAGTGTTTTAGCATGGTCGAATTTGCTTTTGCGAAGAACAATGCGAGCCACATTATTCTGTGCTCTTTGAATTTTATCCAGGAGCGTAGCTGGGGGACCCACCATGAGAGCATTGCAGTAGTCCATGCATGATAACACAAATGCAGACATCAGCCTCTTTGTTGCATCTAACGCTAAGAAAGGTCTGATATGACTAATCCTGCGCAGCTCTAGGAAAATTGTTTAGTAGCCTGTTGTTTCACTCCCAACACGGACTTGGGTGGAAAGTGGTTTAGAAATATGACGCAAACACGTCGTCTACATAACAACAGTATACCCCGAGACAAGTCAAATTGTGCTTGAATAGAGTTGATTCACCTTCCAAAGAAAAGAAGGCGTTTTTTATGTTAATATCATTGGTCGCATTCGGGTGCAATTGCAAATTCATGTATTTTAAAATTTAGCAACTATTTCTGATCAACCATCAATGCCGTGTGCACCACGTGTGTTTTGCGTAATTTCTCTGCGATCTGTACCAAGAGAAGTAACGGTGTCGACACAAATATACGCCACCTTGTTCAAACTGTGCCAAAAAAACAAATCCTATCAGAAACATTGAGTCACTGTCAGCTTACAAGAGTTTGAACTCAATTAATTCAAGTTAAGGGAGTGTTTTGTCAGACATAAGTGATTTTTATAGCATCATAGCCCAACTATTTTTACATAATATATGATTGATACCAATATTTATTTTTATAATACATCGCTGCTAAAAAAAATTACAAGGGCATACTTGTTGCTAACTAACATATTTATATCATACACGGTTGGCTATCCAACAATCTTTACATAATGGTTTCTACCTAACAAGTTTAACATAATACATGGATTAGCATACATTTAAATATTCGAGAAAAAGGAGGAGATGAGGCATACAGACCCCCCCCCCCTTTTTTTTTCCACACACATCCGTGAATACCTCTTTCTGATACAACTAACGCAGGCGAATTAAAACATAATATGGGGCTTCATCAACAAGTAGGGCAGGCAAAGGCGTATTTAATGTAGTGTAGCAATAGATCTCCATTCTAGATCCTACACAACACATCTATACAGGTTAATGTGCCGTTACTGGGCCTAACGAAGCTGGACTAGAGCTTTTCAATCTGGCTAGAGCCAAGCTTATGTGCTGGGACAACAGGGGCTAATCAAATAGACTAAAACCACCTTTGAAATATCGCCCCGGGCTTATGAGTTAAATACGTCGGTTCAAATAATAGAGCACTTCCTGGTTGATTCCAGACGAGCCAATCCACTTCCTGTAATGTAATGTAAGCGTTTATCTGATTGGTCGGTGCCATTATGACTGTAAGCGGATATTATGATGGGAAGACAACAGCCGAAAAGTTCTGGCACGAATGGTTGATGGTGTATCAGTTTTTTAAGGTTGCTGTTTTTTCCTCATCTATTGCTTTGCCAATTTACAGGAGAACAATTTAAATTAGACTCTGTAAGTTGGTACTGTCTATACTGTCTAAAAAAGACTCTGTAAGTTGATACTGTCTAAATTAGACTGTAAGTTGGTACTGTCTAAATTAGACTCTGTAAGTTGATACTGTCTAAATTAGACTCTATAAGTTGTACGTTCTCAATTAGACTCTGTAAGTTGTACTGTCTAAATTAGACTCTGTAAGTTGTACTGTCTAAATCAGACTCTGTAAGTTGATACTGTCTAAATAAGATTCTGTAAGTTGGTACTGTCTAAATTAGATTCAATAAGTCCGTACTGTCTAAATTAGATTCTGTAAGTCGTTACTGTCTAAATTAGATTCTGTAAGTTGGTACTGTATAAATTAGATTCTGTAAGTTGGTACTGTCTAAATTAGACTCTGTAAGTTGTACTGTCTAAATCAGACTCTGTAAGTTGATACTGTCTAAATTAGATTCTGTAAGTTGGTACTGTCTAAATTAGATTCTTTAAGTTGGTACAGTCTAAATTAGATTCTGTAAGTTGGTAAGTCTAAATTAGATTCTGTAAGTTGGTACAGTCTAAATTAGATTCTGTAAGTCGGTACTGTCTAAATTAGATTACGTACGTTGGTACAGTCTAAATTAGATTCTGTAAGTTGGTACTGTATAAATTAGATTATGTGTGACATTTTGTGACACGTGGGGGGGGGATGTGGGGGGGGGGTGTGTTAAAAATCTTGTATGACGACACACTTTTTTAACAATCATAGATAGAAAATAAATTGTTTCAAAAACCGACTGTTGACAGTGATGTTGAACTTTCTGTTAGCATTGGTCTTACTCTGACAGAAGATGGCATTTTGAGACCTTTGATAGTTTAATAGGGCCGTGCGGTTAAGATGAGATTTTAATTAGTTTATTCAATTTTAAAACCATTTTTAGTTCAAAACTGGGACGTAGATCTGTTTACCCCTACGCCGTAGTAGCTAAGTTGTTAAGCCTTAGACTACGTCACTATGACCAGCAGAAATATACTGGGGTTTTGGGGTTTTTTCCTTTCGTTTCTTCGGTTTATTTTTTTTTTTTTTTAATACATAAGTATGTTGTTTTTAGTGAAAATTTACCACTTTTTTTTTCCCTCATTTTTTTTTTTTTTTTTTTTTTTTTTTTTTATTCCTTCCTTTTTTTTTTTTTTTTTTTTTTTTTTTTTTT
>CAXITT010000257.1:742131-781907 GCA_964033795.1 Lymnaea stagnalis | reverse complement strand
TGGATTTTCTTACCCATCTTGTATTTTGATTGCAAACCCCAGGCCCCCCCCCCCCTTTTTTTTTCCCCCCACTTGACCAAACTACTCTTTGGAGCTTGAAAACTCCGTTTTTGAGAGCTGAAAGCTACCCTGCCACTAGCTACCCAGGGGTAAACACGCCTGAGTCTGTATTGATATCAGCTGGCTGATAGTGAATACGGGTGGTGACTGGACTTTGTTCAGGTAAAAGTGCTCGCCTTGTTATTGCAAGCGTCTATGGTGAAGTGGACCGACAATGCAGCGCCCCTACAAATATCCTCCCGCAGTTAACCGCCCCTCTCCCTTCTCTCTACACCCGCCCCTCTCCCCACACCCGCGGATGGAACCCAGTTTGGTATCACAATGCAACTGGCCGCTTACGGTCTAATTAAATAGGTCGTTCTGACATGGCCGCGACGAACGGTTTGATACGCATTGTAATCAGAGGTCACGACCTTGGCGAAAAATTGCGGGAACTCATCCAAGACCCTTCCCCACTCCAGTCATACCAAAATTAGAATTCTATTCAATCAAAAAATAAAGACACTATTGAATCATACCGAATGTGGACATTCTACCCAATCATATATGCAGACAATCAATTCAATTGTACCAAATATAGACATTCTATTCAATCTTACCAAATGTATACATTCACCCAATTACACTAAATGTAGACATTCTACCCAATTACACTAAATGTAGACATTCTACCCAATCACACCAATGTAGACATTCTACCCAATTACACTAAATGTAGACATTCTACCCAATCACACCAAATGTAGACATTCTACCCAATCACACCAAATGTAGACATTCTACCCAATCACACCAAATGTAGACATTCTACCCAATCACACCAAATGTAGACATTCTACCCAATCACACCAATGTAGACATTCTACCCAATCACACCAATTGTAGACATTCTACCCAATCACACCAAATGTAGACATTCTACCCAATCACACCAATTGTAGACATTCTACCCAATCACACCAAATGTAGGCATTCTACCCAATCACACCAAATGTAGACATTCCACCCAATCACACCAAATGTAGACATTCCACCCAATCACACCAATTGTAGACATTCCACCCAATCACACCAAATTTAGACATTCTACCCAATCACATCAAATGCAGACAGGTAACATAGGCTACAACAGAGAACAAAATCCTGAATTTTAATAGCAAAAATCAATTTTAAAAAAAACAACCACTGAGTTTGTATTCCAATGAATGGCGTCGTACGTGCCCCCGTCCAGTCCTTTATCTTGCTGACTTTAAACACAAATATTGCATTGTGTACTCCACAAAAACGTGAACTGAGTGACCCCCAGGGCGGAAACAAAAAGGGGGGAGGGCGGAATGATGTCACTGATTATTATGCGGTGTTCAACATCAATGCGTGCTCCATTTGGCCGGGGAACAAATATTGAAGTTGAGAGATCCTGTCGACGCCTAAGAACAGCATTCTCAACCTGTGGGTCAGGACCCCTTGGTGGGTCGAACGACCTTTTCACGAGGGTAGTCTCAGATCATCAGAAAACACATCGACTCCACAGTTATGAAGTAGCAACCAAATAAGTGTGTGGTTAGGGGTCGCCACAACACTAGGAACTGTATTAATAGGTCGCGGCATTAGAAAGGTTGAGAACCACTGCCTATGACTAAAGGCATGGAAGAAATGACGTGGTCCACAAGAACTCGTGACACCACGAGCGTTATTGCCATAGTAACGTGAAAACTTAAAAAGCATCATATATTTTTATTACTTTGCTTCCAGTCAAAAATAAATTTTTTTTACAAACGAAAAAGAGGAAGGATATAAAAATAAATATTGAAGAAAGGAAGAGATAAATAATATATCACAGCGGTTCTCAACCTGTGGGTCGCGACGCCTTTGGAGGTCGAACGACCCTCACATAGGGGTCGCCTTAAGACCATCAGAAGACACACTATTATATTTATGAAGTAGCAGAAGTAGCAACGAAAATAATTTTATGGTTGTGGAGTCACCACAACATGAGGAACTGTATTAAAGGGTCGCGGCATTAGGTAGATTGAGAACTACTGATCTATCGAAATAAAGGAGACTTAGATAGACTAATCAAGAGAAAGAATGAAAGAGCATGAAATGTACGTGTAGGACAGAGACAGAGAGAGACAAATAAATCATTCACACAAGCTAGGGGGAACCGGAAAGGAGTTTCAATTAAAGGGAGGTTAGCGAGAAATATCTTCTTGACTTCTGAGTACTTGACCTTGGAGTTGATGTTGAATGAAATATTTAATAAGCTACAATAGCCGGACTGCAATGAAACATTATGCAGACAGACTAAAACAAAGGAACACCTGAAAAATATTCACTATAGCTCCTTAATAAACACTCTTAATATAGACTCTCAATATAAACTCTTACTAAACATTCACTCTCAATGTAAACTCTTAATAAATAAACATACACTCTCAATGTAAACTCTTACTAAACATACACTTTCAATGTAAACTCTTACTAAACATACACTCTCAATGTAAACTCTTACTAAACATACACTCTCAATGTAAACTCTTACTAAACATACACTCTCAATGTAAACTCTTACTCCGCACACTCTTCCTGTTAGAAGATGGACAACTTAAACTGTTGTAAACTTGCTTTGCACCATCAGTTATCAAGTGCCTTTTCTGAGGTTTTTTTGGTTTTTTTTACTACTATCATTTTTAGAAATGCAGGCTCTTCAATTTTCCCCCTAGACAGATCATCTAGGAGAAATCAAATCTTTTCCCTCAAACCACATGGGACCCTGACACCACATGGGCCTGAATGTGACCCTGACACCACATGGGCCTGAATGTGACCCTGACACCACATGGGCCTGAATGTGACCCTGACACCACATGGGCCTGAATGTGACCCTGACACCACATGGGCCTGAATGTCATGTTCTCATTTACTGCCAACACTTTCTCCACCCTCTTTCTTGGATACGGCCAATCATTGTACGGCCAATCATTGTGCGGCCAATCATTGTGCGGCCAATCATTGTGCGCTTCTTATTCTTATTCTATTTTCTCTGTACGCTCTTTTCTTTAGGTCACTACCATTTCATAGTTATTTTTCTTGAACTCTCCACAGCATCAGATGTTATGTTAGTTATTTTATTTTGTTGTTCATCTGCTGTTGTTTGCCGAAGAAGGCTTTTTGCAGACACATCCGTTGCTTTGTTTTGTCATTTTCAGGATTAACCCTGCGTTATGTTACTAATTTCCGATTAGCCACCACGCAAAGATATTTGTGGATTTGTTTGCCAACACCAACGATTGCCTGCCAGACAATATGGTTTGCTAATAAGTATGCAGACAAAAATGAAACAAAAGACCATTGTGTTGAGCCTTCATGTAAACCATACATAAACTACGAACATAGCTCTCACACCAGGCTAAAAGGAAAGAGGCAAGTAAAGACTGATAATTTATTCACACATTTTTCTTTTTTATATATTGTGAAAACCTGTCCTTAAAAGCCATTTTTTATGAATTTAATTTACCAAGATATGTTACAGATTAAATCTTGAGATGACACGGTTTCTACATTAATTTCACAACAGCACATTTTCATTTAATGCGTGTAATAATACTGTAAAAATGCTGGGACCAATCTTAAGCGTTTCCTCAGTTTGCACAATTTTGATAATGACGGTGCATACAAATTTCAGATTGCGCAATTTTTTTGCCAAATCTAGTTCATAATTTTAAATAGAAAATTCTGTTTTTTTGGAACATTAACGGCTCCAACCCTGTACGAATGGAGGGTAAACTGTGAGTCATTTTATCCATCTGGTATACAACTTGTTTCACATTGTCAGAGCAATAGTTTGGGAGGACGGAAGGAGAATGTTTTTAAACTAATGTATTGAAAAGTTCGATCAATAATGTTACTCACCATTTTAGTCATGGTGTCATGGCTGTTGCTGCTGATGTTTGAGTCAATGGATGGACCGAAGAACATGGCTGTCTCTGGCTGGTACGTGAACTCAATATTTTCTATCGTGGTTAGGAAGTAACCAAATCTCCGCAAGCAGCAGATTCTCAGACATGTCTGGAAAAACAACACAGATAAAAACAATTAATGAATAATGGAAACTTTCCACTAAGGCTGAGCAGGGCACTGACCCAGATATGTGGAAATGCTAAGCATTAGCACACCCGGCATAAACCTGGACCCGACAAAAAAATGAAACTGGGTCCGTTTGTTAAAAAAAAAGAAGAGTTATCTTCTCATTTTCTGATATGTGTTCAACCCAATAAAGAGAAATGATGAAAATTGCATGTATAGAACCAGTACATATTGTTTTGAACAATTTACCTGAATTAAATAAATAACCATAGAAAACTGACTAATGGTTGGTGCAAAACTAAATGTAAGCTAAATGAAACTGCAAAGCTCTGAAAAGTAAAAATTTACTTGCTGCAAATTTTGTGCAATTATTTGGCTTAGCAAGATGCATATCTTTGATGACTATGGCACGTTCTATTCACATTTAATATTTCTTTCACGGAATGATAAAGTTTTTAAGAATGTATGAGGATCATTTCTAAGTTCTGTCATAGAATTCAAAATAGTAATATAATTTAAACTCATTTAATAAGTGAAGCAATCAGCTTAACTGAAGTACGACTAGGATGGTATTGCCATAATGCTGATCTAATCATCAAAATGGTAACGTAATTTAAACTCATTTAATAAGTGAAGCAATCAGCTTAACTGAAGTACGACTAGGATGGTATTGCCATAATGCTGATCTAATCATCAAAATGGTAACGTAATTTAAACTCATTTAATAAGTGAAGCAATCGGCTTAACTGAAGTACAGCAAGGATGGTATTGGCAAGATGCTGATATATTCATCAAAATGATATGCACTGTTGTCAGAAAAATGAAACTGCTGCCACCAACCAATGTTCCCTTTAAGCTGTGCGGCCGTGCAGTAATCTCACAGATGTCGCGCAGCAGTTTTGAGTACCGCGCAGCTAATTTCTACTTAAGTGTGTGTTTGTGCATGTAGGCTGTAAAATTTTGCGCACAAAAAAATTGATGCTGTAAAAATTTGCACACAACTTTATGATTTTGCGCAAGAACCAACAAACCTTAGATGGAACATTGCCACCAAGCTCCTATCAGTGTTTGATTTTTGTTATGTTAATGGGTTAGGGCAGTGGTTCTTTACTGGTTGGTCATGACATTGCAGCACAGAAGATAAAATGTGACATTTCAGGATATGAGATAAAATGTGACATTGCATAATATGAGATAAAATTGATATTTCAGAATATCATGACATAAAATGTGATATTACAGCACAAAATGAGATAAAATGTAACGTTGCAGTATTATATGAGATAAAATGTGACATTGCAGCACAATAGGAGATAAAATGTGACATTGCAGCACAATAGGAGATAAAATGTGACATTGCAGTACCATAGGAGATAAAATGTGACATACCTCCTGCATGTCACTGAGTTGAGCTCTGTGTCTAGTTGTGAAGTCAATCTTAGAGTGGATATCTACAAGGGGAGGTAAATTACACATCTCAATGTCTTCAGTGAGGGGAAATACCTGGGCCCAGTCGGCAAATCGAGTCTGTGTTGCTATGACCTGGAGCTCTTGCACCCAGCACATACCTAGCAGTACGTTAAAATAGGCACATAATTCTTAAAGAAATTAATATTCTTTTACATTCTTTATTCCACAAGGCGATAGATACATCATCTAACAATAAACTCATGTTCATTTTATTACACATTCATGTTTGCATAAATTTTATGTTCTAAAGAAAAAAATAAAATAAGATAATTGGCAGCCAGTAAAGTATATTTTTTTAAAAATCAGGTAATGTTTTTAAATGAATAATTGAGCCAAGTTTTTTACTGTAATGTTTCTTTCTTTTTTTTCCCACCCTTTCTTTTTGCTAATTTTATGTGAAGCGCAGTGAGCCTAGCCCTACGCTGGGGTACTGAGCTATATAAGACATTAATAATAATAATAATGTTGAGTAGAAGACACTCAAAGAATCTATAACCTACCATGTTGAACAATTTCATTTTCATGAGGTAAAAAGTTAAGAAGCACAGAGAGCCTCTGCCACAAACTGTAAGAACTCTGAAACATTGGAAAACAAAAGTTAATTCAGAACACTCCAATGTTGATTGTAAGAAAACAACACATTTTAAAAAAGCTTAACCAACATCAACTAAGTTGGTCAAGGTTAATAAATAAAATATACTGCCAGCACAGACACCCTCCCACCCTTTACTTTTTTTATACTGGCCCAAAGCAATGCGTCAATGACATACTAAAGCAATGCATCAATGACGTACTAAAGCAATGCGTCAATGACATACTAAAGCAATGCGTCAATGACATACTAAAGCAATGCATCAATGACATATTAAAGCAATGCGTCAATGACATACTAAAGCAATGCGTCAATGACATACTAAAGCAATGCATCAATGACATACTAAAGCAATGCATCAATGACATATTAAAGCAATGCATCAATGACATACTAAAGCAATGCATCAATGACATACTAAAACAATGCATCAATGACATACTAAAGCAATGCATCAATGACATACTAAAACAAATTGGATAGGTCTTCATAAATCCTGTTAAATCCATTTAGATAACACTGGATAAGTCTTAATCAATCCTGTTAAATCCATTTAGATAACACTGGATAAGTCTTAATCAATCCTGTTAAATCCATTTAGATAACACTGGATAAGTCTTAATCAATCCTAATAAATCCATTTAGATAACACTGGATAAGTCTTAATCAATCCTAATAAATCCATTTAGATAACACTGGATAAGTCTTAATCAATCCTAATAAATCCATTTAGATAACACTGGATAAGTCTTAATCAATCCTGTTAAATCCATTTAGATAACACTGGATAAGTCTTAATCAATCCTAATAAATCCATTTAGATAAAATAACTTTCTATTTCAATGTTTGATTTTGACATGAGATAACTTTTATTGGAAAAATCTGACAAACCTGAGCACAAACAGAAATAATTGCAGTCTGTGTCCGCATCCAGTCACACATGACTTTTACAGTTGACAAAAGACCTTGACTATGGACCACTTCCAACGTTTGCTGAAGTCGTTGCTGCTCTTGCTCCTGTCTAAATAAGCAACCAACATTCATCAAGCCAGACCTCAAACAACCAACACATTCAGACCTCTAAGTGCAAATATCATACTTAATAAAAAAAAAGTTAGTTATTTTTAGTCAGCCTAAGTGTTGCATAATGTTGCTCACTTTTCAGTGTTGCTGGAAGTGCTCTGCTCATTGTCTGCCTCATCAGTCTCTGTCACAGTGCCAGACTGTTCTGTTCATGAAATTAAACCATTAGTCTTAGGTTGCTAGAATAATCAGTTCTGATGTACTGTCATTATATTTTACTCAATGAGTTGAGCATTATCTTACTGTTAGGAGTTAAATAGATCGGTGGGCTAGGAACTTTGGTTGTAATTGATGGTAAAGTAGCTATAAGATTACATTCCATGTGTTACACATTTGTAATTATTTTATTTCATATAAACAAACAAAAAACATTTTATTCTCACAACTCAAATTTCATTGTGCCAACCCCCACAATTCATTATACAGAATAAGCTTTTAGTAATGCTTGATACCTGTATCTGTTGGCATAAAAGTCTCTGTGTCTGTCTCTATGTCAAAGTTGGCCAGCTTTTCAGTGATCTCAGCGACATGTTTGGCCTCTTCTGAACAATTAAAACCTGTAAGGAAAAAAGCAGTCACATTATTATACATAAGACAGTAGACAACAACTGTACAAAATAAATTATACAAGCACTGATCATGAATAAATCAACCAACATCAAGTGGTTTATCAATTAGGATGCAGTAAGTTAGTTTTGAAGAATATCTCAGTGCCAAAATTAAAGTTACAAAAAGACAGCACAGGGGTAGAATTGTTTATTAGTAGAGATGAACAAGATTCTATTTGCCTGGTACAGCATCTGAGTATTTTAATACCATACCTGACGGATCCGAGTCTATTGTTAGAATTCAGGAATAATATATAGAAGCAAGAATTCCTTGTTGCCAGTGAAAGTAAAATGCAATGCATGCGTGAGTGCTGCGGGTCGCTGGTTGGTATATGTATGTATTTTCATGTATGTATTTAATTAATGGCACAGGTAAATATATACAAGAATTTATGTACTAAAATGTTCATATAAATTTTTATCCTCATTCTCTACAGTTGAAACTAAACATGTCTAATGGGAGTAACAACAGATGTACCAATTAGATTTACCAATGTATGATGCGTCACCCAAGACTTCCTCAATGTATTGATTCTGAATGATTTCAATAAAAGGTGATTTTATTTGACTTCAATAAAAAGTGATTTTGTATGATTTCAATAAAAGGTGATTTTGTTTGATTTCAATAAAAGGTGATTCTGTATGTTTTATCTTGTTTCATTTTAATCTTAATGTGTGTCCGTAAGGTTTATCTTATACTTTTATTTGGTGTTGGTCCAAAGTGCCATTAATGGCCTTTTAGTTGTTGCCAGTTAGTTTTCTGGTCATTTATGTTATATTCTTCTTCAACCTACAGGCTCTATAAATTAGTCTCTCCCAAGATGTCATGAGTTCAAAAAGTCATGGCTCGCCATCAGCTACAGATAAAGTTGTGTGAATTTGAGTTCAACACGTCGGCTATACTTTGGGAGGAGGCAGACTTGGAAGAAACATCAAGCATTAGGCAGACTTTGAAGAAACATCAAGGATTAGGCAGACTTGGAAGAAACATCAAGCATTAGGCAGACTTTGAAGAAACATCAAGCATTAGGCAGACTTTGAAGAAACATCAAGCATTAGGCAGACTTTGAAGAAACATCAAGCATTAGGCAGACTTTGAAGAAACATCAAGCATTAGGCAGACTGCAGCCTCCTAAGCTTTGGATTAAAAATAAGCTAGTTCTTTGCTGCGCAGACACAAGAAATATAACACAACCCACAACCATACTGGCTTTTTTGGCTTACCTGGGGGAATGGGCACATCCTCTTGGTCGTGGAGCACATCTGGTACTTGACTGTTGTGGGCCAGATCTTGGCCCAAAAACATAAGTGATGAAGAAAAGAGTTCAGAGGAGATGTGAGCAAGACTTTTATCCCCTGTACCATTTGACCAGATATGTTTGATATCTCCGTTTGGTAGACTATTTCCAGGTGGTGGCCATTTGCTGTGCTCATCTGAAGACACAAAGAGTAAGCAATTATGGACTCAACAAAAGCTGAATCGCTAAAAAAAAATTAATAATATGGAAGGGGTTTGTTTGATAACAACATATAAATATTCAACAAATCCCTTTATGGGGAGAGAGAAATAAAAATCCTCATAGATACAGAAAAATCATATCTTGAAAATGGAAACTTAACTGAGATTAATGACACTATGGGTTGGTAAGTCAACTAGTGATACGTATTGTTACACATAAAGATAGTGTAACCCTATAACTGTCAAGTGCATTTTTGTGTGGTGTCAAGCCATTTTTAGCATTTTCATAAAAATGACAAAGTCCCAGACTAAATGAATTCAGAGACCCTTACATGTATAAATTTTCTGAAAGTAAATTAGACAAGGTATCTTATGGTAGGAAAAGCATTTGTTTTTATATTATATATATTGATTTTGACCTTAAACTTTAAAGAGTGAGTAAAATTTTAGTTCTCAACTGCTCAATTCAACCCAACCTAATACTCCATAAATTTTTCAAACTAAAATAAAATCAAGTTTTTGAGATACTTGAGGCAATATTCTTTCAGAAAATGTCAAGTGAAAGGTATTTTTATAGAAAATTGTAATTTATGTGAATTTTTTTCATTCACTACCTTCAAATTTCTGTCATATCAAATACAAGGAAATGACTTAAAAAATTACTTTCAATTGAAGTTGCTCAATCGCTTTTTTTTTTTTTAAATCCCGAAATACACAAACATAAATTTCTTTGAATTTCTTTATAGAAGATATAATTTGTGATCCAATCTGTCTTTTCTACTCTATTTTCCACCCTTTCCCAAATGAATTATCAACCCTAAGCTTAGTTGTATTGTTACAGATAATATCTGGCTCTTACGTCACCATCACCGCTAGAGTCATTACTGTTATTACTAGCATGTGGAATATCTCTGAAATCATTGCTTTCATTTTCATCCATTAAAATTATCCCAACAAAAAAAAGTCTGCGTTGATTTTGCAACCTAGAGGGGTATCCAGTTCAGCATCAGAAATAATGGCAGTCAAAATAATTTAGCAATTTCCCACCAGATTAATCACAAATCAATCCCTGATAAACGCCTGTTTAAACACAGATAGAGATATTAGGAGGCAAACTCATTTTTATAGATTGATTTCTCCTTAACCAATATACATTAAATCATTTGCATTTTTTTATGATGATTTTGCCACTAGACGTGACATCACAGAAATGGGTATATCGACTGATGATTGGATGTTAAGGAGTTATAAGGTTAAGATCCCTGTCAAGGGCTAAATAGGTTTTACATTAGAGATCTTTTATGCAGGTCAAAAAAGAGTAACAGAAGATTAACAGATCAGACCTGGCGTTCCAGAATTGGCATTGTTGGTATTGGCCTTGGCATCATTGTCAGCAGCATCCTCTGCCTCGGAAAGATCAGAATCTGATCCGTGGTCAAAATAACTTGCTAGAGCATCGTCCTCTGAGTCGCTTGAAACAATTTGATCTTCAGCATCTTCATTGCCTTGTTGGAACAAACAAAAAACACTATGTAGCTTGTATTCTGAAAAGTCTTACCAAAGAAGATATTTCAGCACCCAGAAAAATTTATGTCATGGTGGTACTGGTTAATATAAATAAACATTCACAGTTCTAAATGCATAACTTATGAACAGAATATAACAATTATTTACTCACCTTCACTAAGGTCGGATGCCTCTGAGAGATCTGACATCTCTTCACTACTTTCACTTAGCTGTCGCCTCCTCCTCCTGCGCCGAAGATTGCGTAAAGTCGATGCTCGAGATTTCTGAAATAAAAATAATTTATGAATATTAATAATTTCAGAAACAAGGATTATTACAATCTGCAAAATTTCTCAATTTATATAAAAGCTTGAGTAAAAAAAATTTTGAAATTAAAAAAAACTTATAAAAAAAATAGAGGGAAATTAATTCTAACCTTGGAATCTGTTTTGGTGCTGCCATTTTTTGTTGCATTTTGTTGGTTAGAGTCATCTTCACTTCCTGAAGATTCTTCAATATGAGCATTCTCAGCTGTGAATTAGAATTTCTAAGATAAATTTGGCATTTTTTAAGTTGGTCAATGGGCCAAAAATGTTTTCTCAATGTTTCTTAATTTAAATATTATCTTGAGTAAATACTAACTACAGACTGGAGTTATTTTTTTCAACGATCTTTATGAAGCAAATTTGTGTAAGTAGATTTTCGCGAAATGGAAGAGGCCATAGCTGGACCATCTGTCTTACAAAATAAATCAGTTAGGAATCTTTTTGATAATTCTTATTAGTTAATGACTTAAGTGATTCCGAAGATAATTTTCCGATTACACACGTAGACAATGATAATTCCAATTATTTTTCTAGTGGGTCAGAAAGCGAAAGTTCGAACGATTTAGAACGAGTATGCGTTGCAGCAAAAACATGACTCGTTCAAAACTATGTTCAAAACTTGGAACATGAGTCACATCAGCTCTGTAGGAGCTATAAAGAAAGGGGTTCTAGACCCTTGAAAATTGTTCTGTGGCTAGTACGCAGGGGACTGACCTCTGGACAACGTGCTTCATGTCCCAGCTCCCGGACAGGCACGGGGAAAAAAAACACTTGCGATTGCTCAATTAACATCATAAAAGCAGACACAAGAAAACTCACGTGATCTGACCGTGACATCAAGGTCACGGAGTATAAAAAAAAAATAATAGCCAGCATGATTCCCCACTCAGTCTACTTTCAATAAATATAACTTTATGGGGTCTAGCTATAGTATTTACATGTGAAAAATCACCTTTTTCAAAGGCCCCCAAAAAACTCATAATTCTCCGCACAGTACAAAAACAAAACATGCACACTTCATGGGTTAAAATACATTATGAACAACTTTAAATTAAATTTTAATGCAAATAGTAAAAGCCAAAGTAATTATTAGATGTTTATCTAGAAGAATTCATGATAATCTCAATTTTGATAAAAATTATTTTAATTTCGATATTTCCCCAGTGGACCACCCTAAGAGTAATAATTAGCACTACAGTATTCCCTTGCTTATCGTGGTTAATCAGTTTCAGACTACTGAGATAAGTGAATTTCCTTAAAGTAGAATTTGTTATATATAAATAAAATATTTTCAAATATAGAGTAAGGCGAGGGACGACTGTTTTTAGTTTAGGGTGAAATAGAAATATTTTTACACAATTATTACTCAATTAACTTTAACGTTTTATCATTAAATGTTAATACATTACTCCAATGTAAATATTTATCAGTTATCACTTGATTACTTGAGAGTGATGATCCTGCAATGAGAATTTTATTAGGGTGCTCCATGTCCTCCAGACTGCCCTGTAATCTGATGACCACATGATTGAGGATATGGGACAACAGAGCCAACAGAAAAGCTGTTGCAGCAGTAATGTTGCTGGAACCTGTCAAAAGGTCGTCATAAAAAAATAAAATAATTTTTGCTACTTAAAATAAGAACAATAGAAACTGATATTTTTACCTATGCAATATATAAAGGTTAATCTGTCATGAATAATAGGAATAACTTCCAAAGAAGCTGCTGAATTTATAATATAAAATGCCAAGAATCTACTTGTTAAAATGTTAAAACTAAAAATATTAAATCATTTTAAAAAAACAACAAAAAACCAGCTAGAGCTTACCACTCTTTTCCAATAGATGTATAGTGCATATAAGACAACAGACAATTTTAAACACAATGCCATTGTCAAGATATTGAAAAGATGAAGGGTCCCCAGGATCAGCAAATTCCTCCCCATCTTCTTCATCCTCCGCAGAGTCTTGCCAACCAGACTGATGCCCCTCTCTGGACTGATGTTGTGGTTCATAAAACATGCATAGGTTGAAATCTTGAAGCGTGTGTTGACATAACTGTTGTAACTCATTCATTTCAATGCTGAGGGTAAAATATAAGCTTTGATAAGATGCAGTCAGTTACAACTCTATGACAGTATCGTTGAATAACACTTTAGATATAATATAGTGTTACAGATAGATATAATGCTGAACGAGTGATGTACTTGAATATCATATCAAAAAAACAATTATCATTCATATGCAATCATTTTATCTCTTTAACACAAAATAATAGTTTTTTTACACTTCCTTCAATAAAATATTAAATTATTTTTACAACAATGTCAAAACCACACTTTTAATGAATAGATTAAATTTATAAACATATTTATAACTTACTTATTGGTTGAACTATGAAAAATTTCCAGCAGTTTTAAAAATCGAGTAAAAAATCTTTTGATATCCTGATGTCTGGAACAGATCAAAATAAACAATATTAGACAAGATAGATTTAACAGAAAAAAACTAATTAATTCCTTTTTAAAGCTATATAATGGCCGATCATTGGCTGTTATACAATGGCTGCTGGGTAAATCGTCATTAAAAATGAGAATGATTTAATGCATATTGGTTAAGGGGAAATCAAACTATATAAATGAGTTGCTTCCTATTTCCTTTACTATCTGTGTGTTAAGGTGCGTTTATCTATGATTTTTTTTTGACCCCCATAATGTCTAATTCTGGAGACGGTCCCACTCTAGTTTGCAAAATCAACAGACTTTCTTTGGTTTTATTGGAATTATTTCAAATGGATTAAAATGAAAGCAAGGAATTTAAGAGCGATTCCACATGCTTGTAATCAAAGTAATGACAAAATTGGCTCTAGAGGTGATGAGGCCATAAGAATCAGATATTGACAATTTCAAGCCTAAGCCTAGTCGTATTATCACAAATTTGTTTGGGAAACGGTGGAAATCGAACAGAAAGAAACAAAGAGTAGATCCCAAAGACATTACTCTAAAGAGATTGAAAGACATTAATGTTTGTGTTGGTTCTAGAGAATTAACGGATTTAATAACTTCAAGTGAAAAGGAATTTCTGAAGTCATTTCTTGCTTTCTCCTTGTATTTTGCATTACAGAATTTTGAAGATAGTGAAGGAAAAAAATTCACCAATATAACATTTTTCAATATAAGTACAATATAATGTGACATTTTCTGAAAGATTATTGCCCTAGTATCTCAAAAACTTGATCATATGGCAGTTTGAACAATTTATGGAGTATTAAAGGTCAATATCAACATACATAATATAAAAAAAAATTCTTTTCATACCATAAGATACCTTGACCAATTTACTTTCAGAAAATGTACACTTGTAAGGGTCGCTCAATTTATTTAGTATGTGATTTAGTCATTTTTGACAAGCATATGAAAATGCTAAAAAATGGATGGACACTATACAAAAATTCACTTGACAGTTATAGTGTTAAAGCAAGGAAGATTATCTATTCCTGTCGGAGATTCAACATTTTTAGTTGACTTTTACCAAGAAAACATATAACAAATATGTATTATTAGAAACACAAGCAATAAGCAGCCAATAGTTAAAGACAAGATTATGGTAAGCTGTAAGAATAAATTGATATTATCAAATTTGCATTATACTGGTTACTTATGACCAAAGTTACTTAAATGCACATTCTAAATTTATCAGCACCAAGAGTTGTCTATACCTTTGTTCATCAGGGGGTAAATCTCTTGCTTGAGGGCGGTTAAGTTCATAAAATCTCTTTGTGTTCTTCTCAAAAAGTCGAGTCAAGTTACCTCTAGCACCATCAAATGGTTTCTCACATGCAAGGCTGAAAGAGAAATTTATTTTCATAAACAATAATGAAATGATACAACCACACTTTGCATTACCTTAATGAGTGTGAAGAGGCATGCGGAAAGCAGATAATAATGGGACCAAATAATACTATTACCCATTAAAATCGACAGATTTTTTCATAAAAGGAATTTTTAAAATTTCAGCTAATTGAAAGTAATAATTCTCTATGAACTAAGAGACTTTTATATTTAAAAAAAAATCATTCCTTAATGTAGGGATAATATAGTTTTTATTTTAATTTATAAGTTGTTTAATGAAAAAATTCTTGAATTTGAACATTTGGTCATGTGTGAAATGATCAGTACTCTGAGATCTTACCATCGTACATAATGGTATGCTGCTTCACAACCAGAGTAACGAGATCCAGCAAGAGTCCCTAATTGGTTATGTGGCATACCTAATAAAAGAAAAATAATTGTTTTAGATGAGTTCTTCCAAGTACCTAAATCAATGTGTCAAAACAATTTAATTTGATTTTGATAAAAGAGAGATAAGAAATAATAATTGTTGCAAAGTTACCAATTTTTGTTTAAATGCTCTGCATAAGATAAATTGTAGTGAATCCCTCTTTATAAGTATAAACAAAATATAATCAAATACTGAGAGACATTAAAACTAAATAATTGTGGACATCCTTATGTATTCAAGTATATAGAACAGGTAATTTTAATGGAAAGCACAAACCTATTTCTGGAAATAGCATGAAAGCCTGGTGGTAATAGCGGTCGGCAGTTGTTGGAATCGACATAGGATCCACATCACAGATGTAGCGGGCTGAATGTAAATTGCGTTAGTAAGCTTAATTTTTTTTCCAATATCCTATTTACTGCTTTAAAAAAATCAACTCGTTTAAAGTCATGGGCTTACAAAAACATCTAGCCAAAGTGATTAACTTTTGCCAAACTCTGACAAAAAAACTTTAAATAGCTATGAACTTACAGATATCACCTAAACAAATAAGACACCTATGGCATGCCCTTTGGGCCCACTCTTGCACACTTGGGTTGATTGCTTTAATACTGCTTGTGTCATTCCTACGACCTAGAGACCAATTTTTAAGATCTAATTTATCAAGACATATGTTAAACACAGAACAAAAAATCCAATATTTCATTACTAAAAGGCAAAAAAAAAAATCAAATAAAAAATAAAATGTTTGCACTAGTTCCTTTCTTTACATTTTGCTTTTCAAATTGTAGGCACTTACTATCAGATTAGTGTGCTTAAAAATGATAGCCATTTGTTAAAAACATTACCTGTTCTCGGGTCTGGCAACACGTGGTAGTCAATGACACCTGCTAAACAAAGTGAAAACTCCCTTTGTAGTCTAAACACCAGATGTTGATAATATCCTGCTGCAGCATCCAAGTGTGTTCTGTAAGCAGTTTCCACTGATCCATGATGTCTTACATGCTTTGATTAAAAAACAAAAATAATCCTCATTGAGTTAAATAGATGAAAATTATACAATTTAAGTAAAAAAAAAAACACAGGAAAGTGAATACATTAAATTGTGTAGGTAGAGAATTTACAAAATTACAAGAGTTTAAATGACATCTTTATGTACTGAGTAAAAATGATGTAAAAACTCATGGACAGTAAAAGTAAATTAGACAAGGGTTCTAGCTCTTATTTCATCTTAAAATTCCTTTTCAATTTAATCATTTAATTAAAGCGTATTACATCTTTACTGTGTTTTACAACTTGAATGACATCATAGAAAACCCTTCTCCATAAGACTTCTTCAGCCTTGCGTCCATACTCAATAGGGTTAAAAAACATTAGGCGCTCACAATGATCTTTCAACCTATTCGGATAGGATTCATAATTAGATTTGGAAGTTTTTAAAAAAAATCAGTAATATTCAAAATAATTTAATCAACCAATAAATGCAACTGTTTTAATTACTTTGTAAAATTCTAAATATAGATGACCTTTCAACTTTCAATTCTTTTCTCTGATGGGTGTGGTCAATTACAAGGTCATAAAAATATAATAGGGTTATTAAATTACAGATCAACTAAAACAAAGACCTTATATTAAAATGTGAGTCCAGTTACTCAATATTTTCAATTTTAATAACAAATTTTATTATATAATTTATTCTGTGTTGTTATTAATTATGTCTTATGCTTTTCATTACATGCAAAATAAAATGTTTTCATCCTTGAGAAGAAAAAAAAATTAGTTTTTTTGAAACCCTTAATCAGAAACGTAACAAGGAAACAAGGGCTTGCCAAAGAAATATTGCAGGGCACCACTAGAGGCGGGAGAAGAAGAGGAAAACAAAGAAAAAGGTGGGAGGATAACATCAAAGAGTGGACAGGACTAGCACTGGGCGATGCAGTGCGTAGTGCTGAAGACAGAGAGGAATGGAGGAGAATGATTCACATGTCATCTGTGGCGCCCCAACGGTCCAAGGACTAAGGGACATGAGGATGAGGAGGAATCAGAAACCTAAAACAACATTAATAATAGATTCTTATTTTGGTCAGAAAAAAATGTGAAGTTTGTTGCTTGTTTGCTCAGAGCTAATGAAGCCTGTTTTTTCCCCCTCTTTTAAAAAACAACAACTTTTAATAAACTTTACAGAAAAAGCAGAACACAAGAATACTAAAAATTATCAGAAACATAAAAATAAACCTTATAAATTTATAAATGATAACAGAATAAAACTATTACTTATTTCTGAGTCCCACAGCATCTTGCCTGAACACCTCACGATAAGCCTTTTTCTCTTTGTTGATACTATCAAGACGTTTGATAGACTCCAAAGCCGCCCTGTTAGAAGTCACAAATTTAGCATCACAGCAGTTAGTTTGTTCACTCCTATTTTTAACATAACATAAAGATAAATATAATAACAAATACGCCCAATGTGTATTTCAAATTTGATTCACATCCCTTGCATTCCAAGTTAAAAAGTAAAATTGGATTAATCGGGTCTGAGATTTAATGCAGACCTGGTTACACTGAAACTCCCAATATAGAGCACTATAGTCTCAGAACGGTGCATGACGTTTTGACTCAGACGTTCTGGCGCAGCCTTGCGGCGCAGGACATTTTGACGCAGAGCCGTTTTCGCGCATAAAATTTTGGCGCCATTTAAAAATAAACTTTTTATTTACCTTAACGTTTATAAGCTTTTAATAAAGAGAATGCAAAATATATAATTTAAGAAACGTTTAAAAATAACTTTTTATTTAACTTAACTTTATAAACTTTTAATAAAGAGAATGCAAAATATATAAATTAAGAAACGTTTAACGAGTTACTAGTCCCATGCAATATTTTACCTTTAGCAAATGCAAACATCATCAAGTATCTTAGAGGACTTGCCCATAATTTTTTGATGGACTAATATACACGGACTTTCGGAAGACTTATTAAAAGTACAAGATTAGACAGGATTCATTAAATATTATTAAGTTGTTATAAGTTGATTATTTTGCATTTGCTAAAGGTAAAATATTGCATGGGACTAGTGACTCGTTAAACGATTCTTAATTTATATATTTTACATTCTCTTTATTAAAAGTTTATAAAAGTTACGTTAAATAAAAAGTTATTTTTAAATGGCACCAAAATGTCCTGCGCCAAAACGGCTCTGCACCAAAAAGTCCTGCTTCGGTATCAGAATAGTACATTATTATCTCAAAATTGTACAATACCATAGTATAATAGTAATTAAGTAAATAAATAAACATACATTATAATGTATACAATAACTATTCACATCGCATGTCTAATAAAGGTCAAGTCTCAAAGTAGATGACTGACATTTATATAAATAGAGCATTATTACAAATAAAAATGTTCCCACTATTTGCCATTTTGATAGACGAAGATGTGGTGGGGGAGCAGAGGACGCTTGCCAAAGTCACTTGAACAAAAGTGGGGGTGGGGTTTGGGGAGGAGGCTGAACATCCTGCCCAGAATTTTTTTATAAATTCAAAATGCAGGTGTGCCCGTATGTGTATTCCTGAATAGTTTTGCATCATTCTGGACTTAATCGTAATATGTGTGAAAATTAGGTTCCCCTTGCCTAGCTTTGTTTACATAAATCCTTTTTATATTAGTAGTTAATAAATAAGTACATTTGAAAAATAATTTATTACTTATTTCAATATATCAGTCCAAAATGGGGGCCGGTACACCAAAATACTGCATACCATGATGTACACAAAATGATGTATATATATCTGTATAAAAATGTCTGTTTATGCAACATATTAAAACAATCCCTTTTTGAACGTTGAATGAAGAAATAAGTTCATCTGTGATACATTCGGCGGCGCAAAACTTTTAACGCAGCAGGCCATGGGTTGCTCACACTTTTTGTACTTAACCAAGGAGACTGATTTTCTTTTCTTTTAGCCTATTGTGGTCTAAAACTACTGCAAGCTGAATTGAGCGACGCGAAGAGAAGTCATGGAATAAAACTGGGGTATTAATATTAAAATTGTACAGCTGCTTAGTAACTTCTAAAAATAGATTTCAAATGCCTTGATTTTATAGAATATGCCGAAATCTAACGCAGCTGTGCGGAGCAGCTTAGAATGTATTTTTTTTAAAATGTCGTCTTGAAAAAGCAGTGAAGATTCCATGCCAAGGATAATATTAAAATCATCCATGCAATTCAATGTGCACATATGTCAATGTAGCCAAATTTGAATGCCAAGTGTTGATGGGACATCCATATATAATGCATGCAAAAAGATCTACATATTTTCATACCCCTTCCCGCTCCCTGTATATGTAAGGGGCATTCCATATATTAGGTATGCTCTGAGGATGCATATGACAGCATGGGAGGGTCTCACAAATATGTACCTAAATTGTTGCATAAATTTTATAATTATCCTGACAGTCACTAATAGAGCCAACTGTCACCTAAAAATCTATTAAATCTATTATTTCTTATTAGGCCTGTTAAGGTTGTAAAAATATCACCACATTGTTTTGCAGTTATCGGCATATTAATGCTGTGTTTCCATAAATAGCTCACTAAATATCGCTGTAGACTGAAGTAATATTTAGCCTAATGACAACAAACTGTAGTCTGTAGTCTTTCCGCGCTGGTGACGTAATTATTTCATTCAGCGACCAACCTCACCAACCAAATCGGTGGGGGAAATATATTTCTTAACTACGTCTCTTAAAGACGTGGTTCCGACAGGTCTCAGCATAGAATCATTAAAGACATCTCAAAATCATATATTGTACGCCAAAATCTTATGAGTAAACAGGTCAGTTCCAAGCCATAACTTATTCTTCATATTTTGAGGGCCCTTGATCAATGTATTGATCATTCTGGTTCCTATAATAATAATAATAGTAATAATAAGAGGTCTTATATAGCGCGGTACCCCAGCCTAGGGCTGGGCTCGCCGCGCTGTGCATAAAAATTTTATCAAAAGAGAAATAATCATGACATTAAAATAAAATACATTTATGAAATAAAGTACAGCAATGTATATTCACCGACCCCACCACATAACTTTTACAAGGCAAACCATGGACGGCAGCCAGCAAGATCATTTATCGGTCAGAGGAGGGGAATCAGTCAGGGTAGTATAATTTAAAAAGATATGTTTTTAGTGCAGTTTTGAATGCCTGGGTGGTTGGTATATTGCGTATATGTAGTGGCAAAGAATTCCATTGTTTGGGGGCGCATTTATCAAGTTTGGGGAGAGAGAGTAAACATTGTAAGTTATTTCATGTTGAAATGAAGAGTTATCTGACTGTGACACGATTGATCCGATTTCTCTCTACAGATTATCACTGGTTAACAGATCTTAATTTTATAAATAATTATATTAACGAAGTGGTTATGCGCAGCCGACTGCGTATAACCCTGAGAGTTATACGCAGTCGGCAAGTCACGTGACGTCTATATTCTTCCTGTGTTACAGTATCAATCAATAACGTTACTTTGTTATCGGGGTGACTGGGTGGTCGAATGATAAAAACTGACCAAACCCCAAGTTGATGGTCTGGAGTTCAATTCCAGCCAACGGAAAGCCAACGTGTTAGTTGCTACGTTTGTTCTCGAGAATGAACCAAAAAACAACTCCGCTTATTGCTTATTATTTTACTTTTGTTTTGGCTAAAAAATGTTTAAACATTATACGAATTAACTTGACCAAAGTAATGTTAATAATGTTATACTTATAATTATCATAATATATGTTTGTGTTGTTAACATATATTTTGTGTTATTAACTAATTTTGTGGCAGATAAAATCATGTTTCTCTGGTACAGTAATAAATATAATCATGGGTGGAGAGCAGCAGTAAGAAAATCGCCGTAAGGGCAGGGGTTCTGTAGAGGGGGCACTATAAGTAATAATTTCACACAGCTATAGTTTTGCATGGAAGCTGAAAACTGTTATATTTTGGTCATAAAAAAAATAATCATAAATGATATAATTTTTTAAAAAATAAATAGAATGTATTTCCTGAATTAGTCAGTAAAACCAACCAAATAGCCATAGTCATAGCAACATATAAAAACATAATCAATCAAAATACATAACTAGACTTAGACCATGGATCTGCCTTTTAAAAAATCTTAGACTTAGGCTTAGACGCTAAGAAATGTAGACTTTGACTTATAATTATAATATATAAGATACAAGCAATAATACTAATAATAGCACTAATACTAATACTATTGCTATCATTCAATTTCATTATTAATTAAAATTAATTCAATTACAATTTTACGTTAAACACATTAAAAGTTACAGTTCAAAACAACCCATCATGCGGCTAATTACGCATAATACTTTTTTTTTTAATTGCCAAACTAGCGGTAATAAACCTTATTTGGCTAAATTCCCAGCCGACTGCGTATAACGCTTCCCGTATATTAAATACTCTGGACTGGAAAAGACAAAATTAAACTGAAACTAGCCTGACTAAAGTTGTCAAAATAGACAAGTCAAAACAGAAATAGTAGAACAAGGTAAATGGTAGCTTGAATCAAAAGACAGGACAAAAGATAAGAACATTTCGGCTAAGACTAAGAGCTTTCCTCAGCAGAAAAATGAAAATATGAAAAGTAATAGTTTTTTAACAGAGTTCCTATTTCTACACTGTGTACTGACAGTACTGTGTAGACAACAGCTTGAACACCAGTAGTAACACACTACCAGTCCTTCAAATACTTCAATTATTATCAAAACTTAAAGAGTAAAGACTAGTACTAGTAGAGGCTGTTATAATTACTTGGCTACTAATTAACATAGTCACTAAAAGTAAGTACTAAAAAGACTAGGTTTAGAGTCAAGGAAGTTCATAACAATTTAAGTTTAAGTATTGAGTAAGAAGAAGTCTCAGGCCTAAACTAAACTAACTAAAACCTAAAAGTTTCACTTATACTTTATAAACTTATTAAATTATTAACTAAAAATGAATGAAATGGCCTAAAAGTTGAAATTTTTTTACCGATAAACACGTTTAGCCCTATCTGTGTCAGATTTAGAGCCATTGCTGGGTTCTGCTCTTTTCTTCATTGCCTTTGTCAAAGGTAAAGATCATGCAGATGAATAATTATGCTTAATCCGCGTTCCAAAGCATTAGGCCTTACTATGAGAACCATTGTGACGGCCATTTTGGTAAAGTATCACGTGACATTTCTAAAAAAAATAGAATTTTAACAATAATGGCAACGATAAAAATAAAAAAAATATTTGCATACCATTTACAACAAGCTCAAAAACAATATTAATTTACTGCACAAAAAGACATTTCTAATTAAAATTTGAAGACTACGGCTAATTTTTGTAATTTTAAGCATAGGCTTTACTAAAGATGATTATTACATTTTTATATTAGTTCTTAGTTCTTAACCTTGTCTTTATTTTTTTTACATAAGCTTTCTAAACTTTCTTAGTTCCTAATGAAAATGGCAGCTCTTCTGAGTCTGAGACATACAAGCATGAGCGTTTCCAAAGCAAATACATTAATTAATATGCCGTATGTCAAACATTTTAAGCATTCATACTTTAGTTCAGGACCTCAAGTTGCGCTATGTAAGTGCTTTGATATTAATTCAATGCTTCGATCCTGTATGTGTGGTGGAAGACTTCTTTCGACTCGTTCAGAAACCAGAACATTGCATCAGCTGTGTCCCGAAAAAGGCTACAGATACAAATGGTTTTCTAAAGATCTAACAAACAACACTAATTTAAAGTCCAGAAGATTTGTTTCGAAGTTAACATCTTATTCAGTTCATAAACACTCCAGGTCTGTTACTAATTCTTCAGCTTTATTGCGTTCATGTAACAATTCAATTCTCAGTATCAGTAGGAATCCTACTGCTACTTTCACAATTAGAAATATTTCAACAGCCTCATCCCTTAAACAAAAAAAAAATGATGATGACGATGGAGAAAGTAAATTTAAGGAATCAGATTCTCAAGCATCAGTAACAGAGGAGCCACAACAAATGGTGAACAACTTCAATCCCATTGGGGCATTAACCACAATGTCTGTGCCAGAATTTCTTCCTATTGTTCCAGTCATTGCAATAAGTAGAAACCCTGTCTTTCCAAGATTCGTCAAGATGATAGAGGTATAAACATTTATAAACATTTTAACTAGTATTAGTAATGAACTTTTAAAATCATGAACCCCAAAAAGACATTTATTTAATAATGTCAGTGACACATTGACATTATCATTATTGGCAAAGATTTATCTTAAGTTTTTACCAAGTAATTACAAAGTCAATAAGTATAAGGGTCTCTGATTTCTGAGGGCTCATTTTGTTTTGAATTTATGCGCAATATATTCTGAGGTCTCATTTTTTTTTTGAATTTATGCGCAATATTTTCAAGAGTTCCTTGAAGTCAACATGCCAATGTCAATAGATTACCACTTAATCTTAAGAAAATATAAAAATAAATGCATATTATTGCCATGTGCAGTATGTAAAAAAACCCACAACTATGCAGTGAAGGGGTAGAAAGGGATCATGCAGGTAAGGGTGACTTCAGCTGGTCATCGGATCGTGTTGTGTATTTGAGTAATACAATAAAGCAGGATAATTAGATACATTTTTTTTTTTTTTTTTTTGTGTGTGTCAATTTTAAAACTTTTTTTTTGAATAATTACACCTGTATTTCACACTTATAGGGTACCCTATCGTTTAGAAGGGATCTTGATTTACTTTCCCAAATATTTCTGCCCTAAGTTTTTGAGTAATACAATAAAGCAGGATAATTAGATACATTTTTTTTTTTTTTTGTGTGTGTCAATTTTAAAACTATTTTTATGAATAATTACACCTGTATTTCACACTTATAGGGTACCCTATCGTTTAGAAGGGATCTTGATTTACATTCCCAAATATTTCTGCCCTAAGTTTTGTTTATTGGCAGTAAATATGGTAAATATTTTTGCATATGTAAAACACCAATGTCAAAATCTGTGTGTGGAGAATGTACAATGGTTTATATTTTTAAAAAATATCTTCGAGCTAGGACTAGTCACTATGTTATAAAGTAACAGCGGAAGTGAAAACAGGATTAGGTCACTACTTGTCATAGTGCTCTGCATATAGTGAAAGGATAAATCAACTTGTTTTTTTAAAATTCATAGCTCAAAAACTACTACTAAAGCTAGATAGTTAATTATGTTTGTTTCATTTTTTAAATTTAAACTTTGCTCATACTATTATATAAAATTAAAATAAATTTTAAAAGTAGACCTTATTTTAATATTTAAATCTTGAAATTTCAATGGGCATCTAATTGAAAGTGATAGATATAAACTTGTCCTTTGGTTCTAGTCTACTTAAAAAAAAATTAAATAGGGTAATTAGGACTTATAATACTAAAGACAGAAGATGCCCTTTTGCATGCATCATACATGTAAAACAAGAAATTATGATACCGGTAAGTTGATTACTTTATTACATTACATTAAACACTTATATTACTATGTATCAATAAGCTATAGGTTTTTATTGACATTTTCATATAAATATCAAAGTCTAGGGCCTGAATATTATTTACTTTACAGGTTACTCATCCTGCATTAATGGAGCTTTTGCGAAGAAAGATTAAGTTTAACTTGCCCTACGCTGGAGTCTTTTTAAAGAAAGATGACAGGTAAAGATTATCTAATAATTGTAGAGTAACTTATATATTTTGTCATAGATAAATCACTGACTACTATAAAAGAAACTTGTAATCACTTACCATATTTTATTTAAATAAACAGTAATGAATCAGATGTCGTTGATCACCTGGATGATGTATACAGAGTGGGAACCTTTGTTCACATCACAGAGATGCATGATCTGGGGGACAGACTTCGCATGATAGTAATGGCACATAGGAGGTAATGACTTTTAAACAATAACATCTTAAATCTAAAACAGGTTGCTATTTTACTTAAAATTTTTATTTTGTCTTTTTTGTGTGTCCAATTCAGCTGTCAACGTAGTTGATATTGTTCTGGAGTTAAGTATGACATTGTCTTAGAAGTTTAGATAATGTTGGTTCCAATAGATTATTTAGTCATATGGTTAATTTTAAAAGCACTATATCTCTTCTGTTCATTTCAATAGCAAAAAAAAACCTCTTGGATTTAGTATTCAAAATTATTAGCTTTTTATGCATTCATTTTCTAATGTGTGCCTACAGTAAAAGTTTTAAAAATAATATGACACTCATTATGTGCATGGTAAAAAAATTGATTGCAATTATTGCTTTAAACATAAATGATTCTGCTGATTTAATTTTTTTATGATTGTGGGACAATGTAAGTTTTCTCTGCCTCAGAATTGGACTTTTGTAAGGGAGAAATTTCATCCTATGATACATGTTTAAGTCAAAAAACTATAAGTATGAAAATTAAAGAGAGAAACATTTTTTTTTTGAATTTTTAAAAATATCAAGCTTTCACTGAAGTGGCATTGCCTCAAGCATCAGTGGGCATTGAGAATTCAATTAATTCATGTTACAGGTGGTAGTTCTCAATTCATTTAGGCACCTTTGATTTACAAATATTCGTTAAATAAACTACCCAAGCGTAACTTCTTTCTGTTTAAATTTTTTTTTTTTAAACTTTATTTTGCGTTTGAAGCATATCATTTTAATGAAATGCACAGATTGAATATTTAATTCAATTTTTTTAATATTTAAACATGACCCCTGGCATAAAGAATTTCATCACATAATGCAATGATTGCATATTTAGTTGGTTTTGAGACAGAACGAACAAAAACCCTAAATGAATTACCTTTATGAATGGAACTCATTTGTGAACTGAAAACTGCCGGTATATAACTGAAAACTGCTGGTATATACCTGAAAACTGCTGGTATATACCTGAAAACTGCTGGTATATAACACATTTTTTTTAATTGCATGATAACAACCTGTGAATATGATTTTTTTTCTTTTTTTCTCAATCCTAGAATAAAAATAACTGATCTCGGTGTGGAGGAAGATACCGATGCTGTACAAGACTCAGGTTGGTCTATTATTTTATGTAAACTGATGAGTTTTAAATAGCTGCTTTATTAAGCATATTTTTTGACGTAAGACATATTATTCTCTTTGTTTTTAAGCTCTGTTCCGTCAGCTAAGCTTTCTTAAATTGTTACAATTTTATCATAACTCTGAAAAAAGAGAAATTTGATCCCTAATTTAGCAAAATAAGCAAAGCATATTAAATTCACCAGCTCACGATAAAGCTAAACGAAAAAGTAGGCGTCGAATTGGAAAAAAAGAATCAGAAACAAAAAAAAAAGATGACGCCGCTCCTTCATCACGTACCACAGGATCATCATCTTCAGGTTCATTTTCAATAGGGAGTATTTTTGGAGCGTCCAAAGACTCCAGTCCCAAGAAAGCTAAAGCACCTAGTTCACCATCACATGTTCTGCTTGTTAAGACAGAGAACATAACTCATGAACAATTTGAAAGCAGTGATGAAATCAAGGTAAATAGTTTTCTGTATTTACTCAAGTTTGGTTCTTATTAATGAGCTCATTATATATCTAAAAAAAAATATATCTTTTTGTTTGAACAAAAATGCAAATTAAATAAGATTTTCAATGCTTTTCCAAGTTTATCAATCAGGATGTGAAACAAATGTTTACAATTTCAATAGATGTTCAACAATTTTCAACTGAGTTTTTGTAAGTGCATTAAAAAAAAAATCAGTGATGAAAGCAAACAATAATTAAGCTCAAACTGAAAAGTCAGGAAGGCTTGACTTTAATTTTCAATAGAAAAGGAAATGAAAGGAGAACCAAACTATTACTCAGTCATTTGGTTCACATTCAGAAAAAGAAAGAGGTAACACACATATCCATCTCTCCAATAGATACTGGTATTTTATTCATTGTCATTCAAAGAAATGATGCAAACACACTTTACCCCTCTTACCTTTCCCTAATGGGTTTATTAGATGGAAATTATCTTAAAAAGAAGTAATTAGAGTTTCACATTAACTCATCATCTTTGAAAGGGAATTAACATAAATATTTTTTAATTTTTATATTTTTCAGGCATTAACATCTGAGGTTGTAAAAACAATAAGGGATATCATTGCCATGAATCCTTTGTACAGGTCAGCATAAGAAACTATTTGATTTCTTCTAATGATGTTTGATTTGTGGTGTTCTGTCTGTTTATACTACCTTTGAGTAAAGGAAAAATGTATTCATTTTCCTTATTGATTCCACAGAGAGAACCTGGCACAAATAATCCAGGCAGGACAGAGAGTGATAGATAACCCAGTTTACATCAGTGATTTGGGTAAATTTTCCTTGGATTTTTTATTCTTAATTAACTGCTGTTTATTCAGTAATGTCTTTAAAATACATCTTAAGTTTTGAAGTTAAGATATGTTAGTTCATCGTCTTGTTTGATTAAACTATTAAAAAAATAACTGAAACAAACTATATATGCACTGAATTAAATTTAACTCTATTTTCATTTTAAAAATAACTCTTTTATTGCCCTCTCCAAAGGTGCTGCGCTTACTGCAGGTGAGCCACATGAGCTGCAAGAAGTGTTGGAGGAAAGAAATGTAAGGAGATAAACTTTAACCACTTTACATTTTGTCCAACTACTCTTTTCTAAGTTACGCACATAAACCAATGCCATAATTCAGAAGAAAATGTATAAAAATTATGACACTCAATTGTATCATTAGATTTGACTTTTTTATTTTTTTTTATTTCGGTGAGTATTTTAATTTATGACAACTGAGAAGTGGGACTAGGTACATCACATCAACTATGAAAGTTTGATAATTTTGATTTTGTGCCATAGCTGTCTTGTTTTCCGATAATTTTAGCTTTTGGTTCATTGAACATTATAAAACTTCCTATTTATAGATAGCCAAGCGGCTTATGTTAGCACTGTCCTTGCTAAAGAAAGAATTTGAGTTGAGCAAATTGCAACAGCGTATTGGAAAAGAAGTTGAGGAGAAGGTGAAGAAACAACACAGGGAATATATTTTACGAGAGCAGCTCAAAATCATCAAAAAAGAATTGGGTCTTGAAAAAGATGACAAAGATGCCATAGATGAGAAATTTCGATCACGGCTGAAGGTGATTTTTGCTTTCTACCTTTATGAATGTTTCAAAAGTCTGATATTTATTAGCTGAAGTATTAATATTGAATATTCTCCATCAGTATCAGTCAAGACTCCCTGGAAGTTAACACGATTGTTGGCATTGGAACAATTTTTTTTTTCTCTCTGTTTATTGAGAAGTTGATATATCTGAATTTTTCATTTGATTTCTGTTTTATAATAGTGAAGCACGTTGAAAAGTGTTGTTCCAAAATATCTTGATATTTTTTCGTTTTTGTTATTGAAGGAGTTGAATGTTCCACCGCATGTGAAGGAAGTTATAGATGAAGAACTCACCAAGCTATCACTACTAGACAATCATTCATCTGAGTTTAAGTAAGTTATAGAAGAAGAACTCACCAAGCTATCTATAATAGACATTCATCTGAGTTTAATTAAGTAATTTTATTGCCATTGATTTGTTAGCAATTTTTTATTACAAATAATATAATCAATCTGGAAATTTAAAATAAAAAAAGTTGTTACAGCAGTCTTTATTTTCCTAGTTGGTTTGAATTTTTTAACATGTGTATTTAAGTGTCACACGCAACTACTTGGACTGGCTAACTGGACTGCCGTGGGGTAAATACAGCGAGGAAACGCTCAGCCTAGAAAATGCACAAAAGATTTTGGATGAGGACCACTATGGCATGGAAGATGTCAAGAAAAGAATTTTGGTATGTTGATCTTTTTAGCTAATGTTTTCTTGACTTTAATTTAGCTTTTTTACCTTTTTGTACACCTTAACATGTTTTAATATTAATTTCCATGGACTGATGAGTTTAAATTTTTTAAATATATTTTTTTAAAAATCATTAATAATAACAAATAATTTATTTCCTCCAGGAATTCATTGCTGTCAGCCAACTCAAGGGTCACACTCAAGGCAAGATCCTTTGTTTCTATGGTCCACCTGGAGTGGGCAAAACTAGTATTGCCAAGTCCATTGCGAGGGCTTTGAATAGAAAGGTAAGTCAACTCAAAGCAAGATCCTTTGTTTCTATGGTCCACCTGGAGTGGGAAAAACTGGTATTCCAAGTCCATTGCAAGGGCTTTGTGTAGAAAGTTGATTGAGTTCTATCAATATCATTAGTATTTTACTCTCTAGTTTTCATTCAAGTATCTTTGTGCTAATTTGGATTTGATTTTGTGTCCACTCACAGGCCTTTTTCTCAGATGAAAGCCGTTACATTTGTATATCTTTTCTGCAACTAACAAAATAATATATGTTTGAAAGAACCAGCCAGCGTCATATCTTTAAATGTTAAAATAAAGCTTTTATCTCAAATAGTTTTCTGGTCCCTTCATTCACTTCAAAAATTCAGGCCTCTAATAATTGTATTCTTTTATAAACATGTTAGCCTGCTAAACATTATAATTAATAAATAATTTGTTTAACCTTTTGTACAAACTATTTTCCTTAAAACTTAGTGTATTTGTTGTTGGAAAACATTCATTAAAATGGATGGAAATTATATGACGTACTGTTATATGAACTACTATTATATGACCTACTAAATACATTGTGGTTTATTTTCTTTTGCTTACAGTATTTTAGATTCAGTGTTGGTGGTATGACAGATGTTGCTGAAATCAAAGGTCACAGGTTTGTAGAGGCATTAAAAAAAAAATGTGTGATGTGTTCAAGAAATGTATGTTTTCTGCCACTGTCTATATCAAAATGTATCACTATGGTTTGTTGTATGATTCATTGAAACACCAATTTTTGATGAATGTGTTGACAATTAATCTCGGGGTATTTGTTTCTGATTGAAACATTACAGTGTATTGAGCATTTAGGACCTTCCACATGCATCATCTAATGACATCATTGTGTCATCTGCAGGAGGACATATGTCGGGGCCATGCCTGGTAAAATGATCCAGTGTTTGAAAAAGACCAAAACTGAGAATCCACTAGTTTTGATTGATGAAGTAGATAAAATGGGTCGTGGCTTCCAGGGGGATCCCTCATCTGCTCTACTTGAACTATTAGATCCAGAACAGAACCATAATTTCTTGGACCATTATCTGGATGTTACAGTTGACCTGAGTAAGGTAAGTTTAGATGAAGCTTATATGTTGTTTAAGTTGTTTTGAAAACACTAGTAGAATATATAATATGTTTTGTATTATATATTAATTCAATTACCTCATTTATTTAGTCCATGGCCAGTGAGACAATTAACTACACACCTATTTACGAAGCAGTTTTAAGGCGTTGCTTCCCTTAATTTCATAAAAATATTTTTGACAAGTCTTAACATTAATTTGATATTTTTGCAATCTCAATTCTGTTTCAGTTTTAAAAGTAGTTTTTTTTAATAGTCTTTTTAAAAATAACCCTATACAATTTTATTTCTTTCAGGTGCTATTTATTTGCACTGCAAATGTAATTGACACAATTCCAGAACCTTTGAGAGACAGAATGGAAATGATTGATGTTTCAGGATATGTGGCAGAGGAAAAATTGGCAATAGCTACTGTAAGTGCTCACATCCAATAGATCAACCAAAAATGGGGGAGGGGAGGGGGATAGATATCAATATGTTACATCCTTGGTTATGAATTTTAACTTACCATTACCATACTATATGTGGCTATAATATATCTATATATTTAACTAGCAATACCTGGTGCCTCAAGCCCTAGCCAACTCTGGAGTTGATAAAAACAAGATGCATATAACAGATGAATCCTTGAACACACTCATCAAGTCATACTGCAGGGAGAGTGGTGTCAGGAACTTGCAAAAACACATTGAAAAGGTATCAAGAAGTGTATGCAATTCTTTAGTAGTAAATTAATCAGTGGTTATCATTGGAGACTACCAGAAATTTCCAGCATTATTCTGTTAATTAAGCTAGGGTAAGGCTACAGGAGTAAACCCAAACTGTAAAATTCAGGGTTGTAGTCCCGAAGTCGATCTGACGGGTAAAGCAAAGTCATTTCTGCTACTCCTGCAATGCAGTTAGTGCCGTGTTGTATTGACAGTAGTCATTCCCTTGGATCCATTGCTGCTTGGAGAGTAGGGATCTGCTGCATTTGGCAACAGCTGGTCTCCATAAAGCACCACCCGGGCTAACTGCTCTGGTGGCGACACTTCGATGGGCCTAGTAAACCTTCTGATGAAGTGTCCATAACTACTCCATTGCCTTCCTTTATGGAAGGATGCCATAAATATTCTGTTGATTTTTTAGTTTGTGCTAGAAAAAACTATTTTTAACAAAAATTGTTATTTTAAATATATGTTTATTTCAGGCAAGCATCCCAGTAAGATGGTTGTGAAATATTGTCAAGATCTAAACATGAGTGCAGCATGTTTTCTAAAACTAATTGTTTGAATCTTCCATTAGATCTATCGTAAAGCAGCCCTGAAAGTGGTCAAAGAGAAAATTGAAACCATAGTTGTGGACAGCAGTAACCTGCAAGAATATGTGGGCAAACCTTTATTTACACATGACAGATTGTATGAGACCACACCACCAGGTGTTGTTACAGGACTGGCATGGACAGCAATGGGTAAGTCATATAATCATCTTCTCATAGCAAAGTCTCATTTTTTTTCTATTTAATACTCAAATCTTATCAGAAATGCAACAAATGCTTATGATGTACATTCAACGGTAGGAATTTTAAAAAGTTTATTTTGAATTTATGTATGTAAAATGAATATCCAGTTATCATTGACCTAACCCAGTGGTCGGCAAATCCCGGCTTGCGAGTGGCTCTGTAGCGACCTGAGTGCTGCTCAGCCAGCAGGCCACAAATCGGTTTTGACTCTGAAAAACATGGTTCTTGACAGGTTCTTGAAAAGAAATTTGCCTCTCAAAAGTTTTTTAATCATCCTGCCGCTGATTTTTGGCTCTTTTGACTAATGAGTTTGCCGACCACTGACCGAACCATTTAATCATCTGGCCAATTGAATGATTCACTAGTATTGAATGGACACAAAGTTTGTCAGCAATTAGATCCACACACAATAATAACAGATTAATTACACTATATTATTTGAATTGCTATTAGGAGGATCAACTTTATTTATTGAAACTGCCTTGAAGAAACCTTTGAAAAGTGTGGTGAAAGAAGGAAGTGGTCCAGAAGTTGGTTCACTAGAACTGACTGGCAGTCTTGGTAACGTCATGAAAGAAAGTGCTCAACTGGCTTATACTTTTGCTAAAGCATTTACCACACAAACGTTTCCAGAGAATGATTTTATGCAAAAAGCACACATCCATCTGCACGTGCCTGAGGTATGGAATCTTGTTAATTGATGTGTCAGTACCACATTTTTACACTGGATATAATAGAACATTTTAATGCTTAATAAATTTGATTTGGAATAATGGGTATTCTCATATGTATTTTTTGTCATGTTTAGTATTTCAATGTGGTCAAATAGAGATTGTTTCATCTCTTTTTTAAATATGGATGACTTTGCATCATGCTTTGAGCCTCTGGGGATGAAGCGTGATTTTCAAATAAGCTTTATTATTATTATTATGTATGGTATGTCTTCTCTGACTGGATCATAGTTAACTAAATAGTCAGACAACCTTGCAGTCTTGACATAATGTAAATATGACTGTCACGTACTTCAAAAGCTTGATAACCTGCATCCACATGTCTCACTCACAATATATATATTTATAAATATAAACATATATCAGCATAAGTCCACCTTCAACATATTATTTATTTATTTCACAAATCACACAATATAGACTAAGTTTCACATTTATAAATTATAGCATAATGCTTCATTTGAGTACAGTCTCATGACATTCCTTTTGAATTAACTGCCACCTTTAAACTCATTCCAATATCTCTTCTCTTTCATTTCTGCCTTGTCTGTCTTTTTATCTACCCTTACATATCCTTACTCATATACCACATTGTGCTATTTACTCGACGGTTAATGTACATCAAATGTCTTTATGTTACAAATACATAAACATTTTGTGTCATATCAAGTGTTTTATTTTTGTACTGCAGGGTGCCACACCTAAAGATGGCCCTAGTGCTGGATGCACCATTGTAACAGCTTTGTTGTCCCTGATGTTGAATAAACCTGTAAGGCAAAACTTGGCCATGACAGGGGAAGTCTCACTCACTGGAAAGATTCTACCCGTTGGTGGAATCAAGGAGAAAATCATAGCTGTATGTTCTTTGCTGGTTTAAATTTATGACACTAAAACATTAACATTGAACACATAAAAATAGAGAAAACAATAAATACTTCTATAACAAACACATTGAACACAATTGAGATAACAATAAATACTTCTACAACAAACACATTAAATATAATAGAAAAAACAACAAATACTTGTACAACAAACACATTTGTAGTAAACCTAATACACGTGAGATTAATTAATGGGAATACTAGGACTTGAGATGATTGATCTGTTTGGATTTGTATCACCTTTACTGGCTTTTTGTTTGGACATTTAGAGATTAATGCCCCGTTGATTGACCCGAGATTACCGTTTGGATGATATCTCTCGTCATGTGGGATAACTCATTCTTGTTCATTTATCTTTCAGGCCAAACGTGTTGGCGTGACATGTGTGATTCTTCCTTCTGAAAACAAGAAAGATTTCTCTGATCTTCCTAAATTCATCACTGATGGAATAGACATTCATTTTGTTGAAAACTATCAAGAAGTTTTCAAACTGGCTTTCTCTGATGTTTAATCAGAAATCGTGCTGGTGCTTGATACGGTTGTAAACAGCACAGATCAGTTGTACAAAAACATTTTGTATGTGTATGAAAAGAAACCTTTTGTATGTGTTTGAACAGAAGCAGCAATTTTTTTCAACAGAAACATTTGTACGAGTTTGAAAAGAAACATTTCTTTCATATGTATTTGAACAGAAACCTTTGGGATGTGTTTGAACAGAAGCAGCATTTGTATGAGTTTGAAAAGAAATATTTCTTTCATATGTATTTGAACAGAAACCTTTGGGATGTGTTTGAACAGAAGCAGCATTTGGTTTCAACAGAAACAACACTTTGTACGAGTTTAAAAAAGAAACGTTTCTTTCATATGTACCGGTATTTGAACATAAACCTTTTGTATGTGTTTGAACAGGAGCAACATTTGTATGAGTTTGAAAAGAAACAAAGTTTTGTACTTTTTCGCATAACAATTTGTTTATTGACATAAGAGTGTTCACGTGAAAATTAATTAAAATGTTAAATATTTGATGTTGATTCCCAGAATAAAAATGTTTGATTATAAATTCTCAATGTTTCCTCGTGTCATTTTATTTAATGTCAATAGGAATACATTTGAGAAATGATATTGCTCTTGAATCATAATTTTTAAGTTAAGTAAGAATCACTTGTGGTCAATGAGCCATTAGATTTTTTTTTTTTTAAAGATTTGAGCTCAGGCTGTCATAAACCACTTGATTGGTAATCAATATAGTTCATGCATACAGGTTGGGTGGGGTAATCAATATAGTTCATACATAGGGGTTGGGTGTGGTATTCAATATAGTTCATACATATGTGTTGGGTGTGGTAATCAATATGGTTCATACATACGGGTTGGTTGTGGTAATCGATATAGTTCATACATACGGGTTGGGTGTGGTATTCAATATAGTTCATACATACGTGTTGGGTGTGGTAATCAATATAGTTCATACTTAGGGGTTGGGTGTGTTATTCAATATAGTTCATACATACGGGTTGGGTGTGGTATTCAATATAGTTCATACATACGGGTTGGGTGTGGTAATCAATATAGTTCATACATACGGGTTGGGTGTGGTAATCAATATAGTTCATACATACCGGTTGGGTGTGGTAATCAATATAGTTCATACATACGTGTTGGGTGTGGTATTCAATATAGTTCATACATACGTGTTGGGTGTGGTAATCAATATAGTTCATACATACGGGTTGGTTGTGGTAATCAATATAGTTCATACATACGGGTTGGTTGTGGTAATCAATATAGTTCATACATATGGGTTGGGGGGGGGGAGGAAGCGGATATTACATACTTTTATTCACAAATTTTGCATTCATTTCCCCAACATCCTGACAGATCATAAATCGCGTATTTATTGGTTGGTTGTGGTAATCAATATAGTTCATACATACGGGTTGGTTGTGGTAATCAATATAGTTCATACATATGGGTTGGGGGGGGGGGAGAGGAAGCGGATATTACATACTTTTATTCACAAATTTTGCATTCATTTCCCCAACATCCTGACAGATCATAAATCGCGTATTTATCAGAGTTTGAAGTACAATACGGCTACCAGTATTTATGAAGAGTATGTTTAGCACCAAGTACCCTGACAATGATATATAAGTACAATATCCGGTACATCTTCTGATATTTCAAGTACAAAAAAACTACTGGTATATGAAGTACAATATAGCTACAGTATTTGAAGTATTATACTGCTACCATTATTTGAAGCACAATATGGCTAACAATACTTCAATTACCATATATACAGCTACCGGTATTTGAAGTACAACACATCCATCAATATTTTAAGTGCAATGAGACTACCGGTATTTGAAGTACAATACTGCTACCAGTATTTGAAGTACAATAAAGCTACCTTTATTTGAAGTACAATACGGCTACTGGTATTTGAAGTACAATACTGCGATCGGTATTTGAAGTACAATACTGCGATCGGTATTTGAAGTACAATACTGCTAAAAGTAATGAAGTACAATACAGCTACCGGTATTTGAAGTACAATACTGCTACCAGTATTTGAAGTACAATAAAGCTACCTTTATTTGAAGTACAATACGGCTACTGGTATTTGAAGTACAATACTGCGATCGGTATTTGAAGTACAATACTGCGATCGGTATTTGAAGTACAATACTGCTAAAAGTAATGAAGTACAATACAGCTACCGGTATTTGAAGAACAATACTGCTACCAGTATTTGAAGTACAATACAGCTACCGGTATTTGAAGTACAATACTGCTACCGGTATTTGAAGTACAATACTGCTACCAGTATTTGAAGTACAATACGGCTACTGGTATTTGAAGTACAATACGGCTACTGGTGTTTGAAGTACAATATGACTATCGGTATTTCAAGTTTTGCTATTTTTTATATCTATATTTAAATCGGTCTGAATTTGAAAGCAAAAGGAATCTGTTCAACTGATCTTTTTCTCCTATTTATAATTCTCACCATCAAGTCGATTTGAATGTTTTTCAAAGTAATTCAGATGGAAACAAGAAATGTCTACTTGTCTGAGAGGACCATTTAACTACAGATGACAAACAACTACAGATCTACATTTGTATACTTCTTGGTGCAACATCTGTCCTGGAATCAGAAATGGGCGGCAATGGTACAATCATTTTTCTTCTCGACTCCAAGACTAGAGACCGCTGTGTAAGATTGTTCTAGTGCAGTCTACTGGACCTTGGCCAAGATATCTTAAGTGTTTGAGTAGCATCAAGTACCTGGGCCAGGTTATCTTAAGTGTTTGAGTAGCACCAAGTACCTGGGCCTGGATATCTTAAGTGTTTGACTAGCACCAAGTACCTGGGCCAGGATATCTTAAGGGTTTGAGTAACACCAAGTACCTGGGCCAGGATATCTTAAGTGTTTGAGTAACACCAAGTACCTTGGCCAGGATATCTTAAGGGTTTGAGTAACACCAAGTACCTGGGCCAGGATATCTTAAGGGTTTGAGTAGCACCAAGTACCTGGGCCAGGATATCTTAAGTATTTGAGTAACACCAAGTACCTGGGCCAGGATATCTTAAGGATTTGAGTAGCACCAAGTACCTGGGCCAGGATATCTTAAGTGTTTGATTAGCACCAAGTGCCTGGGCCAGGATATCTTAAGGGTTTGAGTAACACTATGTACTTTGGCAATTATATATTAAGTGTTTGAGAAGCCCCTGGGCCAAGATATCTTAAGTGTATGTTTAGCACCAAGTACCCGAACACTTGACACTGAACACTTGACCTGACACACTATTGGACACTGAACACTTGACCTGACACACTACAGGAACAGCGTTCCCACTGTTAAGATAGTTCATATGAGATTCAACAGTAGTCGCTATTTTTTCCTGTATTATTTCTGCATAGAGCATCATTTTTATTTCAAATGCGCGCCCATTTAAACCGAACAGTCCGCATGTTTCAAGAGAAAATCAATGAAGTGTACTGAACTGGTGGCCTCTGGGCAAGACAATCTGTTTGGTGAGAGAAAATAAATCTGCTCCTTTGTTTACAAGTTATCTGCCCACTGCTATTAGATAACAATCAATTTTTCATTGATCTTTTCAACCAGGTTCTTAAATCTGATAATGGTTGGACACAGGGGCTTTTTGAAAGTTTATTTTTTTTTTTTTTTTTTTTTTACAAGTGATCGATAATTAAGCTCAAAATTTGACTTCTCTCTCATCTTATAATGTGCCTTTGAATGAACAACTGTACAGCCACACACTGCACAGTAGAGACCGACCGAAAGCTATTTTCTGATTTCGGCCGAAACTGATGGAGGAAAGTATCAATATTTACATTATTTTTTTATAAAAATGAGATAATCATGAATATTATTAAATTTAAATCTAATATAGGGGTCTCAAACTCGCGGCCCGCGGGCCCACTACATGACAGCAAAGTTTAATGTTAATGCGGCCAGCGCGTTTTCCTCATTCTCATATCTATAATGTGACTCTCCTCGACGGTTTCAGTCGAATCTCACCGACTAGTCTAATTCTGATTTTTATTATGTTTCAATTTATTTGTATGATAATTATAATGATAGGAACCGTTCTAAAATTGGACTAAATTTTTTTATTTTATATCTTTTCATGAGACAAACATGACAAGAGTTCGGCTTTGAGAAAAGTTTTAAAAGTAAGTTAATAACCAAAATTGTGTAAATCGTAGCAATCTGATACAGTATCAAAGGATCCCAATTAAAATTGCCACTAGTGTTTACGAGTGAGGGAAATTTTTCACTTTCAAAATCTTCTTCGTTCTTCTTATGCCTTTTTACCCAGTCTGGGGCACAGACCATCCACAATAATTCATTCATGGTCCTGTGCTTTCCTTTCCAGTTGTTTCCAGGTGTATCCCATATTTTGCGTGTCTGCCTCTAGCTCGCGTCTCCATGCATTCTTTGGCCTTCCTCTCTTTCTTTTTCCAAATGTATTCCATGTTAGGAAATGTCTGGTGGTACTAACTGGGGGTTTTCGAAGAGTGTGTCCAATCCATCTCCATCTTTTCTTTAAGATGTCTTCGTCGATGGGCATCTGGTGAGTCATTTCTTGTAGATCTTTGTTGGTGATAATATTTGGCCATTTGATGTTCATGATCTTTCCAAGGCATGCGTTTATAAACGTCTGTACTTTCTGCGTAACGCTCGCCGTTGTTTTCCAAGTTTCTGCTCCCTATAGTAGGAATGTCTTTCAAAATAGGGTTAATCAAAAAGGACTTTACTACGATAAAAAGTCAAAATTCATTCTACCTACTATAGCGTCTTCCTTCGCATCAATAATTCATAAATATGGCCTGCTCTTGCCTACTGATTGACACGATTTAGCATTTAAAGCCTTCATGGAGAAGGATGGAGTGGTTGTTCCTATACTAAGTGATCCCAAAAGGCTCACGGGCTTAGTTTTTATTGTTGAAATTACACAGGAGCTTAATGTTCTCAACAAGAAGTTACAAGACCAGGGGTAGCTAGTCAGTGTTGCCTTTGACAAAGCCGAAAATAGGCCGAAAGTTTAAAATGACTTTCGGCCGAAACCGAAAAAAGGCCGAACGTTTAAAAATGACTTTCGGCCGAAACCGAAAAAAGGCCGAATATTAAAAATGAATTTCGGCCGAAACCGAAGCCGAAACCGAAAATGTAATATTAAGTTATTTTGAAATTCGATCTCGCATACATCTGCATACATCGAAAATGATGAGGGAAAGTATAAATATTTACATTCTTTTTATAAAAAATGAGATAATCGTGAATATTAATAAATAAACATCTAAAATAGGGGTCTCAAACTCGCGGCCCGCAAGCCATTTGTGACCCGCAAGACGATATTTTTCGGCCCGCTACATGACGGAAAAGTTTAGT
>CAXITT010000257.1:729244-741099 GCA_964033795.1 Lymnaea stagnalis | reverse complement strand
TTTAGTTTGTTATTAAAGATCGCTTAGATTGTTCTTAAAGATCGCTTAGTTTGTTTTAAAGATCGTTTAGTTTGCTCTTAAATGTCCCTTAGTTTGTTGTTAAATATCGTTTAGTTTGTTCTCAACGATCGCTTAATTTGTTCTTAAATGACGCTTAATTTGTTGTTAAATATCGCTTTCGCTGAGTATTAAATGACCAAAAACTAGAGTTACTTTCGGCCGGTGGCCGAAAGTCTAAGTCAATTTCGGCCGAAACCGAAGAAAAACCGAAAGTTAACTTTTCTCTTTCGGCCGAAACCGAAATAAAGCCGAAAGTTAACTTTTCAGTTTCGGCCGAAACCGAAACTTGGACGAAAGTGATCAAATGGCCACTTTCGGCGCCGAAGCCGAAGCCGAAGCCGAAATTCGGTCGGTCTCTAACACAGACAGCAACTTTTCAGCTTTTTGCTGACCCTTTCTCCTTTAATGTGCAAGATTGCCACGCAGGGAACTGAATGGAAAAACAGACAAGCATGGAAATTTTATTGCATTGCCCTCCACCTTCCCTGCGATTTCCAGGTTGTTCTAGCGGATCATATGACTTTTTGGGAGTACCTACCTGTTTGAAAAGCTCTTTTCCACTATGCACTTTAACAATACAAAGTTCAGGGCCAAACTTACTGATGAGGATCTTCAAGCTATACTGAGGGTCTCAATAGCTTCCTCACTCAAGCCAAAGCTACTCAGCTGTGAAAAAAAAGCGCTGCCAGGTCTCTGGCAACTGTGAGTAGGTGGAAGAAAGTGAAGCCTAGTTCTTGAGAACCCTTAATGTTTTTATTTGTTATTTATAAGGGTTGAGCAGATTGTAACAGTTGTACTTTAATGAATTTATAATCGCTTTTTTGTGGAATACTTGATGCGGACTCCACCTCCTGGGGCCCCGGACGATTTAAGTTTGAGACCTTTGAGCTAATGAATACTTTGGATTTTACCATTTTAATTTAAAAGTAATTTAAATTGCTTTAACTATTTTTAAATTAGTATGGTAGGAGAAAAATTCGGAAAAGGTGGTTGGGGGGGGGGGATAATAATACAAAATAGACCATTGAGTGCCATTTGCTTTTATAATATAATTATTGCTTTAACTATTTTTAAATTAGTATGGTAGGAGAAAAATTCGGAAAAGGTGGTTGGGGGGGGGGGGATAATAATACAAAATAGACCATTGAGTGCCATTTGCTTTTATAATATAATTACAACCTAGAGCATATACCTAAAATAATTATTGTGGCTCTAATGGAGCCAATTGCCAACTAAATATATGCTATAACGGCTATAAAATATCATCAGAATATTTCGCTGTTTTCGTAAGACTAATGCTTTGTGTTTTCATTAATAGCTTGCAGATAGCTTACAGGCATAGCAATGATGAATTTCAAGAAATGAATTGTTTGAAAAGGCTTAAATTTTCTTTTTAAAATAAAAATTTAAAAAAAAATGTAAATTTTACCATTCCCGTGGATTATGCACTATTATTCACCCTTGCCTTATTATTTTCGGCACACACCCCCCCCCCCCCCTTGCCTTTTTCTTTTCGGCACCCACCCCCCCCCCCCCTTATTTTTTTAAACCAGGTCTCTTAAATTGTTCTGACGGATCTCGAAGGAGAATCGCAAAAAATATGTACATTTTCGCCAAAATCAAATAAGTAAACATGTCTGCAGTAGCCCTACTACATAATTATAATGCGAACCCATGTTACACGCACACTCATGTTATTTCGTCAATAATAATGTTTATGGTGGTGATAATGATGGATTTCAAGAAATGAATGGTTTGAAAAGGCATAAGTTTGCTTAATTAAAATAATAATAATAATAATAATTGAAACTTTACCATTCCCTAAGATTATGCAATATTATTCACCTTTGTCTATGACAACATTGATGAGAATGATAATGATAAATCAAAATGAATATAAAAAATGAAAGAATTAAATAAACCTTGGGTTCCAAATTTTATTTTTTAAACAAAAATTAAAACAAAAATAATGATATAAATATTACCATTCACTTAGTTTTTCTTCCACAAAACTGTTTACATTTGTCTAGGCCTAATTAAAATGTAATTTTTAGAAATATAGGACCCGTATTTCATCATGCAGCTGTGGGCAGCTTTCGCTGAGCATTAGTCATATATAACATACAATGACAGCAAGACGTCGATCACTTATGAATCTAAGATTGTCGGTCAAGGGACAGACTGAATTCTGGAAGATGACCGAAAACCTCAATCACTTTCGACCAAAACCGAAATTAAAACGAAAGTTAACTTTTCTCTTTCGGCTGAAACCGAAATTAAGCCGAAAGTTAGATTTTCAGTTTCAATCGAAACTTGGCCGAAAGTGATTAAATGGCCACTTTCGGCGCTGAAACCGAAATTCGGTCAGTCTCTACTGCACAGCCACTTACCGCAAAAAAACAACTCCTCACATGAATGGTACACACACACCCACTCACACACACACTACACACACACACACACACACACACACACACACACACACACACACACACACACACACACACACACACACACACACACACCCACACACACACACAAATAAATGGAGGAGAAGTTCAAAGTGATAAAACGAACCAACAAGTAAAAAGTACGAATTTATTTAAAAAAACAATTATTCCTGAATCCTATTATTAGTTGGAGATAACATTAATTAAAGAGATTTTATTGCTGATAAACGGCTTTGTAAGAGAGATCCCACAATCTCTTCATGGTATTAAATCCGATTTAAATGCATATTTTAAAAAAGCTTTTTTTTAGTTTTTATTTCAGCCGATATTCTAAAAATCCAACAATGTTTGGAATGTGAGTTCCAAGGCCTTATGGATTGAAACTCGGTTAGTTGTTGCTGTTGAATGAAGTGAATGATGTCATCTCGAAATGGAATAAGAGACGACGCGATGAAATCTACATCTTCTTCTTCTTCTATATCTTAAGGACTCACTATCAATTTATTGATCATTTTGGCTCCTATGCATGTAGATGGGATTTGCAATGTTTCTGTTCCTGGTGTTGATGAGGAAATTTCACTGATTTCCAGTGCCACTTTGTGTAAAATTGAGGGAATCATGCACTAGGGGTTTGAAGGCTTGAGGCAATAGACACAAATGTGTCTAGTGTTGTCGCCTCAACCATTCCTTTTGAAAGATTGTTCCAGTCCCTGATTGTCTTGGGCAGGAATGAGCAGCTCCTATACTGGCTTCTTGCTGGTATGAGCCGGAACTGCCTGTCATGGCCTCGTCGCTGTCTATGGGGGAGAGGGACGAGTTTCTGTTTAATATTGGAACGGTTGACCAGCCCATTATTTATCTTGTACATCATGGAGAGCCTGGATTGTCGTCGTCGTTTCTCCAATGGTGACCAGTCTAGTGTTTCTAGCATTCTGCCAACACTAGAGGTATTCCTGTAGCAGTTTAGGACACTGTCGTAGCTAGACTGGTCAATTGAGCCCCAATATTCACAAATCTCTGGAACAACTTAATGTCTGGTCCACAAGATGGTCCCATCAGCCTATCAAACACATTAGACACTATTAGCTCCATGATATGATGCCTGCATGGTAAGCTGATCACTTTCCTGCCAAGTTTTTGCCATACAAAAGTATGCAGGCATTGACATGATTTCCGGTGTTGCTAGCAGTGGCGTCAAAAGCAGTGGCATTGTTACGCACTGACTTGTATTGGGAGAAATTAATCTCCTATTTTAATTTTAATTTTTAATTGGCTCGTTGTAAACAGTGCCTAACAAAGGACGATACCCTAGAATCAACAATATTAAAGATACGACCCAAAACAGTTTCTAGTTACAATTAATTAAGATTTATTATGTCTTAAGATAATTACAAAATAAAATAAAATAAAATTACAATCTTCAACTTACAGTATGGCAGATGTCGTACCGGTACACAGTTAATACAATTAGAAATAATGATGCCAATAAATAATGCGAAATAAACACATATAAGTAGGAGCACACAAATACACAAAGAATAAAACACGCCTCGTAATGTTAAGAAAATCTATGTGAAAAATCTCCGTCCCCTCGTGCCTGTCAATCTCTTATATATATGTAGAGTAAGATGCTTCGAGAAGGGCTTATGACGTGTTGTTTACATCTCTCGGGTTAAGGAGTATATTCCAGAAATTACCCGAAAACAATCTACCCAATGCGTAATTGGAAGCCGACTGTAAACAAGATACTTCAAAGACCTAAGCCACACCCCTTTGTGAACACAGCGTCTCATGCGGGGTCAATCAGAGGGCACGCACGAGAAATATGATGTAAACAAGCTCTCTATAACACCTCCCCTCTTAAAAGAAAAAAATTTCATTGTTCAAAAATGGAATTCTTTTTCCATTAAAATTGAAGAAAGTACATTTCTTACTCTCAAAATATTAGACAAAAAACTTCTTAACAGCTTATAAACAATAACATAAGTGAAAATTAATTTCTGGACAAAGTATCTGCAATGACATTGTCTTTGCCTTTAATATGTTTGATGTCCAAATTATATTCTTGTAAAAATAGGCTCCATCTTAACAATCTTTGATTTTTGGAGACCATCTTATTCAAAAATGTTAAAGGATTGTGATCAGTAAAAACAAGTACTGAATGTAAAGAACAACTGACATAAAAATCAAATTGTTGGAGAGCAAGAATTAAACCTAAACATTCCTTTTCTACAGTGGAATAGTTTTTCTGATGTGAGTTGAATTTCTTTGAGAAATAAGAGACAGGATGATCTACATTGTGGTCATCTTCTTGAAAAAGAACTGCACCAATGCCAACATCACTGGCATCTACAGCTAATTTAAACTGTTTGTTAAAGTCTGGTGCAATGAGAACAGGAGCATTAGCAAGTATATTTTTAATGTTTTCGAATGCTTCCTGACAAGCATCTGACCAATGAAATTTTGCATTTTTCTTTAACATATTACTTAAAGGAGAAGCAATAACTGAGAAATTTTTGCAAAATTTTCTATAATAACCTGCCATTCCCAAAAATCTCATTAACTGTTTTCTAGTAGTGGGTGGTGGAAGTGATACAATAGCATTTATCTTAGCTTGAACAGGCTTTACATGACCTTGACCCACTATGTGACCTAAATATTCCACAGTTGCATGACAAAATTCACATTTATTTAAATTTACAGTTACATTTGCCTGCAAAAATTTTTTAAACAGAGATCTTAATTGGTTTACATGAGTTGAAAAATCTTGACTGTAAATAATTACATCATCAATATAGGCGCTGCAATTTTCCTGGTCAGCAATAATGTTATTTACAAGACGTTGGAATGTAGCTGGGGCATTTTTCATTCCAAACGGCATTACTTTATATTGATATAAACCATCTGGAGTACAAAAAGCAGAGATTTCTTTTGCTCTGTCAGATAGAGGAACCTGCCAATAACCTGATAGTAAGTCTATCTTGGTTACATATTTGGCATCACCTATTCGATCTATAAGATCGTCTATCCTTGGAATCGGAAAGGAATCAGTCTTTGTGAATGCATTCACTTTCCTGAAGTCAGTACAAAACCTGTAACTTTTGTCAGGCTTTGGGACTAAAATACATGGTGAACTCCAGTTACTAGAGCTTGGTTCAATTATATCATTTTCAAGCATGTATTTTATTTCAGACCGGATTATTTCAAGTTTTTCCGGATTGACCCTATAGGGGTGTTGCTTGACCGGAACTGCATTGCCAATGTCAACATCATGTACAGCAATGTTGGTTTTATTAGGTACATCAGGGAAGAGTAAAACAAAATCTGCAATAACAGACTTAACAACATCCTTCTCTGACAATGACAAATGTCCTAGTTTCTTATCTAAGTTGGCCAATATTTCTGAATTTTTAAGTTTATAATTACCAACTTTTTCTGGGACACTATCAAAGGTTTCAGTAACATTTTCTTTAAGTACTGAAGTTACAGTTGAGATTGTGTTAACATTTGTTTCTGAGGATGGACAATGATCATCACATTTTCTATCAAAATATTCTTTTAACATGTTAATGTGACATAACTGTTTCTTTCTTTTACGATCTGGTGTTAACACAATGTAATTTAAATCATTGATTTTGGACTCAACAACATAAGGACCAAAATATCTAGCTTGTAGTGCTTGCCCTGGTATCGGCAAAAGCACAAGCACTTTGTCCCCTGAAGCAAACTGTCTGAATTTTGACTTTTTGTCATACCAAACTTTCATTTTAGATTGTGAATCTTTTAAATGTGTTTTAGCCAAATTAACGGCATTAAAAAGTTTAGTTTTAAATTTTTGGACATAGTCAAGAAGTCCTTCCGTGGGTGCCGATGACATCCACGTGTCTTTTAAAAGTTTAAGGGGACCGCGAACCGTGTGGCCAAACACCAGTTCGAAGGGGCTGAATCCAAGTGATTCTTGAACTGCTTCTCTTGCGGCGAACAGTAGCATGTTGATGCCTTCATCCCAGTCTTTCTCTTGTTCTAGGCAGTAGGTTCTCATCATGTTCTTCAACGTCTGATGGAATCGCTCAAGTGCTCCCTGTGACTCAGGATGATATGCACTCGACAAGCAGTGTTCTATGCCCAACTGGTTCATCACTTGTTTGAATATTCCAGCCTTGAAGTTGGTTCCTTGGTCAGACTGTACAGACTTCGGAAGACCAAACAATGTAAAAAACTTCGTCAAGGCTTTGACGATGTTCGGAGTCTTGATATTGCGAAGAGGAATAGCTTCTGGGAACCTTGTTGACGCACACATGATTGTCAGCAAGTATTGGTGACCTGATTTTGTCTTTGGCAGAGGTCCAACGCAGTCTATAATAACGCGACTGAAAGGTTCTTCGAATGCTGGAATGGGTTGAAGAGGAGCTGCTGGTATCTTCTGATTTGGTTTCCCTACAACCTGACAAGTATGACATGATCTGCAGTATTCAACCACATCTTTCTTGATTTTGGGCCAAAAGAAGTGCGACGTGATTTTGTGATATGTCTTCTTTACTCCCAAATGACCTGAAAGTGGTGAGTCATGGGCTAAGTTCAGGACTTCGTTCCGGAATGGGGTAGGAACTACTATTTGATGAACTATCCTCCATTCTTCATCAGCATTTGCGTCTGGAGGTCGCCATTTCCTCAAAAGTATGTCATCTTGAAGGTAATAACATATAGGGAATTGTTCAGCTTCTTCTTGGGTCAAAGCGTTCTCTCGAAGTTTGACTATTTCTGGATCACTCTTCTGTTCTTCAATAAGTTGCATTCGAGTTGGAGTCTTGTAATTACTAGCCTCTTCATTTAGACTTGCAAAAAATGTTTTTCCCAGGTCAATTTCAGGAAGAATTTTATTGCTTTTTTGTGAAATCTCTTTTGTGGAGATCTTGGAACTCATGGCCCTTGTCACAGCACATGCTGGATACAATTCTTGATCTTCTTCCTGATTTTCATTTAAACAAGGTTCATGAGTAACGATGGGCTCGGCTATCACCTTCCCACCAGCTAAGTCATTGCCTAGCAGCAACGAGATGCCGTCCAATGGTAATGTTGGTCGGACACCCACAACCACAGGTCCTGAGACTAAGTCTGATTTTAGGTTGATGAGATGTAAAGGTACATCTATGCATCCCAGCTCTACACCTCGTAACAGGATGTTGCTCCCAGTAGCAGTAGATTCAGACAAGGGAAGTATACCCTCAAGTAGTAAGGACTGTGAAGCACCTGTATCTCGTAAGATTTTGATTGGTTGTAGACTGGAAAAATCACCTGGCAGTGATACGAATCCTTCCGATATGAAAGGCATGAAGTCTTGTATGACATCAGTAGTTTCTGATGTAGAATTTTGGACCTTGGTAGGTAAACTCTTGTTGGAGTCTTGAGAACATTCGGCTAGGGTAGAGGAAGTAAAACTCTGGGTAGAGTCGTCAAAACTTGCACACAAGTCCTCAGTAAAACGCCCTCTGGAGGTAGACCTCTTCTTGGAGCAAAAGGATCTTGGCGACAAGCTCATAAAACTCGCAGTCGAAGCAGGAACTTGGCTGGAGTCAGTAAAACTAGCCTTATTGTTCATAATGGAACTCTTTGATGAGTCGTGACAAACCTCTTTGAAGTTTGTATGGACATCTGGAGAGCAAAAACTCTTGAATTTTGAAAATGTGTTTCCAGATGTATGACGAGACGTACAAGCGGAGACTTTGTGTTGTGTACCAGGATGTGTGGTCTTCTCAGTTTTCTTCTTGAGTTTCCAGCAATCATCCCTCGTATGTCCTTCTTTTTTACAGTAGGCACATGTGTCTTTGGCACTTGTTTCTTTCGTACCGGGCTTGAATGGTTTTTGTAAAGGTTTACTGTAAGTTGATGTTGTTGTCTTATTGTGCCTGTCTTTTCTTGTGTCAAATGGATTCTTGGAAAGTTGACGAGTGATGGTGAAGTCGTCGGCTAACACTGCTGCCGTATGTGCGTCACCTTCACCACGGTCTGCAATATGTATTCGCACTTCAGTACGAACACAGTTCTTGAACTCCTCCATCAGAATGAGGTTCTTGAATTTCTTGAAGTCTGTCTCGGTGTTGGTTGCGTGCAGCCACTTGTCCAGGAGCCGTTCCTTTTCCCGGAGGAACTCAACATGAGTCTGGCCATCACGTTTCCACAGTTCCCTAAATTTTTTACGGTATGCTTCGGGGACACATTCATAAGCCTTAAGTATTAATGATTTTACTAGGTTATAGTCCCCGCGCTGTTCCGCATTCAGGGACACAAAGACTTCAGATGCCCTTCCGGTCAAGGCTGGTTGAAGTAAGGTGGACCACATAGTTTCAGGAATTTTAAAATTTTGGGCAGTTATCTCAAACTGCGCAAAATATTGGTCAACCTCTTTTTCTGTAAATTTAGGGATTACTTTTGCAAATTTAATTGCATCGCAACCCTGACCGGCTGGAGCCGTGAGTCTATTTTCCATTGCTCCTAAATTGGCCGTTATTTCCATTTGTTTTAACTTTATTGTTAGCTCTCTATCTTTTTCTTCTTTCTCTCTCTGAGCTTTTAGCTCCAGCTGTTTAAGCTCTCGTTCTTTTTCTTCTTTCTCTCTCTGAGCTTCAAGCTCCAGCTGTTTAAGCTCTCGTTCTTTATCTAGCTCCAGCTGTTTAAGCTCACGTTCTTTTTCTCTCTGGGCATCTAGTTCCATTTGTTTGAGCTTTAGTTGGAGCTCCATACTTGGATCAGTCGGTTGTGTGACTGAGGCAAGTTCATCTTCAGATAACATGTCTTCATCCACAAAGTGAACGATGATCATGTCTCGTATGGTCTTTTTTACGGCCGAATGAGCTACATTTATTTCTAGAGCTTTAGCAATGGAAAATAGCTCCTTCCTAGAACATTTGTCTAATGCCTCTACTGATGGGTTTTCAATATCAAAATCCATTTTGACACAGGCAAAATATAACAATGATTTTTATAAAAATTTAAGCTTAGTGCACACACTAATGAAAAAATTGTAACCAGCTCTGTTGTTGGTGTCGTAAAATGGTATCGTGAACTCAAATTAGTTTGAGTGTATTAAGGTAAACAGTTTGTCAAAATCCACAGAAAAAACGCTCAATTTATTATTGGTGTATTAAAACCATGGATTAAAATTATCCTCGGAAAATCCCACAATTTGTTAAAATTGGGGTCTAATGAGAATAAAATATGGATTCGGTTATCGCGGACGATGCCCCCAATTTGTTAGAATTGGGGTCTTTAGAAAAATAATAATATGGAGTCCGCTATATCCCGGACGAGCCACCCAATTTGTTACGCACTGACTTGTATTGGGAGAAATTAATCTCCTATTTTAATTTTAATTGGCTCGTTGTAAACAGTGCCTAACAAAGGACGATACCATATAATCAACAATATTAAAGATACGACCCAAAACAGTTTCTAGTTACAATTAATTAAGATTTATTATGTCTTAAGATAATTACAAAATAAAATAAAATAAAATTACAATCTTCAACTTACAGTATGGTAGATCTCGTACCGGTACACAGTTAATACAATTAGAAATAATGATGCCAATAAATAATGCGAAATAAACACATATAAGTAGGAGCACACAAATACACAAAGAATAAAACACGCCTCGTAATGTTAAGAGAATCTATAAGAAAATCTCCGTCCTCGTCCGTGCCTGTCAATCCCTTATATAGGTGGGTCTACCGACGCCCAAGCCCTGCCTTCGAGAAATTTCTAGAAAAATCAAAATCATTCTACAAAATACTATTTGGAACAGATTAATTATTTTTATTCGTTGGCGGCGTAAACAAGAATACATCAAAGACCTAAGCCACACCCCTTTGTGAATACAGCGTCTCATGCGGGGTCAATCAGAGGGCACGTACGAGAAATATGATGTAAACAAGCTCTCTATAACAGGCATCAAAGCTGTAATGGCAAAGCAATGGCCCCAAAGCTGTAGTATCAATGCAGTGGCATCAAAGCTGTAGTGTCAAAGCAATGGCGTCAAAGCTTTAGTGTCAAAGCAATGGCATCAAAGCTGTAGTGTCAATGCAGTGGCATCAAAGCTGTAGTGTTAAAGCAGTGGGATGAAAGCTGCAGTGTCAAAGCAATAGCATCAAAGCTGTATTGTCAATGCAGTGGCATCAAAGCTGTAGTGTCAATGCAGTAGCATCAAAGCAAATGAATTTAATGCGATCAGCAAGGTTCCATTCCCGAATAAGTTTAAACACGCCAGTCGCCCATGTCTTTTCGGTTTTTTGGCTCCCCCAACAACTTCATTGTTTCATCCCCAGATGCCAGAACCGCAGGTGCGCTCAACGAGCTTCATCTAAATAAATCAGGCTAAATATGTTTACCTCCCAATGTACTGGTTGGACCAAATGATGCCCGAATCTCTTTAGTTGCTATTTCTCGGTGCTTGTGTGGTGCTCCTCCAATTCTTCTTTTTTTGGATTGCTAGTGCTAACGGACTATGTTAAAGTGATTCTGCTGTAGTTGCAGTGATGTATGCTGCATTCCTGTCACCGACTCCGTTTCTGTCTCTTGCAGCTACACTGTTTCTTTCACCAACGGCCGTTTTCGATAATTTTATTATTTCCGAGCCAGCACCTAATCAACCGAACACTTGCTACCACGCCCCCCATGATCCAGAACCATGTCAACCAAACCCTTGATACCACGCCCCCCATGAGCCAGAACCATGTCAACCAAACCCTTGCTACCACGCCTCCCTTGAGCCAGCACCATGCCAACCAAACCCTTGCTACCACGCCCCCCCCATGAGCCCGCACCATGTCTTAAGTATTAATGATTTTACTAGGTTATAGTCCCCGCGCTGTTCCGCATTCAGGGACACAAAGACTTCGGATGCCCTTCCGGTCAAGGCTGGTTGAAGTAAGGTGGACCACATAGTTTCAGGAATTTTAGAAATTTTGGGCAGTATCTCAAACTGCGCAAAATATTGGTCAACCTCTTTTTCTGTAAATTTAGGGATTACTCTTGCAAATTTAATTGCATCGCAACCCTGACCGGCTGGAGCCGTGAGTCTATTTTCCATTGCTCCCAAATTGGCTGTTATTTCCATTTCTTTTAATTTGATTTGTAGCTCTTTCTGTACTTCCAACTCCAGCTGTTTAAGCTCACGTTCTTTTTCTTCTCTCTCTCTCTGAGCTTCAAGCTCCAGCTTTCTAAGCTCTCGTTCTTTATCTAGCTCCAACTGTTTGAGCTCTCGTTCTTTTTCTCTCTGGGCATCTAGTTCCATTTGTTTGAGCTTTAGTTGGAGCTCCATACTTGGATCAGTCGGTTGTGTGACTGAGG
>CAXITT010000257.1:699854-727132 GCA_964033795.1 Lymnaea stagnalis | reverse complement strand
CGCCTCCCTTGAGCCAGCACCATGCCAACCGAACCCTTGCTACCACGCCTCCCTTGAGCCAGCACCATGCCAACCGAACCCTTGCTACCCCGCCTCCCTTGAGCCAGCACCATGTCAACCGAACCCTTGCTACCACGCCTCCATTGATCCAGCACCATGTCCACTGAACCCTTCTATCACGCCTCCCTTGAGCCAGCACCATGTCAACTGAACCCTTCTATCACGTCTCCCTTGAGCCAGCACCATGTCAACTGAACCCTTCTATCACGTCTCCCTTGAGCCAGCACCATGTCCACTGAACCCTTCTACCACGCCTCCCTTGAGCCAGCACCATGTCCACTGAACCCTTCTATCACGTCTCCCTTGAGCCAGCACCATGTCCACTGAACCCTTCTACCACGCCTCCATTGATCCAGCACCATGTCCACTGAACCCTTCTATCACGTCTCCCTTGAGCCAGCACCATGTCCACTGAACCCTTCTACCACGCCTCCCTTGAGCCATCACCATGTCAACCGAACCCTTGCTACCACGCCTCCATTGACCCAGCACCATGTCCACTGAACCCTTCTACCACGCCTCCATTGATCCAGCACCATGTCCACTGAACCCTCCTACCACGCCTCCCGTGAGCCAGCACCATGTCCACTGAACCCTTCTACCACGCCTCCCTTGAGCCAGCACCATGTCCACTGAACCCTTCTACCACGCCTCCCTTGAGCCAGCACCATGTCCACTGAACCCTTCTACCACGCCTCCCTTGAGCCAGCACCATGTCCACTGAACCCTTCTACCACGCCTCCCTTGAGCCAGCACCATGTCCACTGAACCCTTCTACCACGCCTCCCTTGAGCCAGCACCATGTCCACTGAACCCTTCTACCACGCCTCCCTTGAGCCAGCACCATGTCCACTGAACCCTTCTACCACGCCTCCCTTGAGCCAGCACCATGTCCACTGAACCCTTCTACCACGCCTCCCTTGAGCCAGCACCATGTCCACTGAACCCTTCTACCACGCCTCCCTTGAGCCAGCACCATGTCCACTGAACCCTTCTACCACGCCTCCCTTGAGCCAGCACCATGTCCACTGAACCCTTCTACCACGCCTCCCTTGAGCCAGCACCATGTCCACTGAACCCTTCTACCACGCCTCCCTTGAGCCAGCACCATGTCCACTGAACCCTTCTACCACGCCTCCCTTGAGCCAGCACCATGTCCACTGAACCCTTCTACCACGCCTCCCTTGAGCCAGCACCATGTCCACTGAACCCTTCTACCACGCCTCCCTTGAGCCAGCACCATGTCCACTGAACCCTTCTACCACGCCTCCCTTGAGCCAGCACCATGTCCACTGAACCCTTCTACCACGCCTCCCTTGAGCCAGCACCATGTCCACTGAACCCTTCTACCACGCCTCCCTTGAGCCAGCACCATGTCCACTGAACCCTTCTACCACGCCTCCCTTGAGCCAGCACCATGTCCACTGAACCCTTCTACCACGCCTCCCTTGAGCCAGCACCATGTCCACTGAACCCTTCTACCACGCCTCCCTTGAGCCAGCACCATGTCCACTGAACCCTTCTACCACGCCTCCCTTGAGCCAGCACCATGTCCACTGAACCCTTCTACCACGCCTCCCTTGAGCCAGCACCATGTCCACTGAACCCTTCTACCACGCCTCCCTTGAGCCAGCACCATGTCCACTGAACCCTTCTACCACGCCTCCCTTGAGCCAGCACCATGTCCACTGAACCCTTCTACCACGCCTCCCTTGAGCCAGCACCATGTCCACTGAACCCTTCTACCACGCCTCCCTTGAGCCAGCACCATGTCCACTGAACCCTTCTACCACGCCTCCTTTGAGCCAGCACCATGTCCACTGAACCCTTCTACCACGCCTCCCTTGAGCCAGCACCATGTCCACTGAACCCTTCTACCACGCCTCCCTTGAGCCAGCACCATGTCCACTGAACCCTTCTACCACGCCTCCTTTGAGCCAGCACCATGTCCACTGAACCCTTCTACCACGCCTCCCTTGAGCCAGCACCATGTCCACTGAACCCTTCTACCACGCCTCCCTTGAGCCAGCACCATGTCCACTGAACCCTTCTACCATGCCTCCCTTGAGTCAGTCAATTGACGTTCTTTTTGTGTGTACCTTCTGAGAAATGTCTTAATTCCAGGTCATGACGAATGCAGGGCGCTTGTTTTGGTGATGATTTGGCAGTCCTTATGAATAAGAATACGAACATTGTCACAGAACTGAACAACTTCCTTCATAGTTTCCTTACCGAATTTCTATACATTTATGCCTTTTATACAATGTATGCCCTTATACAATGTATGCTGATCTACTGAAAGAAACACTACACCAGAGCTGATCTACTGAAAGAAACACTGACAGGGGATCTCCTGAAAGAAATACTGACAGGTGATCTACTGAAAGAAACACTGACAGGTGATCTACTGAAAGAAACACTGACGGCTTACCCACTTGTTGCTGTATAATTGATCGCCTATGAGAGCTGGTTATAAGATATTGATGCTGTGTAATTACTAAGCTCATTAGAAGCAAAAGAGACGGCCTTATAAATATTGAATGTTTACCGCTCTCTAGTACCGGAGAGTTCAATGTTTACTTTCTCAAAAAACAAAACAAAAACGGGAGCAATAACGTCATCAGTTTCGCGAGTAAGAATTTTCTCCCCTTCACGGAGTGTAGATTTTGTCCTAGCAAATTACGTCATGTTTTATGTCATGTTCTATGTCGTGTCACACTCGGTCTCTGGATGCTGTTATACTTGGTGTATAGTTTACACTGATGATTTGAAGGTTTCATATTTCCAATAAATTGTCCACTCACTGTTTGCCGAGTTCGTCCAGAGTGCCCACTTTCTTATGTTGTTCCCCATTTGTTGCCTGTCGCCCAGAGCGCCTACCTTCTTATGGTGTTCTCCATTCGTTGCCTGTCGTCCAGAGCGCCTACCTTCTTATGGTGTTCTCCATTCGTTGCCTGTCGTCCAGAGCTTTCTCCTTCTTATGTTGTCTCCATTCGTTGCCTGGCTCACGAACCGTCTGCCGCGTCAAGTATTCAAATATTCGTTAAATTGACCCAATCAACTGGGTGTTAGATATCTCGTTACAACAGTGGGGATTTGGAAAAAATATATTGAGGGTCAAAATGAAGAGCCTGAAGGAATGTGACGTCAAAGTGTGACGTCAGACAGTCGCGAATGCAACGTTCTTTTATTTACATAACCTTATCACCCCCCCCCACACACACAGACACACACTTTTCCCCCGGGTTTCTGGACAATGCCCCCGACTCAGGTCGGTTGTAACCCTAGGTGCTACATGTCATGTTCGCTTGACCCTCTTCCAGCAGGGCTCTTGTATGAATGTCTGGATGAAATAGTCCCCATCATCACTTATATTATAAATCAGTCATTAACTACTGGTATTGTTCCATCATCTTTTAAAGAGGCAATCGTTACTCCACTATTAAAGAAATCAAATCTTGATCCAAATGTGTTGGAAAATTATCGCCCCATCTCAAATCTACCATTTATTTCTAAAATCTTAGAAAAAGTCGTTCTCCGCCAACTCCAGGATCACCTCACTCAGTTTAACTTGTTTGAACCATTCCAGTCAGCATACAGGGTGCATCACTCTACTGAGACAGCCCTGTTGCGCGTCGTAAACGACCTTCTGTCGTCTTGTGATGAGGGCAAGGTATCGATTTTGTCTTTACTCGATTTATCGGCAGCTTTCGATACGCTCGACCACGGCATATTGCTCCAGCGTCTGCAACAAACATTCGGTCTCACTGATACCGTCCTGTGTTGGTTCCGATCGTATCTGACTAATCGGGTGCAGTCAGTTATTTCAAACGGCTTGACTTCGAAGAAATCTAATATCGAATTCGGAGTACCCCAGGGCTCGGTCCTAGGCCCGGTGCTTTTCACGATGTACATTCAGCCCCTGGGCGCAGAGATCAGGCAGTTTGACATGTTGTATCACATGTACGCGGACGATACACAACTTCATCAATCCGTGATCCCTTCTCAGTTCCCTCAGCTGCTCAGTATGACACAGAAGACAATGGAGTCGGTTAAGCACTGGATGACCATAAACAAGCTCAAATTAAATGATGATAAGACTGAGCTGCTCCCCATCGCGACCGCTCAGAAGCAAAAATCTGCAAATAACACTACATCCATTACTCTCTCAGGTGTGCGTATTGAGTTAGCTCAAACAGTGCGGTACCTGGGTGTCTACCTAGATGGAAGACTAACTTTTGAAAGTCATATTAACATGCTATGCAAGGGGATTTTTCTAGAGCTGCGCAGGATTAGTCACATCAGGCCCTTCCTAACAATTGATGCAACAAAGAGGCTGATGTCTGCATTTGTGCTATCACGCATGGACTATTGCAATGCTCTCATGGTGGGTCTTCCAGCTACGCTCCTGGATAAAATTCAAATAGCACAGAATAATGCGGCTCGCATTGTTCTCCGCAAACGCAAGTTTGACCATGCAAAAACACTTCTGAGAGAGCTGCACTGGCTGCCAGTGCGTGCTCGCATGGAGTACAAAATCGCAACTTTGTGCTACCGCTGCTTACATGACCTGGCGCCGTCCTATCTGAAAGAGCTGCTGACGCCTTATGTACCCACTAGAGAGCTCCGCTCATCCGATAGTGGCAAACTCTCGACACCACGTGTTTGCCTTGAGACTTACGGAAAGCGCACTTTCGCATTTGCTGGTCCACTAATTTGGAACGCCCTTCCTGTCGATCTCAGAAACAACCAGACACTGGAGTCCTTTAAAACCGATTTAAAGACACATCTATTTCGCAAACACCTTCTGGGATGATTGTCAACATTATTTTCCAGTTAATGCATAATGGCTGTGTTGCTTATGGTTGAAATGGCTAGAAAGACTTTGCCATTGTATGCTTGTACTTAGTTTTTGTCGTGTTGCGTTTGTTTTAAATGTGGTAAACTATAGATTTGTTTTTTTTTTGACTTTGTACCGCGCTTCGAGCCTTTGGGGATGAAGCGTGTTTTTGAAATGAACTTTATTATTATTATTTATTACCCCGGGTGAGGTTTTTATGTGCTTTCCAGCCTTAACTCGACATAGTCTGTCATCATTGAGGGTCTGAAAAATAAAATCCTATTGTAAATTACAGAGTAGGGCCTGCTGGAGAAGTACACGGGTAGGGCCGATGGGATAAATAGCATATATCATGTAATCATGCTCTTACCTTTAGATGAAAAAGACATTTTGAATGAAGAAGCCAACGTCTAAGATTTTCACTAATCTCAACAAAGAGCGCCAGGCTTGGTTAAACCCTGGCAGTATGGCTTACATTTAATTGACGTCAGTAATGACGCTCTTTATTAATGCGGTCACTAACTTTTTTTAGAAAACCGTACGTTTTCGGCAAACGGCAAAATAATTGCGTCATACATTAGCATGACGAGAAGCAGTGCAAAGCAAACTTAAATATCTTTGACTCATCTTGGATTCTACATAAACGAGTTCTTGACTTAAGTATACCAGTACTGTTAGTAGATGCTGGCACTTCTGTTTGACAGGTTACAGGTCTGCTCTCTATCTTTTAAGATAACATTTCATTACACCAGTCTGATGTCTATCCTGTACGCTAAATTGATGCCTACAATCAAAGCATTATGTCAACTTTTTAAACAGAAATTTTATACAGATATGTGCCTGATTGAAGGTATGTACAAGATTCATTTAACCAGAATTATACGTAACACTATATTCAAGAGGACAGCCTTTTCGTCCCCGCCACTATCACATTAGACATAGAGGCAACACGGACCCCCTCACTCTTAGAAAAGGTGAGATGGGAAAGAGGATTAATGCCGTTAATAATATATACTCCAACCCATTACGAAATTCTAATATTTTATGTTCCTGGCCACTTCAAAGGCAACATAACGTTGTGAACGCGTTGCCTGGCCACCTCCAGGGCAACATGACGTTGTGAACGGGTTGCCAGGCCACTTCCAGGGCGACATAACGCTGTGAACGCGTTGCCTGGCCACCTCCAGGGGAACATGACGTTGTGAACACGTTGAGTTGATCTCAAAACCCGTGCTATAGAAGTGCTTAGGGAATGCCCAATCACATTGGACTTCATTGCAAAATTCAGGGTCACAAGCAACCAAAAGTGAATGGGACAGACCTCAGACATGACTAAAATTGGGCATTAGCTCCCCAGGAAACATAATTTGCAGATCCTAATGAGATCGTAATATTGTCTAGTCTTATCCTATTTTAGCTGAGTAAATGAGAGCGGAGCGTATGCCAATTGTATCCTAATTTAGCAGACGTGAAGTGACGATCTGACGTGAAGCAGATATCGTAATCTCCTTCCTTATTAAAAATCGGTTATTTAATTTTATTGTGTTGGGGGTGCTGCCGTTTAAAAATAGATTAATTACGTAATCGAATCTATGATAGGGAGGAATCGAACTCTAGCCCCCCACCCCCCCCCCCCCCCCCCCCCCCCCCCCCCCCCCCCCCCCCGCCCCCTCCTTCCTTATTAAAAATCGGTTATTTAATTTTATTGTGTTGGGGGTGCTGCCGTTTAAAAATAGATTAATTACGTAATCGAATCTATGATAGGGAGGAATCGAACTCTAGCCCCCCCCCCCCCACCCTCACCCGGTCCGCACCTACACCATTGCCACAGACTCTAAAACAACATGGTAGTAATTATGATGGAAATGTCTATTAATGACAGGGTATTGTAATGGCAGGGTATTGTAATGGCAGGGTATTGTACTGGCAGGGTCTTTTAATGACAGGGTTTTGTAATCACAGGGTCTTGTAATGACAGGGTCTTGTAATTACAGGGTTTTGTAATGACAGGGTCTTGTAATGGCATGGTCTTGTAATGACAGAGTCTTGTAATGACAGGGTTTTGTAATGACATTGTCTTGTAATAACAGGGTCTTGTAATCACAGGGTCTTGTAATGACAGGGTCTTTTAATCTCAGGGTCTTGTAATGATATGGTCTTGTAATGACAGGGTCTTGTAATGATAGGGTCTTGTAATGATAGGGTCTTGTAATGAAATTGTCTTGTAATGACAGGGTCTTGTAATGACAGGGTCTTGTAATGACAGGGTCTTGTAATGATAGGGTCTTGTAATGACAGGGTTTTGCAATGACAGGGTCTTGCAATGACAGGGTCTTGTAATGATAGGGTCTTGTAATGACAGGGTCTTGTAATGACAGGGTCTTGTAATTACATGGTCTTGTAATGATAGGGTCTTGTAATGACAGGGTCTTTTAATGACAGGGTCTTGTAATGATAGGGTCTTGTAATGATAGGGTCTTTTAATGACAGGGTCTTGTAATGACAGGGTCTTGTAATGACAGGGTCTTGTAATGAAAAATACTGAAAGGAGAGAAATAGTTCAGTGTAGGCTTCGTGAACTAATTTAAAAAAAAAAATGTTCGCTTTATCGCATAGCCCTGTTAAATTGGCTTATTGCAGAAATGCGAACCGCTCAATATATTGATGACGGCGTTGCTATGCACACAATTAATGTCTCTCCCCAAAGTTTGATCATCTCTTGAAAAGCAGACGACGACTCTGTGACAATAATCTGTTTTTTTCTTTGGCCCATGCCAAGGCGGTCAAGACTTGTCTTTTAAAAAAAAAAAAAAAAAAAATATTAATGTCTCTCCCCAAATTTTGATCATCCCTTGAAAAGCAGACGACGACTCTGTGACAATAATCTGTTTTTTTCTTTGGCCCATGCCAAGGCGGTCAAGACTTGTTTTTTAAAAAAAAAAAAAAAAAAACGAAGCTGCCGTCTTCGTGTGGCCATGACATGCACAAACAGATTGTTATCTTATGTTGGAGTTCAATCCCGGGCCAACGTTGGACATCAAACACTAGAGCAGATGAATGTATCAATGGGGAATCAGGGCCACGCCGGCAGTGCCGAGAAGACGTTTTCCGATGACGTCCTAGGTGGCGTTGAAGTCGTTTTGCTTCTTTACGAATAGCGATCCCTGATTTGATTTCTCCGCTAATTTCGTGACCTACTCTTGAGGTTAACAAAAAGAAGATGTAAACAAAGAGTAAATGGAGGATTTATTCTTTTAAACACATTGTTATATTATTTATTTTCCTGTATTATTTTGTATGTTGGGGAACAAATTGATCGTTTGGAAACGTTAGGTTCATTTAATATGCCTACTGTCGTGTCAGAGACAGTTTCAATGGCACGGGGAAGACCTACAATCTCTTATATATATTGCTTCCGGTGCGTCCTGCTTCCTCTTCAAAACCGCCCCAAGCTCCACATGTTTTATAGTAGTGCTGAGTGAAAAAAAGGGCTGTCACACAGCGAGCTTCATGTGTGACGTCCGAACTCCTGGAACTGAGCTGATTTGTTCTCACGTGGGAGGCGACCATTATTCGGTACCGTTATTGTTATTCAGTCACACAGCGAGCTTCATGCGGGACGTCCAAACTCCGGTAAATAGGTTGAAAGGATTTTTTTTTTTGACGTCACTGTTGGTTCACACCACACAGAACTGGGTCATGGGCCGTCCTTTCACCTTGGGCAGGTGTGCGCCTAGGAGTCTTTTCCATAACCTGGTACAGGAGGGTATTGCTATTTTCGTTACACTGCGTCTGGTTTTGTTTTTTTTTTTGTTGTAAAAAAAGTCTTTGTTATAAAATGAACGACAGTATCTTCTCTGCCAACGGGTCTTTGTACAACGTCATCTCCATTCAAAACTGCCTGTTACCATCAGTGGGTTAGTTCTGGACACAAAAGGTTGACGAAGGCAGTGCACTCTTAATACGACATAGGGCAGTAGATTTCGTTGTACATTATAGAAAATTTAAATATTTTTTATTTTTATAACAATTGGTAATTTCTCAAAATACCCCGAACTGGTGTAAGAAAAACTGCACACTGTTAAGCACTAGTAATAATAAATATGTGACCTCTGCTCTAAGTCTCTTTGCCTAATGTCCTTTTCAGATAACCCATTTTTTATGTTTAACCAACAAGTTACAGCTTGCACTAGAGGTCGCCTAGACACATTAATTTACTCTCTCCAAGGAACTCTTTAGTAAAAGGAGAAATATTTAATTTCCTTTTTTTTTTTTTTAAAGCGATAGTTTTATTTACGATATTTTTATTGAAGGTCAAAAAGACCACCCATAAATCTGTCATTTGCAACTATCAGTATTTGTCGTGCTGTGATGCTGATTGAATGCTCTTCTGTGTGAATGGGTCCCAGACTGAAGATGCTTACTCTAAAAGTGATCGGACAAAGACTTTATAGTATAGGCTTTTTCTTTCACGGCTGAGTTGCCGATCTTCAGATTTCACCTTATGAGCCCTAGGGTCTTGTTGGCCCGGTTGCACCCATTTTTAATGTGCTCGTCCCAGTTGACCTCTCTTTAAATTGTAACACACAGGTGCCTTACGGAGCAAACTGGCTCAAGAATACGACCATGCAATTCGTAAGGGTGATGTATTGGGGATCTGCTTCTGGAGACTGACAGGGCCTTCCACTTGACGGGATGAAAAGCCATGTCCCAGGTAATCTCCCACTCGGCTAACCGATGGAGGTCCTGTTGGAGCTGGTCCTGGTCAGAACTGTTGACGATCGTCCTATACACCACCGTGTCGTCTGCCAACAGTCTTGCTTGGGAGGGCAGTTTCTCGGGCAGATCATTGATATATGCTAGCAACACACAAGGGCCTAGCACCAAGCCCTGGGGGACCCCTGACCTAAAACAGACAAAGGATTGGATCCATACTATCATACAATCACATAATTTTATCTATGCTATCATACACTCACATGACTGGATTTGTCCAATCCAAAGTTTGGCCTCTGGTTGATGCAAGTTTTCAAAGAAGCAAATGAAATTACATCAGCTAGGAACTAAGACATTTAGAAACACGCTCTTAAGGTCGGTACAAGCTACATGTCATTACGTCTGATTGGTCTCAGTGACGTCACATCAGAGATGTATCCAGCCATGGATGATGGGGAGGGACGTGCAAAATTGGGGGGGGTGTCTTGTATGCACCCGAGGAGGGCGCCATTTTAACAGGGTGCCAGATCGTCATGTTTCCATATAAAATATATGTATTAGTACATACACTTTTGTAACAGGGTGCACAAATTCATGCTTTGCCCCGGTTGCAGGTTTTGCTGTCCACTGCCTTGGAGCGAGGGGGAGGTGACAATTTTGTAGAATTTCCAAACTTAAGTAGTTAAGAAATATTCTTGTGGAGACAGTGAGAGCTTTGGTCTTTCTCTGACTTCGATTTCAGTAGTGGGAGGTAGCAGGGGCGTCCACACAGGGAGAGAGAGCAGGGGCGTATCTACAGGAAGGGAGCAGGGCGTCTACACAGGGAGGTAGCAGGGGCCTCTACACAGGGAGAGAGAGCAGGGGCGTATCTACAGGGAGGGAGCAGGAGCGTCCACACAGGGAGGGAGAAGGGCGTCCACACAGGGAGGGAGGAGGGCGTCTACACAGGGAGGTAGCAAGGGCCTCTACACAGGGAGAGAGAGCAGGGGCGTCCACACAAGGAGAGAGCAGGGGCGTCCACACAAGGAGGGAGCAGGGGCGTACACACAGGGAGGGAGCAGGGGCGTCTACACAGGGAGGGAGCAGGGGCTTCAACACAGGGAGGGAGCAGGGGCGTCCACACAGGGAGGGAAGGAGATGTTGAATGATTTACTTTACAAATTTGGCGTAGTAAATATAAATACCTTTATCGAACTCAAAGTCTTTCAAAAAAAACCCAATGATTACTCGCAAGATTCTGAATGGAAACACCGGCAAACAAAAGCTTTACCACAAGAATATCTCAACTAATTCATGAACAATTCATTTCAAGCTATCTTACGCTATCTATGTCAATAGTGCATCTATTTCCGGGTTAGTCCTCAGTTACTCTAACCTTGACCTCTGCGTCTGTAAGGGATCAGTCCTTGATTCCTTATGATGCCCAAACACAGATAAATATTGAGATGCGTATTAACAAGGCCTACAACAAAGGACTAACATGGAATGGAATCGATTATCAAGATAACCCCCAACATCTGAAATAGCCGACACATGCGATACTCAAATATCGACATCAGATCATTTTTTTTCCCCCCGTCTGAAATGATTTTTTTTTTTTTTTATCGTGGTGTAATTGATGTCTTGAGAGTATCGATCTGAAGCAGTTGTCTGAAACTCTCGAATACATAACCCATTCGGGGAATCGAATCGTGAGAAAGCGAGACCTATCCCGATCCACGTTCACTTTTATTAGTATTCTGTGATCAAAAAGAACCTTGCACAGATTTCATCTTTTTAGTCAACCGTCCAAACCCGGCAACGGTCCGGAGCTCTTCAGTGCCTGACATTCCAAACGGATGTGGAAAGATGTAATACACATGTTTGTAAATACTGAGTAATGAAGGATTTATGGGGTTTTTCCAATTCATTGAACTGTCAAGTCTGTGAATATTTATAACTTACTGTTTTTAATTAGGATTGATGACAGATGTCACTAGTGCTGTAAGCTGCAGGGTCGGTCGAATTTTGCTGTCATGACAACGTCATACGGACGTTATAAGACGCATTTTTTTAGAGAATATTTTATGTCGAAGTGTAATCAACTGACCAAATGACGGACGGGTCGACTGGTCAGAACATTTCCTAGTGACCTATTAACTTGTCGTGATGAACTGGGCGGAGATGTCCAGCAAAGAGGTGACAACCATGATGGTCACACTCAGTGACAATCAGGTGACCAACAGCTCAGGGATATCAATGACTCCACTGGACATCGCCTATGTCACCGTGACCGCCGCCATGTCCCTGATGTCCATCTTTGGCAGCCTCGTTGTGCTGTTTGTTCACTGGTCCTACGCGGACCTTAGGACGTCGGGGAGGACAATGTTGGTCCACCTGACGGTGGCTGACCTACTTACCGCGCTAGGAAATCTCATGGGCGTCACCTGGTAAGTTGTCTTAAGTTACATGTAAAATCTTTTGTTGAAATAACGGGTAGACTCAGGAACGAACCCATGGCGGGGATAACCCAACCGGGGGGGGGGGGATAACCCACCCCTTCTATAGCATTGTCAGATACTGCAATGGTACTTTTGATTTTAAACTTTGATGTGTACTTGTAAAAGGAGGGATCTAAGAAATTAATCATACTATTTAAACAGTAACATTTCTAACGTTGAAGCACAAGTGTTACCTGCAGATTCGCTGTCCTTATCAGCACATGTCTGAGGTCTCTCTGTACTTTCTGAGCTAATGTCATTGATAAAATCACTCTACACAAAAATGGTTTCTGACCCTCTGATCTAAGCCATGGGAAGGTCTTCCTAAACGGGTTTCATTTTCCTGACTTACCGCCTGTAAAAAGGTGGCAGAGGCCTGGACAGCGCGTCCCCGGTTGTGTCGTCTAGAAATGACAAGACACAAGCACGGAATCAGGCATGCAAGCACGCATTCAGGCACACAAGCACGCAATCAGGCACACAAGCACGCAATCAGGCACACAAGCACGCATTCAGGCACATAAGCACGCAATCAGGCACACAAGCACGCATTCAGGCACTTAAGCACGCAATCAGGCACACAAGCACGCAATCAGGCACACAAGCACGCACACATATTTCGTTATTTTGGTGCCCCCCCCCCTGAGGTTGGCGCCCGGGGACACGGCCCTACGAATAGGGCAAACATACCATTAAAGTTGTACGCGAGAGTTCACAGGATTATTTTGTTCTTAAATTCAAACAGCACTCACCTAAAAACCACACATTAAAAAAAACAAAAACAAAAAACAACAAAAAAACCAACAAAAAACACACTTTCTTAAAAAATTGATTTAGGGTTTTGAAAAGTAGCTACATTTGAAGAGAAGCTATATTTGAAGAGAAGCTATATTTGAAGAGAGGCTATATTTGAAGAGAGGCTATATTTAAAGAGAATCTATATTTGAAGAGGGCCTATATTTGAAGAGATGCTATTTTTGAAGAGAGGCTATATTTTGAGAGAGGCTATATTTAAAGAGAGAGTATATTAGAAGAGGCTATTTTTGAAGAGAGGCTATATTTGAAGAGATGCTATTTTTGAAGAGAGGCCATATTTGAAGAGATGCTATTTTTGAAGAGAGGCTATATTTAAGACTTGCGCAGAAAAGACGTTCACTCTGTTATCCAACTCTAACTTTTTAAAACATCTTCCAACACACACACACAACTGCATTCTCATTCTGTTTCTTAAGTGAACCCATAGCACTGTTGTAATGACACAGTGTTGTTGTTTGGAAGTAGTTGAATTGAAAAGAACATGTGAATGAATGCCCTTCTGGTCACTGATGGTCATTGATGGTCTCTTATGGTATCTGCAGGTATCTGAGCATAGAAACACTGGAGTACAAAATGGCTTATTGTAAGTTTCACAGTGCGCTGACCATTATGTCCAGCATCGCGTCATTTTTCTGGACGGTGGTCATCGCCTGGTTTGTGTTTTGGATTCTAATCCGCATGCAACCAACAGTGAACCAAAGAGGTCAAAGTTTGAGTGACATCATCCTTGCTGTCGTCTGCTGGGGAGTTCCAAGTAGGCCATTGAATTTTTTATACTTATATTTTAGTTGCACCCGCACACCCTGTCTCTCCAAGACACCCTGTCTCACCAGCACACTCTGTCTCACCAAGATACCCTGTCTCACCCACACACCCTGTCTCACCAAGACACGCTGTCTCACCAAGACACCCTGTCTCACACACACCCTGTCTCACCCACACACCCTGTCTCACCCGCACACCCTGTCTCACCAAGACACCCTGTCTCACCCACACACCCTGTCTCACCCGCACACCCTGTCTCACCAAGACACCCTGTCTTACCCTCACAAGGACAACAAATATATTTCCACAGAAAAGTCATCCGACACCTCGGGGAGGGGGGAGGGGGGACGTTTAGAACTTAGAACAAGAAATATAAAGTCAAATAATCCAATCAGTCATGCGGAATATCCCACTTAGTCCTTACATCCACCTAACAATGGATATAACTCAGTAGTACACCCACCTAACAATGGATATAACTCAGTAGTACACCCACCTAACAATGGATATAACTCATTAGCACAACCACCTAACAATGGATATAACTCATTAGCACAACCACCTAACAATGGATATAACTCGGTAGCACAACCACCTAACAATGGATATAACTCATTAGCACAACCACCTAACAATGGATATAACTCGGTAGTACATCCACCTAACAATGGATATAACTCAGTAGTACATCCACCTAACAATGGATATAACTCATTAGCACAACCACCTAACAATGGATATAACTCAGTAGTACATCCACCTAACAATGGATATAACTCAGTAGTACACCCACCTAACAATGAATATAACTCAGTAGTACACCCACCTAACAATGGATATAACTCATTAGCACAACCACCTAACAATGGATATAACTCATTAGCACAACCACCTAACAATGGATATAACTCGGTAGCACAACCACCTAACAATGGATATAACTCATTAGCACAACCACCTAACAATGGATATAACTCGGTAGTACATCCACCTAACAATGGATATAACTCAGTAGTACATCCACCTAACAATGGATATAACTCAGTAGTACATCGACCTAACAATGGATATAACTCAGTAGTACACCCACCTAACAATGGATATAACTCAGTAGTACATCCACCTAACAATGGATATAACTCAGTAGTACACCCACCTAACAATGGATATAACTCAGTAGTACACCCACCTAACAATGGATATAACTCATTAGCACAACCACCTAACAATGGATATAACTCAGTAGTACATCCACCTAACAATGGATATAACTCAGTAGTACACCCACCTAACAATGGATATAACTCAGTAGTACACCCACCTAACAATGGATATAACTCAGTAGTACATCCACCTAACAATGGATATAACTCATTACATAGACATTATTCAATCGAAACTAAATTCTCAGAAAGATTACTTTTAACGTTAAATCAGGCCATTGCAAGTCGGGGGAAAAGGGGGGGGGGTGGTCAGCAAACGTTTTTGGACAAGGGTCAGTACGCATTTTTATTTCATGAAAAAAACACATTTAAAACTGCTTTCCTTGTCCGAGTGCGGCATGAAGTGAACTAGTAAAAAGGTCGGAGTCGAAGTCACGTAATTAAAACTCCAGATAAAATATTATTAGATGGAAAACGTTTGAATTGCAAAGATCGTTTTTTCCCCACACCAGTGAGAGGCTTTTAACAGTCTTTTTTCCCCTCCTGATAGAACATATAGTTGTGAAAGCTAGTCAACCCTGTCATTCATCACGCGACGACTGCTCTGTCACCCTATCATTTATCACGTGACGACTGCTCTGTCACCCTATCATTCATCACGTGACGACGGCTCTGTGATCATATCATTCATCACGTGACAGCTGCTCTGTCACCCTATCATTCATCACGTGACCACTGCTCTGTAACCCTATCATTCATCACGTGACGAATGCTCTGTCACCCTATCATTCATCCCGTGACGGCTGCTCTGTCACCCTATCATTCATCACGTGACGACTGCTCTGTGACCCTATCATTCATCACGTGACGACTGCTCTGTGACCCTATCATTCATCACGTGATGACTGCTCTGTAACCAGACTTCAGATCATTCCTTTTTTATAAGGTGCCAAACATTTCTTTCCACCAAGTAGATATTGTCGAACTCGGAATGTGTTGACCAGACGTGGATATTGAAATGACCGCTACTGATGACGCCTGAGCCACTAGTAGATGTCTACCAGTTTCCATGTCTTGTTTTATCATTCAACAAATCATTGGATTGTAGATCGTTCACTTTCACCCGAACGTCAGCTGTCAACAGCGCAATCAAATGTGTTGAGGAGAGTCTTATCTTTGTTGCACTGGAGTACAGTACGAAAATACGGTCCCGAAATACTGCTGTTTTGTGTCCAGACTTCTCTCCTTGCACAAACTTGCGCGACTAGCATTGGGCCTGGTGGTTTTCTGAATGATCTCTCACACACACAACATGACAAATGAGTGAAGCGATCTCTTGAGTGCCTTCCTATTGGTGTACATGTCGGAGACCAGCTTGGTTTCAAACAGTGTGCTTTCCTGCTGGTGTACATGTCGGAGACCAGCTTGGTTTCAAACAGAGTGCCTTTCCGTTGGTGTACATGTCGGAGACCAGCTTGGTTTCAAGCCGAGTACCTTCCCGTTGCTGTACATGTCGGAGACCAGCTTGGTTTTAAGCCAATTCCTTCCCGTTGGTGTACATGTCAGGTGTACATGTCGGAGACCAGCTTGGCTTCAAGCCGAGTACCTTCCCGTTGGTGTACATGTCAGGTGTACATATCGGAGACCAGCTTGGTTTCACGTGCCCTCTAAGATTCTATTAGGTTACTTGTTTAGGTATAACTGCAGAAGATGGGAACTTCCAAAGCCATTCGTTATATTTGTTAGTAGCAACTGAAGGCTGATGATTTCATGAAAGAAAAACTCAACCTCAGCTCTATGTTGCTGATTTTTTAATAGTGATAAAACTTTCCTTAAACTAAGTCACATGACAGAAGTCTGCTAGGATAAGGCGGGATATTCAGGTTTTATTTCTGGCAGAAATTCACGGAAACTGACGCTGTCTTAAAACTCCCGACTGAAACCACATAAGACCTTGACACGAATACAAATCTTTTTAACACAATGTCTGTTTATGAATGTGGCAACGAAGAACCGAAGGCTTGCAATTACAAACAGTTTGGCAAGCCTTGTTTATCACCACACACTTTGGCAAGCCTTATCTATGCACAAACACTTTGGCAAGCCTTGTCTATCACCACACACTTTGGCAAGCCTTGTTTACCACTATCTCTTATGACATGCTTCAGTTTTTTACAAAACGAATTGCATTGAGCAATGGGTCTACCTCTTTAGAAATGTTCTTTTCTGTTTTCTGTTACTTCAAAATTAATATTGACACCGCTGGCCTGATCAGGCCCACGGGACGAAATTTGTCAACCCCCTCTTGTCACTAATAACTAAAACCTTCAAAAAAAGCTTACAAATATTAATTGTTTGTGTGACTTTTGTTCCCAGAAAAGTCTGCGTGTGTGTGGAAAAGGGTGTGATGGTGTGTGTGTGTGTGTGGGAGGGGGGTCTTCTGTACACACTTAATCCTTATATTCTTCGTCTGACACCGTCAGTTCTTTTAGAATCTAACCTAATGCCCACCTTACTCTATGTGACAGGGCTAGCCTAATTCCCCATTACCCTATGTGACAGGGCTAACCTAAAACCTCTTTACCCTAATGTGACAGGGCTAATGTAATACCCCTTTACCCTATTGACAAGGCTAACCTAATACCCCTTTACCCTATGTGACAGGGCTAATCTAATACCCGTTTACCATATGTGACAGGGCTAACCTAATACCACTGTACCCTATGTGACAAGGCAAACTTAATACACCCTTTCCCTATGTGACAGTGCTAACTTAATACCCCCCTTTCCTTATGTGACAGGGCTAACCCAATACCCCTTAATCTATGTGACAGGGCTAAGCCAATACCCTTTACCCTCTGTGACAGGGCTAACCCAATACTACTTTATCCTATGTGACAGGGCTAACCTAATACCCCTTTACCCTATTTGACAGGGTTAACCTAATACCCCCTTAACCTATGTGACAGGGCTAACCTAATAACCCTTTACCCTATTTGACAGGGCTAACCTAATACCCCCTTAACCTATCTGACAGGGCTAATCTAATACCCCTTTACCCTAAGTGACGGGGCTAACACAATATCCCTTTACCCTAAGTGACAGGGCTAACCTAATACCCCTTTACCCTAAGTGACAGGGCTAACCTAATACCTCCTTACCCTATGTGACAGGGCTAACATAATGCCCCCTAACCCTAAATTCTTAACTTGATTCTTCTTCTTTAAAAGTTATCATAGCTGTAACAGCCCTGGCCTTGGATGTCCTTGGATATGATCACAACTTATCCCAGGCCAGCTGGTGTTGGATAGATCCGGAAGCATCCAATGGGATGATGTGGGCGTTGGTCACTGGGAAGGCCTGGGAACTGGCCGCCTGCATCTTAACTGTGAGCTTGTATGCCGCTGTGAAGGTCATGCTATTTAAGCAGGTAGCTATGATATCTCTTTCTAACACAAGTTATGATACCTCTTTCTAACACCAGCTATGACATCTCTTTCTAACACCAACTATGACATCTCTTTCTAACACCAGCTATGATATCTCTCTCTAACACCAGTTATGATATCTCTTTCTAACACCAGTTATGATATCTCTTTCTAACACCAGCTATGATATCTCTTTCTAACACCAACAATGATATCTCTTTCTAACACCAGTTATGATATCTCTTTCTAACACCCGTTATGATATCTCTTTCTAACACCAGCTATGATATCTCTTTCTAACACCAGTTATGATATCTCTTTCTAACACCAGTTATGATATCTCTTTCTAACACCAGCTATGATATCTCTTTCTAACACCAGCTATGATATCTCTTTCTAACACCAGTTATGATATCTCTTTCTAACACCAGCTATGATATCTCTTTCTAACACCAGTTATGATATCTCTTTCTAACACCAGTTATGATATCTCTTTCTAACACCAGTTATGATATCTCTTTCTAACACCAGCTATGATATCTCTTTCTAACACCAGTTATGATATCTCTTTTTAACACCAGCTATGATATCTCTTTCTAACACCAGCTATGATATCTCTTTCTAACACCAACTATGATATCTCTTTCTAACACCAGCTATGATATCTCTTTCTAACACCAGTTATGATATCTCTTTCTAACACCAGGTATGATATCTCTTTCTAACACCAGTTATGATATCTCTTTCTAACACCAGTTATGATATCTCTTTCTAACACCAGCTATGATATCTCTCTCTAACACCAGTTATGATATATCTTTCTAACACCAGTTATGATATCTCTCTCTAACACCAGTTATGATATCTCTTTCTAACACCAGTTATGATATCTCTCTCTAACACCAGCTATGATATCTCTTTCTAACACCAGCTATGATATCTCTCTCTAACACCAGTTATGATATCTCTTTCTAACACCAGTTATGATATCTCTTTCTAACACCAGCTATGATATCTCTTTCTAACACCAACTATGATATCTCTTTCTAACACCAGTTATGATATCTCTTTCTAACACCAGTTATGATATCTCTTTCTAACACCCGTTATGATATCTCTTTCTAACACCAGTTATGATATCTCTTTCTAACACCAGTTATGATATCTCTTTCTAGCACCAGTTATGATATCTCTTTCTAACACCAGCTATGATAGCTCTTTCTAACACCAGCTATGATATCTCTTTCTAACACCAGTTATGATATCTCTTTCTAACACCAGTTATGATATCTCTTTCTAACACCAACTATGATATCTCTTTCTAACACCAGCTATGATATCTCTTTCTAACACCAGCTATGATATCTCTTTCTAACACCAGCTATGATATCTCTTTCTAACACCAGCTATGATATCTCTTTCTAACACCAGCTATGATATCTCTCTCTAACACCAGCTATGATATCTCTTTCTAACACCAGCTATGATATCTCTCTCTAACACCAGCTATGATATCTCTTTCTAACACCAGCTATGATATCTCTTTCTAACACCAGTTATGTTATCTCTCTCTAATATCAGTTATGATTTCTCTCTCTCTCTCTGGCACTATAGCTATGATATCATTCTAACACCAGCTATGATATCTATCTAACACCAGCAATAATATCTCTCTAATCCCAGCTATGATATCTTATTAACACCAGCTATGATTTCTTAATAACACCAGCTATGATATCTGTCTAATACCAGCTATAATATCTCTCTAACAACAGCTATGATATGTCTCTAACACCAGCTATGATATCTCTCTAAAACCAGGCGACCTAAACTAATACATTCCCTTCTATCCGTAGGCCAAGAGACGGTCTACACTAATATGTTCCCTTCTATCCGTAGGCCAAGAGATCGTCTACACTAATATGTTCCTTTCTATCCGTAGGCCAAGAGACGGTCTACACTGATATATTCCCTTCTATCCGTTGGCCAAGAGACGGTCTACACTGATATATTCCCTTCTATCCGTAGACCAAGAGTTGGTCTACACTGATACGTTCCCTTCTATCCGTAGGCCAAGAGACGGTCTACACTGATACGTTCCCTTCTATCCGTAGGCCAAGAGACGGTCTACACTGATATATTCCCTTCTATCCGTAGGCCAAGAGACGGTCTACACTGATACGTTCCCTTCTATCCGTAGGCCAAGAGACGTTCTGCACTGATATGTTCCCTTCTATCCGTAGGCCAAGAGACGGTCTACACTGATGGGACGAACCAACCGACGAATGGAGGAAGCTAACACGAAGCTCACGTTCGTTCCTTTAGTTTTTATCGTGATCAGAATTTGGGGGACAATCCGCTTTCTCCTGGGGAACTTCGCCCATGACTACGCCAGCTCGTCAGATTCTGACTGGATTGTCATATTACAGGTCAATATTTATTGTCTATCCACATAAATCCAGGGGTTAAATAGTTGCAACGTGATATTGATAACACTGGAGGAATATAACCTAATAAAATCAACGTTACCACGGAGCCTGATTATTTTAACAGTAAGAATGGCGGCGGCGATGCATGCACTTCTCACCCAAACACTGGTGGCGGCGAGGCGCGAACTTCCGATCTACTAAAGTTACTTGACAAAAATTCATTCACGTAACCCACTTTGTAAAAATCCCAATTAGTGCTACACCCCATTCCCCACTTTCCAAATACGCCCCCCCCCACACACACACACTTTTTCACGCCCATCAACCATATTAATGTTCTAACGTCCCAGCCCCTTTACAACTCATCTCTTATATATATTACACTTATGGTGTGACTCGTGGACTGCTTCCTAAAGGACTGCTTCCTAATCAACGAATTTGGTATTGAGAGTCTATTACAAACAATACTAAAGGTTTGAAATAAAGTATCGTTCAATAATGAGTTCAGTAGCGTGCAAAATAGAATTCCCGATAACTACGCCAAATGATTTTTTTTTTTTTAATTTTTTTTTTTAAATAACGCAACAGCGTTTGGCGCGTAATAGTTTCTTTTCTGAAAATGAAATCGTCCCAATTTAAGTATGGTGTAAAGAAAAATCTGTTTAAAAGTGTTTGGGACAGCAAAATATTTAAATATAGTTCAGTGAAATGAAAAGTGTGGTGTGACGTATCATTTTTGTTGTTGTTTGTTTGTCATTTAACCAACATGTTTGTTTGTCATTTAACCAACATGTTTGTTTGTCATTTAACCAACGTGTTTGTTTGTCATTTAACCAACGTGTTTGTTTGTCATTTAACCAACATGTTTGTTTGTCATTTAACCAACGTGTTTGTTTGTCATTTAACCAACATGTTTGTTTGTCATTTAACCAACGTGTTTGTTTGTCATTTAACCAACATGTTTGTTTGTCATTTAACCAACATGTTTGTTTGTCATTTAACCAACATGTTTGTTTGTCATTTAACCAACATGTTTGTTTGTCATTTAACCAACATGTTTGTTTGTCATTTAACCAACATGTTTGTTTGTCATTTAACCAACATGTTTGTTTGACATTTAACCAACATGTTTGTTCGTCATTTAACCAACATGTTTGTTTGTCATTTAACCAACATGTTTGTTTGTCATTTAACCAACATGTTTGTTTGACATTTAACCAACATGTTTGTTCGTCATTTAACCAACATGTTTGTTTGTCATTTAACCAACATGTTTGTTTGTCATTTAACCAACGTGTTTGTTTGTCATTTAACCAACGTGTTTGTTTGTCATTTAACCAACGTGTTTGTTTGTCATTTAACCAACGTGTTTGTTTGTCATTTAACCAACATGTTTGTTTGTCATTTAACCAACGTGTTTGTTTGTCATTTAACCAACGTGTTTGTTTGTCATTTAACAAACATGTTTGTTTGTCATTTAACCAACGTGTTTGTTTGTCATTTAACCAACATGTTTGTTTGTCATTTAACCAACATGTTTGTTCGTCATTTAACCAACATGTTTGTTCGTCATTTAACCAACGTGTTTGTTTGTCATTTAACCAACGTGTTTGTTTGTCATTTAACCAACGTGTTTGTTTGTCATTTAACCAACGTGTTTGTTTGTCATTTAACCAACATGTTTGTTTGTCATTTAACCAACGTGTTTGTTCGTCATTTAACCAACATGTTTGTTCGTCATTTAACCAACATGTTTGTTCGTCATTTAACCAACATGTTTGTTCGTCATTTAACCAACATGTTTGTTTGTCATTTAACCAACATGTTTGTTCGTCATTTAACCAACGTGTTTGTTCGTCATTTAACCAACATGTTTGTTCGTCATTTAACCAACATGTTTGTTCGTCATTTAACCAACATGTTTGTTCGTCATTTAACCAACATGTTTGTTTGTCATTTAACCAACGTATTTGTTTGTCATTTAACCAACATGTTTGTTTGTTATTTAACCAACATGTTTGTTCTTCATTTAACCAACATGTTTGTTCGTCATTTAACCAACATGTTTGTTCGTCATTTAACCAACATGTTTGTTCGTCATTTAACCAACGTGTTTGTTTGTCATTTAACCAACATGTTTGTTTGTCATTTAACCAACATGTTTGTTCGTCATTTAACCAACATGTTTGTTCGTCATTTAACCAACATGTTTGTTTGTCATTTAACCAACATGTTTGTTTGTCATTTAACCAACATGTTTGTTTGACATTTAACCAACATGTTTGTTCGTCATTTAACCAACATGTTTGTTTGTCATTTAACCAACGTGTTTGTTTGTCATTTAACCAACGTATTTGTTTGTCATTTAACCAACATGTTTGTTTGTCATTTAACCAACATGTTTGTTCGTCATTTAACCAACATGTTTGTTCGTCATTTAACCAACATGTTTGTTCGTCATTTAACCAACATGTTTGTTCGTCATTAACCAACATGTTTGTTTGTCATTTAACCAACATGTTTGTTTGTCATTTAACCAACATGTTTGTTCGTCATTTAACCAACAAGTTTGTTTGACATTTAACCAACAGGTTTGTTCGTCATTTAACCAACATGTTTGTTTGTCATTTAACCAACATGTTTGTTTGTCTATTAACCAACGTGTTTGTTTGTCATTTAACCAACGTATTTGTTTGTCATTTAACCAACATGTTTGTTTGTCATTTAACCAACATGTTTGTTCGTTATTTAACCAACATGTTTGTTCGTCATTTAACCAACATGTTTGTTCGTCATTTAACCAACGTGTTTGTTTGTCATTTAACCAACGTGTTTGTTTGTCATTTAACCAACGTGTTTGTTTGTCATTTAACCAACGTGTTTGTTTGTCATTTAACCAACATGTTCGTTTGTCATTTAAACAACGTGTTTGTTTGTCATTTAACCAACGTGTTTGTTTGTCATTTAACCAACGTGTTTGTTTGTCATTTAACCAACGTGTTTGTTTGTCATTTAACCAACATGTTTGTTCGTCATTTAACCAACATGTTTGTTCGTCATTTAACCAACATGTTTGTTCGTCATTTAACCAACATGTTTGTTCGTCATTTAACCAACATGTTTGTTCGTCATTTAACCAACATGTTTGTTCGTCATTTAACCAACATGTTTGTTCGTCATTTAACCAACATGTTTGTTCGTCATTTAACCAACATGTTTGTTCGCCATTTAACCAACATGCTGAAAACATTGTTCTTCCCCGGGATACTATGGACCATTAAACTATGCGTTGAACATATTTCATTTCTGCAGGGCACAGGTGACAGCGCCCAGGGCTTTGCAAACTTTGTAATGTACATTTTCTTTACCAGCAAGATAAGAGAAAGATTGTTTCAAAACTGCCCTTGTCATTGCTCTGAAAGCGGTTCGATTGCCTCCCCTAAATCGTCCCGAAATCATGGGGACACAAGTCAACATGAGCCGTCAGTGGGCACATTAAAGCCCTCGAATAAAATACAACCAGATCTTACAGGTAATACAACTAGATCTTACAGGTAATACAACCAGATCTTACAGGTAAATACAACCAAATCTTACAAAGTAAATACAACCAGATCTTACAAGTATACACAACCAGATCTTACAAGTATACACAACCAGATATTTGAAGTAAATACAACCACAATTTTCATAAATTGACGTCAGAAAATGAATTAAAGGTGGGTTGAATAAATATTCTTAACAATTGAATTGATTTATTGCGATAGTTAACTTTCAGTTGATCAAGCACAAGTTGTAAATATAGATAGTAAGTACATATACTATAACATAAATAGCCTGTTTGAACTACACATTACAGGACACGTTTCGGAACCAGACTCGAGACATGTCAGCACGATAGAGAGCCATAAAACAGCACAAGTCTACGGCCAAGATGAGTCAGGGGCGTCGGCAACAGCAACATGCTGGACCAAACCCCCGGAAACTGTTACACAACACATGGATACAGATGCGTCAGGAGTAGCTGACATAAAAACAATTCATATTTAGAAAATCGGAGTAACACAGAGATAAAGAAGAAAGAAATGAAAGGACATTTCAAATGAGAATCCAATAAAATGAATTAATGGTGGATTGATTTGATTTGGGAGATGAACTTTAATATGGTGCACCGACTAATCGACCCAGGACAAAACATCCCCGACTAAAGGGCCTCCCAAAATTGAGCCCCCGGATAATAAATCCCCCCCCCACCCCGACAAAAGGGCCCCCCGTCAAAATACCATCTCCACCTGTCACTAACTGTCACACTTTCTTGGAATCATCTCACCCAGGAGTGTGACGTTCTCAGTGGCCAGACCATGCATGTAGTACGTACGCACTGAGGGGGGCGGGGGTGGGGGCTAGGAGGGATATGTCGATTTTGGAGATTTGCGTATGCTTGCTGTATGGCCCAGGGGGAGGGGGCAGTATGAGCAGAAAGTACGTACATTTATATAAAAATTCTAAAATATTAATCCTAAAACTCCGACAGTCCAAAAATAACAAATTTATATCTCATTTTCTGTAAAAATAAATATCCCTCATTGTATTGAAGGAATTATCGTCATAATGTTAACGTGTTTTTTCTCAAATGAACTCGCTGAGACATCGCTCAAATAGTACTCAGCAGCAGCAGCAGTACTACACTAATATTTAGTCTACCGTATGCTCCACGTGCATGTGGCGAACATTTTGTTGGGTTCCTCGGTGGTTCCTAACATTTTTCATTCCCGGCACCTTTGCTAAATTTAGGTTTTTACCAGGCTCTCAGGTGTTAGATATTAACAAGCACACCTCGAAATAGCGAATACATAAACAAAATAAAATAAAGGGTTGATTAAAAATAACTGTAACTCGTATGCAGGTCACTAAGTGCTATGAAGTAAATACAAACAGTAATGACTCAGGTGGGTTACTGTTGGCACCACATCCGCAAGATGTTGTATTCTATTAAACATGGGAATGAAATTATGAAAATGTAATATTTTGCCGCCAACCCATATAGAAAAATGTGCACCACCCCCACCCCCCGGGCTGACCAGTAAAAAGACGAATATTTAGCGCCCTTTGTCACTGTGAAGTATATAGGATTTTATAGTTTTATTCACTATCTAGGTCCTATCTAAAGCCGATTTTGCTGCCTGTTGCTCTTTAACCCATTCTCATGGCCCCACCCGAGGGAAACGGACACCCAAGGAGATGCGGTGATTTTTCTGGGAACCACTGAGCTCGCCGAACAGCCAGTGGCGAAATTGTGTTTTCTGTGACGTCATAATTATATAAATATTTTTGGATTATGTTGGTTGGTTTTTATTTGGGGACGGGTGGGGGTCAAGAGATCTTTGTCCATACGCAAGTGTGTGTGTGTGGGGGGGGGGGGGGGGTCTAAAAAAAAANTTAGATGGTACCACGTACTATATAGATGGCACCACGTAGTATTTAGATGGTACCACGTAGTATTTAGATGGTACCACGTACTATATAGATGGCACCACGTAGTATTTAGATGGTACCACGTAGTATTTAGATGGTACCACGTACTATATAGATGGCACCACGTAGTATTTAGATGGTACCACGTAGTATTTAGATGGTACCACGTACTATATAGATGGCACCACGTAGTATTTAGATGGTACCACGTAGTATTTAGATGGTACCACGTACTATATAGATGGCACCACGTAGTATTTAGATGGTACCACGTAGTATTTAGATGGTACCACGTACTATATAGATGGCACCACGTAGTATTTAGATGGTACCACGTAGTATTTAGATGGTACCACGTACTATATAGATGGCACCACGTAGTATTTAGATGGTACCACGTAGTATTTAGATGGTACCACGTACTATATAGATGGCACCACGTAGTATTTAGATGGTACCACGTAGTATTTAGATGGTACCACGTACTATATAGATGGCACCACGTAGTATTTAGATGGTACCACGTAGTATTTAGATGGTACCACGTACTATATAGATGGAACCACGTACTATATAGATGGAACCACGTACTATATTGATGGCACCACGTACTATATAGATGGCACCATGTACTATATTGATGGCACCACGTACTATATAGATGGCACCAAGTAGTATATAGATGGCACCACATAGTATATAGATGGCACCCCGTATAGATGGCACCACGTACTATAGAGATGGTACCACGTAGTATAGAGATGGCACCACGTATAGATGGCACCACGTACTATAGAGATGGCACCACGTACTATATAGATGGCACCACGTAGTATATAGATGGCACCACGTATTAATAGAGATGGCACCACGTAGTATATAGATGGCACCACGTATACATGGCACCACGTACTCATAGAGATGGCACCACGTAGTATATAGATGGCACCACGTATAGATGGCACCACGTACTATAGAGATTGCACCACGTACTATATAGATGTCACCACGTAGTATATAGATGGCACCACGTAATAATAGAGATGGCACCACGTATACATGGCACCACGTACCAATAGAGATGGCACCACGTAGTATATAGATGG